>CM077220.1:7240659-7675659 GCA_039654775.1 Spinibarbus caldwelli | reverse complement strand
TTTCTCCATGATTGCACAAGCAGGCCAAAGGCTGTATCTGCAGAGATGTTGCACTTCCTGGGGGTGTGGAGGAGCACATCAGTGTGTGTCATAACCGAATAGGAAGAGGATGCAACCAGTTTCCTAATAATCACACATCACATCACAAACACAATGACAGATGGACAGATTAGTGGCTTTTTTATGAAAGGTTGTGACCCCGTTGAGCACTGGAAATTTTTATGTGGCAACCAGTATTTTTCACTAACCCACTTTGTCTGCTATTTATAAAGACGACCACTCAGTTTCTGTTTCACGTAGGTCTGAGGTGATGACGAAATAAAATTCCCAGATTCTTTTTTTTCTTGACCTTTGTACAAGATGGGGGTATTGCTTTCTGGTTTGTCATCAACCAAATGGGCCTTTACTCATTTAGTACATTTGAGGCTTACAAGTCGGTAAAACTATCTTGTGCACTTTTGTGATCCTTAAGTAGCTTTAAGCATAAATATTCAGCTAAAACTAAATTAAATATTTACTTACAGAGTTTCTGTTGCTTAATACTACGGTTCCCCCCTATATAGTAGTGCTGCATCTGAGCCACACCACTCAAACCACACACTATTCCCATACGCTGTGTTTTAAACCACAGAGCTTTGTATTTAGCCTCAGGTTTCTTTTCTAGAGTATTTCAGAGTTCCTCTGATGGATGGCTCTCAGATAGTTAGGTCTTTTTTTAAATGCATACTTGCACAAAATCAACATTATTGTTCAATGCATTAAGAGCAAGCACCACGCAAGAGGAAGTAATATGATGGCTAATGATTGTCAACTAGTGCACTGGTTGAAGTTAATATTTCAGTAATATGCTATGTGGCTTCACTTATAGAGAGTGTGAAGAGGGAGGAGTTCCTGTTTCACAGAGAAACACCACGGCAGTTAATATTAAATCTATAACCAACAAAAAATCTACAGAGATGCATTATAGCTTTTCTTTATATTTGTTGCTTTAAAGAATCTGAAAATCTTTACGCGTATGTTTTACTTTTACACTTGCGAGCATGCATGTATTAAAATGATGTGCTATGAATCTTGCACTGATGTGAAACCGCACCCATCTGCAGCGAGAGGACAGGGGAAGCACACAAAGACCCTCCTTTATTTTTCTGGCTCGAGTTTCTGAGGCGTCTCGCGCCCCCTACTGCTCCTTCACAGACATATCTGTTCATAGAAACTGCATTTTAACATGATTGCCTACATTCATGGATTGACTTTTTATTCAATTTAAGGCTTATTCACACCAAGAGCAAAAGAAAAAACAAAACATATTAATAATAATATTAATAATTCAATAATAATAAAAACTATTATTATTATCAGTTAACTTTATATATTAGAAAAATAATATTTTAATATTTAATCAGTATAATTACAAAAATTATTGCAAATACATTATTATCTACTTGTAATCACAGTGAACCTTTCATAGTATATTATAGAAATAAAGTAATATTTATTCTGTATAATATTTATAAACATTAATATATTGCTATTATAACAGCTAACAATACAATATTAATAATAATTGTTACCATTATTACTACAGCAGACTTTCTCTTATATATTACACAAATAAGTAATAAAGTGTTATATTTAGAATTGTATATTTTCAACCCTAAAAAAAGACATTTTCAAGTTCACATTGTAATTAACATACACAAAAATAGCTGATATATATATATAGTAAATTTAAAGATTAACAAATTATTGAAATTAATATATTGAGCAGTACATATGCAGACATGTTTGACTCGACAAATATTTTTGAATAGACTGATAGACAGAAAAATTCCAGGTAGCATCAAATGAAACGAGTTCACCCAAATGCTTTTGAATGAGATTTATTTAAATAGGACATTTTTATAAGAATGGTTATAACACAGGAAAGCCACTGTAGATGAACATTTCTCTAAATCAGAGATTGTTCACTTTTAATTCATACATTCACACTTTGGTGAAAAAAAAATGTCATCTGTCAGCACAGGCAACACTGCTGTTTCTCAGTTGTTTTTTCTTTTCCAATGATGGATTAATAAAACATGAGCACAAACTCCAAGTGCCAATCATGGAGGCCATAAAATGTGACATTAGAATTAGTAGAAGCTGCTGTAAACTACCCTACAAACCCCGTTCAGACGCAAAAGTGTTTGATGCACTGAGAATGATTACCATGCATTCAAACGGGGTGAAGAAAAACAGAGACTTGAGAGTAAGAAAAAAATAAAAATAAAATAACAACGGGTGTCACATCTGTTCACATACTGTACTGAGCTCAATCTCTCTCACCATTTCTGATATTAGTGTAAACACAGCGCCCTATTAGTTTAACAGAAAGGCCAACTTTTTGTTCATAACAGCCAGGCTTGACTATGCACTGTTTCGGTTTCATCTACTCCACATAGTGCTTGACAGTCTGTACCAGTTAGCCTCGTAACCACTTGGCAGTCATGTAAAGAAATACAACAGTGCTTTCAATATATCACCTGCCTCCTCTCACACTACAAAAGGTGCATACATTTAAAAAAGAAAACGAAAAACAGGTAAAAGCATTTGAGACTTTAGTTGTCGGTGAGTGAATGTCACTCAAGTTTGCTCTCAGGGAACATCTGGTAGTGTGTTCGCTATAACAGCTGTCATAAAGAGATAAACGTTCAGCCAAACATCAACTAAGACGAGATGGTTCATAAAAACAAGTGAGTGGATGTTCCAGTCGATCTTAGCTCAAACCAAACACCTAAAATGTCCACATCCAGAACTGCATTTGACAATGAGAGCAATTGGTTGAATCTCATGTAAACGGTCGAGAACATTTCCGAGTCATGTTTCACCTCATAAACAAATAAATTATATCTGAAAAAAGAAAAAGGAAAATATTTTAGGAGAATACTGAATAATTTTTAATAGTATGGAATTTATAGTATAAAAAGGGACAGAAGATTTTACTATAAAACCCAAATTAAGTTGTTTTGCATTTTGGTAAAGAGAATTTTGTTCAGTTTTGATGGATTTAATTAAATGATGCAAACAATCCTACTGGTTCTAAAAACAGGCTTAATTTTCTTTATGAAAAAAAATATACTATTATTATTTTCCTTTTAATTTTGGGGTGAAAATTGACCCAGGTATTTCTGTGTGAGATTCGTGCAATTCTACTTTTTATCCATTGTATACTTGGATGTAATTAAGGCTACTGTTACCCTGCTGTTACTATGCCTCTGATTCGGGTGTGCAACGTTCTGGAAAGGTTCTTAACCTCCAGCTAAAAAACACGAGGCAAAAATGTCACGTGGCCTCTTCTCATGCAGTTTAAACACATTCTTGAATATCTGTAAAGAATAAATATTTTTCCAAAAAAAACAAAAAAACAAAAACAAACAAAAAAAGATGCATCCCACTCCATGTTCCATGCATGTGTGCTATTTACAGCTTGAAATACACACTTCTGCATAAAGCCACCCAACCAAGCATTCCCAAAACACAACACACTCCGCATGGCTCAGACCTGTAAAGCTATGCTTAAGACAAGCCAATCTCAACTAAAACTATAAAACAACTTCCGACAAAATGACAAAAAGCACAAAAAAAAAAAAAAAAAAAAAAAAAAATAGACTACTGAAGAATCTCCACAGAAAGCTTGGAGAATGGAATACATTTCCGTGCCGTTTTGACAATCAACTCTTACAGACTGCAATACTGACGTAGGAGTTTTATTTGAATATTCTACCTTTTTATTTCAGTAAAATTAATTTAAACTCTAAATAATAACAAAAATCCAGATGCCACGGAAAAAAGGATGCAACATGGAGAGGGGCTGCGGTGATGGCCGATTGGAGACCACAGCGCGTTCGCTGCTTTTCTACGCTCCAAAGCTCGCGATGCAGCAGTTCTGCTCAGTCTTCAATGTACTCCCACAAGTCTTTCTCATAGCCCTCGTGAACGTGCTGCAGCAGCACTCGTCGCCGGCTCTCACAGTATCTACACGAGAGGAGAAACGCAGAAAAGTTCTCAAATGTGAGCAGCACTCAACACATTTCTCACAGGAACCTTTTAACAATATTTCATATCGAGTTAAACTAATGGGATATGTAGTAGAAATCATTACAATGCAGATAGTTTTCTGTAAGGGCATTTTCACTGGAGAATATAGAGATAAAATGGGTTTGTACTATGGATGCTCTAGAACTTTTGTTTTCAGATTGGATAACCAACTCTGACAAGACGACAAAAAAGCAACATGCACATGAAAATATCCAGGTTTAATCATACTTAATATAAATGCTGAAAAGAACATATGTTCAAAGCCAGTAAGATGCTCAACTGTCAATGCATTTTCACTGAAAACGATATACACATTAAAAATTTCATGTGGCTGCAAATTTAATTGTACTATTATTTATCCTAATTATTACTGTACACAATGTGACAAAAAACAATTAAAAATATTTGCAATTTTCTAGATACTCCTGTTGGATGCTGGCTAATTAATAAAGAGAGTCTGTTCAAAACAAACTGCTTGCAACATCTTAAGTAAGTAACAGATGTTGGAGTCAGCAGGTACAGATGCGTGTTATATAAAATCAAAAAAGTAATTTTGGAATCATTGCATTCATTATAATTATGACATTCATAATTAGGGTTTTCTATACAGCTGTCAATTTATTTATTTTTTTTTTTAATAAATACATATTTAAATATATAGATACATGTTATTTAAAAAAAAAAAAAAAACTAAAAAAAAAAAAAAATACTAATACAGCCTTATTAGAAATTATAGTTAATTTAAGTAAACCCTAATTTAAAATAAATTTCAACTGTCTCCAGAATTCACCCAATGTGTCGGATTCAAAAATTGTGCTTTTTCACATATTTAGTGGAAGGGAAGACTTTTTCTGGAAATTTAAATGCGGGTTTGTTCACCACAAAACAAAAATTAAAAAGAAGTACAATTACTAAATTTAATACTGAAATAAAAAGCAATTCAAGCTAAACAGAAATATTAAAAAAAGACTAAAGAACATAAAATTACTAAAACTTAAAATAAAATGAAAATTAAAAATAAAAGTTTTTTTATTTTTAAATAAAAAATACCAATAAATAAAATAACATAAATAATAGTACACACACACATACATACATACATACATACATACATACAAACATACATAAAAATACTAACTGCACTGCACAAATTATACAAGCAGCAGTTAACAATACATTACAATACAACATAAATTTCATGCATTTAGAAGAAAAAAAACAACAACAATAAGAGACACAATATTGGGACTTTCTCACCTGTACTTATCCTGAACTTTCTGTTTAATATCTTGCAAACAATCCTGGGAGATATCTCGCTCTAGATAACCCGAGAGCACCTCTGTAGCGTTCTCCAAATCAGCCTGATTGTTCTGGAAAAAAACAGCAGTAAGACATCAGTGTGTTGATTTCTCTGACAAGTGTAAACAATGTAATGCCATAAAAAATTAAGTTTGAATGTTAGTCCCACCAACAACAGACAGTGTTTTAGAAACCTGTCCAAAAATAGTCATTATTTTTGCAGCTATAAAACAGTCTACTACATGGGGTTGTGCAATTTAACAACAAAAAAAAAAAAAAAAAAGAAAAAAAAAGAAAAAAAAAAAATTCCTCCTCACCTCGAAAATGATGGACTGGTTGTTCTTTTTGAGGTAGAAGGCAAAGACGTAGGTGAACATGAGCGTGGAGCGACACTGGCACAGCACATCCACGGCCTTCTTCAGGAACTGCACCTCGATCCACGACATGTTGTGCTGCTGCATCTCCTCCATCTTCTGCTTCACCTGCGCGTATAACTTGTGCTCGAAGCGCAGACTCTGCATGTGGTTCATGTAGCGGTTGCAGTAGAAGAGGTAGCGCTGCAGGGCTGCACGAGATCGCTGTGACATGGATAAAATACATTCATTCCAAAGAGAACAACAGTTACAAGCCATGGTTTGCTCTGAACAGGAAAAATTCATGCTTTCCTCCAAGAGCTAATTTGAGTCTCTTTGGATAGATAAAGGATGACATGTGGATGATTGATGTTGGGTTGAATAATGCCTAAAGTACCTCTTGAGCATCTCTGGCTGCCTTTGCATCATCTTCATTGTAGCGATTGCAGTTGTACCTGTAATCAGTGATATGTACATGTTATTTATAATTGTGGAACACACAACACTATTTATACACTTATTTATCTAACACACATACTTAGTCTACATTTCAAATTTGCACATAATCTACCTGTACATACAAAACTGTCTATTGTAATATACCTGTACATACAATTGTCAATTTGTATATTGTTATTCCTTATTTACTTGTTCTAATTTTATTCTTTTATTATCTGTGTTTTTGTTCTGTCACTGTCATTCTGTTGTACTGTGGAAGCTTCTGTCACGAAAACAAATTCCTCGTATGTGTAAACATACCTGGAAATAAAGCTGATTCTGATTATTTCAATGTTCCATGAGTATATAAAACATAAGCAATGATAAGAGGTAAAGCAGACTCACCAAGCAGAGCCGTGAGGTTCCCAAGGGCCGAGACAAACCCAGCAGAACTCCGCTTTACAATTCTGGTTTCGACACACCATGTGATTACAACCGCCGTCTTTTTCAATGGTCACATGACATTTGGGACATTCCTAAGAAAAACAGGAATACCCAAATGAATTAAAGGATTATTTTGGGTTTATTGACAGCTTTACTGAGCATCTGTGGCATGCTACTGATTAAAATTTATATTTACATATACAGGTGCATCTCAATGAATTAGAATGTCGTGGAAAAGTTCATTTAATTCAGTAATTCAACTCAAATTGTGAAACTCGTGTATTAAATAAATTCAATGCACACAGACTGATGTAGTTTAAGTCTTTGGTTCTTTTAATTGTGATGATTTTGGCTCACATTTAACACAAACCCACCAATTCACTATCTCAACAAATTAGAATACTTCATAAGACCAATAAAAAAAAAAAAAAAAAAAAAAAAAATTTTAGTGAATTGTTGGCCTTCTGGAAAGTATGTTCATTTACTGTGTATGTACTCAATACTTGATAGGGGCTCCTTTTGCTTTAATTACTGCCTCAATTCGGCGTGGGATGGAGGTGATCAGTCTGTGGCACTGCTGAGGTGGTATGGAAGCCCAGGTTTCTTTGACAGTGGCCTTCAGCTCATCTGCATTGTTGGGTCTGGTGTCTCTCATCTTCCTCTTGACAATACTCCGTAGATTTTCTATGGGGTTCAGGTCTGGTGAGTTTGCTGGCCAGTCAAGCACACCAACACCATGGTCATTTAACCAACTTTTGGTGTTTTTGGCAGTGTGGGCAGGTGCCAAGTCCTGCTGGAAAATGAAATCAGCATCTCCATAAAGCTTGTCAGCAGAAGGAAGCATGAAGTGCTCTAAAATGTCCTGGTAGATGGCTGCGTTGACTGTGGACTTCAGAAAACACAATGGACCAACACCAGCAGATGAAATGGCAGCCCAATTCATCACTGACTGTGGAAACTTCACACTGGGCTTCAAGCAGCTTGGATTCTGTGCCTCTCCAGTCTTCCTCCAGACTCTGGGACCTTGATTTCCAAATGAAATGCAAAATTTACTTTTATCTGAAAAGAGGACTTTGGACCACTGAGCAACAGTCAGTTTTTTTTCTCCTTAGCCCAGGTAAGATGCTTCTGACATTGTTTTTGTTTCAGAAGTGGCTTGGTAGCCCTTTTCCTGAAGACGTCTGAGCGTGGTGACTCTTGATCACTGACTCCAGCTTCAGTCCACTCCTTGTGAAGCTCTCCCAAGTGTTTGAATCAGCTTTGTTTGACAGTATTCTCAAGCTTGTGGTCATCCCTGTTGCTCGTGCACCTTTTCCTACCCCATTTCTTCCTTCCAGTCAACTTTTCACTTAATATGCTTTGATACAGCACTCTGTGAACAGCCAACCATTCAGTAATGACCTTCTGTGACCCTCTTTGTGGAGGGTGTCAATGATTGTCTTCTGGACAACTGTCAGATCAGCAGTCTTCCCCAAGATTGTATAGGCTATTGTGTAACCATTTTGAAGGTTCAGGAAACCTTTGCAGGTGTTTTGAGTTGATTAGCTGATTGGCATGTCACCATATTCTAATTTGTTGAGATAGTGAATTGGTGGGTTATGTTAAATGTGAGCCAAAATCACCACAATTAAAAGAACCAAAGACTTAAACTACTTCAGTCTGTGCGCATTGAATTTATTTAATACACAAGTTTCACAATTTGAGTTGAGTTAGTGAAATAAATGAACTTTCACGACATTCTAATTCATTGAGATGCACCTATATATACACACACACACACACATACACACACATATATGAACCTTTGGTTCTTAATACTGTGTGTGGTTACCTGCATGATCCACGACTGTTTTTTGTTTTGTGATGGTTGTTCATGAGTCCCTTGTTTGTTCTGAACAGTTAAACTGAGCACTGTTCTTCAGAAAAATCCTCCATGTCCTGCCGAATCTTCAGGTTTCCAGCATCTTTTGCATATTTGAACCCTTTCCAGCAGTGACTGTATGATTCTGAGATCCATCTTTTCACACTGAGGACAATTGAGGGACTCAAACACAACTATTAAAAAAAGGTTCAAACATTCACTGATGGTCCAGAAGGAAATACGATGCATTAAGAGCCGGGGGGTGAAAACTTTTAATTTAAAGATCAAGGTAAATTGTACTTAATATGTTTTCCGGGAAACATGCAAGTGTCTTCTGTTGCTTCCGAAGGGCAGCACTAAATGGAAGAAAATTATATTTCTACAAAATAAGAAAAATTTGGACATTTTCACCCTGTTCAAAAGTTTTCACCCCCTGGTTCTTAATGCATTGTTTTCTTCTGGAGTCTCTCGGTTGTCCTCAGTGTGAAAAGATGGATCTCAAAATCATACAGTCACTGCTGGAAAGGGTTCAAATATGCAAAAGATGCTGGAAACCTGAAGATTCCGCAGGACATGGAGGATTTTTCTGAATAACAGTGCTCAGTTTAACGGTTCAGAACAAACAAAGGACTCATGAACAACCATCACAAAACAAAAAACAGCCGTGGATCATCCAGGTAACCACACACAGTATTAAGAACCAAAGGTTCGCAAACTTTTGAATGGGGTTATTTTAATAATTTCAGCTATTTTTTTTGTCTTGTGGACTAAAAGTAAACATATTTTATGTAAAATATCTTACTCAGGACAGTACTAAATAAAAAATAACATGCATTTTGTATGATCTCTCTTATTTTGTTAAAATTTCTCACATTTTCACAGATTCTGCAAGGGGTTCACAAACTTTCAAGTGGCACTGTATATACATATATACACACACATACTATATTGACAAAAGTACACTTTCTAGAACTCTTTTGTCCTGCATATCTGTTACTACTAGTCAAATAAATGTAAATAAATTTGTTAAACAAATGGCCAGACCTGTTTAACAAAGTTCCTTTTTTTCGCTGGAGACAGTATGGGCTTAAAGTAGTATAACTTTATCTTCATAACAATAAATAAATAAATAATAAATTATATCAAGTGAACCGATTATCTTCATAGATCTCATGAGTAGTACCTTGGTATTTGCTGCAATCCAGTTGGATGTTTCACTGTCATCATCACACTTCTTTATCCACTTCCTCAACCACTTGAAGAGTAGAAATATGATTAAAGAAAAGGAAAACCTCTCAGGACAAATCTAATCTAATAATATCAATTTCAACAATGGAAATAATCTAACCTAATTAGTTGCTAACATACCTTGCATTTAACAGGATCATGCCAGTTCTCTCCACAATTGAAACTATTTATTGAGAAAAAAACAACAACAAAAAAAAATAAATTAAAGGGAATCATTCTCCCAAAAATGAAAATACTGTCATTACTTACTCCCCCTCATGTCATTCCAAAGCCATATTCTGTTATTTTTTCATACATATTAAAAATAAAAGCACACAGCTGATGATGAGTCAATAAAGACAGAAAAGGGTGCACAGCAGAACAAACTGTTCATACTAACATCATTTATATTATTGCAGCGTTAACATATCAAGCTAAAATTCTATATCGGCCTCTTACCAGAACTGTCTCCCGCATTTGCAGCGAACTGGTCTGGCATCAGGATACTGAACTTTGATCACATGGTGGCAGTCAGGAGCTGGACACCATCTCAACAGTCTGTTACACTGTAGAAGAGCAGAGACAAAACAGCTCACTGCAGACAGTATTACATATATACACTGATATTTCAATAAATGTCATATTCATACCATTCTAAAGCTTAACCATAAAGAAACCATATGTGATTTTTAGATTTATCACCAGATCGGTTAATATATTTATTGCACTTTATTTATATTTTCTGAGTAAGTTAAATAAGCCTTGGACACAAGCAAACCGTGAAAGGAATAGTTCACCCGGTAATTAAAATTTACAGAGAATTCACTCACCCTCAGACCATCCAAGATGTAGAAGAATTTGTTTTTTTAATCGGAACAGATTTGGAGAAATTTAGCATTACATCACTTGCTCACCAGTGAATCCTCTGCAGTGAATGGGTGCCGTCAGAATGAGAGTCCAAACAGCTAAAGAAAACATCACAATAACCCACAAGTAATCCACACCACTCCAGTCTATCAATTAATGTCTTGTGAATTGAAAAGATGCATGTTTGTAAGAAACAAATCCATCAAGATGTTATTTACTTTAAACCATCGTTTCTGTCTAAAATCCTCCAGTTTTTTGTTTTTACTTGTAAAAAATGCTTGATCTGTGCATATTTCTCTCCTGATTCAGAGGAGCTGATTATTATTATTATTTTTTTCCCACTGGAGAAGGCAATATTATGGATAGAGGACTCTTTTTTTTTTTTTTTTTTAGCCAGAAGCAATGGTTTGAGGTTTGAAACGTCTTAATGATTTGTTTAATTACAAACATGCAGCTTTTCAAGCCATAAGACATTAATTGACGGACTGGAGTCATGTGGATTACTTGTGGATTATTGTGATATTTTTATCAGCTTTATCGATGATGCAATGCTAAATCTTTCCAAATCTGTTCCGACAAAGCAAATCATCTACATCTTGCATGGCCTGAGGGTGTCAAATTTCAGCAAATGTTCATTTTTGGGTGAAATATTCCTTTAGCTTATTACTAAATAAATATATATATATATATATATAATGAAATTTTTGTATTAGTATTTGTTATCTCTATCCCAGCTAATTCATGGAGTTGCAAGCAAGTCAACAGCATTTTAGACACAATTTATGCAACAAAAATGAAGAACTTCTTACCTCTACAAAACTATTTGTGATTAAATGCTGATACTTCAACTTCACTTTAGAATCTGTGATCAGTCGCCTACAAAATAACCCATAAAATATCTTAAAAAAAAAACAGAGCAAAAATCTTAAAATAAACAAGCTAAATTATTTAAAGCACTTACATTACAGTGTTATCGTCAACCAAAATATCACAGTTGTGAGCAGGACATGAGATGGTCTGGAAGAACAAAAGCAAAAATAAAAACCAAAATTAAGTGGGGAATCTGATTGTAACATCAGATAGCAATGAGCTGAACAGGAGCCCACCTGCCCCATCCCTTCCTCAATGATTTTGGTGGTTAAGTAGTCGCCCCAGCACTGCATGCAGAACTTGTGTCCACATTCAAGACCTGTGAAATACTAGGAAAGGAAACACACATTCCTACCGAATAAGTCATCAAGTTGTGCAAACTGAGTCACTTCAATGGACTTCAGTTTTATCATCACAGGCCTTTCTAAGGAACTGATGAAGATTTAGGAGCAGTAGTGAACAAGTGACCAGATCTGACACTGACCGAGTTTGGATAGTTGAGATAGCAGATCTGGCAGGGCACATCCTGACCGGAGGAGCGTGTGCTCATTGGTCGCGTTTTGAGCTTTTTACTGGGGTTTATGACGTGGCACTCTGAAAACAACTTGTCCAGATTTCCATCAAAGTACCTGCAACACCATTTAAACGTTGCTCTTTCAAACAGCACACAGACCAATCGTAAATATCCTTTAAATCAAGCTATGCTAAATTTTTATGACAACATATAAATTTAGCAAAATAAATAAAGTAAAATAACTTGCCTCTCCATAAGTTTCTCTTTGTCCCAGTTGAAGTGACTGAGGAGTATTCTGGTTATCGTAGCTGGGTTCTGAAAAAGACAATACTGTTTACTCTGCAGCCATATTTGCAATGCCTTGGGCAGCTATTTTGGGCAACCAAGTCTTATCTGACTGAATCAGGAAATCCTGAAATATCAAAAACTGCTTGGCACTTTTATTTAGAAGACAGGAGGACTTATTACGCCATGTTGCATGTTGCACCTCCTCCCATTCATAATACAAGTGCACCATATCTGAAGTTTTAAGTTAAATCTAGTCTCCGTTTTATTTCAGTATGATTAGCTTTAATTTGGCTGAATTGAGTAACTTTCTGGAGTTTTATAAAGGTTTTTTTCTTTTGTGTTTATAAGGTTGTGCACAGTTAGTGCTTTTGAGGAAAAACTAATAACTGGATCTATCAAAGTTGAAGAGATTTTTAAAACTTAAAATCACTGTTAGAGAAGCTTGATTAGAAGAAACCCAAATTTACCTGCACTCTTGATACAAAATTTCCCAGCATTCCTTGTACAGCATTTTACAGACAATCTTGTTATTATATCTATACACTGAAAAATTGGTGTAGAAACAATTTTCACTCAGAAATTGCTAGCAATTTTTCTTAAGACTTCGCATTTTTTTGTAAAATTTACTCCAATCATCATCTATCTTTATAGCCTTTGCATTCTTTCATTACTGTGGTATAATATATTTCATATAAACCACTAAATAGACTAAAAAAAACAACTTTGCTTAGATGGTCTTTCTCTGTTGAAGTGGGTGGTTCTTGGTCAGGATAAGCAGCAAAGTGAACTAAACTTTGCTGTATAATGTCAATCATCTGGCTATACAAGATTAGGTTTTAACCACTTGACTGCTTACAAATCAAAAGGCCAAGCTGTTTGTTTGTCAAGCTACTTATCATTCAAATGTAACCCTGAGACTGAATGGGTGCCAAAACATACATTTTAGTAATTTCACTAATAAACACACTTTATTATTTTACAAATCCACCATTAAGCCTTTAACAGTTCAACTTATGGGTGATATAAGAAAGACGGTCTAGTATTATGAAGATACATTTTATGAGGTTCATCTAATAAACTCCCAACACAACACTAACACTCTGAGGTTTTCCATAAGCTATACAAATTGATATCTTTTCTTTATTGTCCAATAATGCATGCTTTACATGTTTTGAATAACAACTTGTATGCCAACAACTGATGCAGATTCTTAAATAAAGCTCATGAATTTTTCCTATATTCCTGATCTAAACACTCCAATGATTGTCATTCATCCATGCACAAATACACATTTAAAAATTTTCACCAGAGTTTTCTGATCTTCTCAAAAGTTGCAATGCTAGTTTGTTTGATAGATGTGCTTTTGTTGAGTTCAATAGATGTTGTCAACCCAGAAAAATAACTTTAAAGTGTTTTGTGCTTGTGTTTGGAGAACCAAACGTGTTTCATAAGCTTAAAACTGTCAAAATCTTAACAAATGTGTCATGTAGCATTAGCAGCAGTAACTAACTAACTAACTAACTAACATTAAACACACAATCTGATTCATGCCACAAATTTAACAAGATTAAATGCATTCGATACGTTTAGATATCCATAAAAGCTGTCAACTAACATAAAACACACTGCCATCTGATTCATAACACAATTTTAATAAGATTAAAACCTACAATACGTTTAGATACTAACGTTATCCATAATAGCTGTCAAATAAAGTTCAGTCTATAAACTGGGTCGCGCTAGCAGAACTAGCTAACTCTAGCTGACAAAAATCACTTAAATTCTCTAAAATAACACAAGGCACCAACACACAAACATAAAAGCAGTCAATAAATCACAACTAAGATTAAAAACAAATGGTTAACTTCGTATCACTAACGTTAGTCCTCTCATGTCAGTTAGCCGCTAATGCTAAATGCTAACAGCATCAGTCCTCCACATAAACAAACTTATAAACTCCCAGTAAATCTGTCTGCTAGCTACCTGTATGACCTCGTTGACCTCCCTGATGCACTCCGCCATGTGCTGGAGGATCTGCTCGGTGGTCAGCACCTCGAAGCGGTAGTCCTCCTCCTCCTGGCCGGGCCCCAGGCCTCCTCCTCCGCCGCTGCCGCCGGTGTCAGCGCAATCGTCGGCTTCTCCTCCAGCCACGGCCGGGTCCAGCAGCTCCACCTCGCCCAGCTCCTCATCCTCGGCCTCCTCTTCCCCGCTGTCCTCGCTGCACTCCTCCTCCTCCTCTTCCTCCTCCTCCTCTTCATCGAACTCGTAGTTGTAGCCCTCGTCTGAGTCCATGTCTCGGTGTTGTAGGGTGAATGTGATAAAGTGAGTGTGCTGCTGTTTAACCTGCTCCTTATTAGAGACCCGCTGCGTCACTGCTGCGTCACGCTCTACGGTCATCCAATACAGAACACATCCTTCCTTCCTTTCTTCCTATTTCCTCTCTAACTTTCATCAGCAATGTCTTCTTTTGTGGAAATTGTGTTTTGTCTATGGTTTCTCCCCCCACAAAGCTCTCCTTTGGAATAATGCTGATATAACTGTTAGAAATAAGTCTCATTTTTTTCTCTAGATGGTTTAATAATAACTTGATTTGTATTTTATCTGTGTTTGGTGATTTTGGTAATATTTCAATTTACGAACAATTGATGAATCTCCATATTTTTTCAATCCCATCAAAGGAATATAATACTTTAATGAAAGCTATCCCAGCAGGCTTAACCCAGTTAATTAAAAATCACCTTAGGTTCAGTGAAGGCAATAGTGTTTATCCGGCTTTATGTTTGGGTGGTATTGATATTATAGATCGGAAATGCAATAACAGACAAAGAAGAAACATTACTCCAAGAGGGAAATTCTGTTGGGGTTCCTTTATGACAAATATAAATTGGAGAAAGGCCTGGCTTTTGCCAAGTAAATTTTGCATATCTAACAAGGTTAAGGAGATTCATTATAAAATCCTTCATAAAATCTATCCTGTTAATTTGTCTATTTCTAAATATTCTGATGTTGATGAGTCTTGCTCTTTTTGTGGTTTTGTTGAGAAAACAGCTGCCCATTTGTTTTTTGATTGTGGTGTTACCAACAAATTATGGGTTGACTTAAGCACCTATGCTTCTAACCTTACAAATGTGACCCATACCTTCGTCCTCAAAGATGTTGTTTTTTATTATGAAAATCCAAAGCTATTATCTGCTGAATATGTTGTTAATTTTCTTATATTGAATGCAAAATTCTTCATTCATAAACAAAAATGGCTTAAATCACTTTTATCTTTCCCCCTTTTTCTTGTTGAATTTGATTCTCGTTTCATCTCTTAGACTTACAAATAACAAAAAGAGTACCAAATTTTTGATTATGACAACTTTTCTAAAAGGATGTAATTTTATATTTGTACTTTTATGTTTAGATAATGCCATAATTTGACGCACGCAAATCCAGAATATTTGTTTTCTGTTCTTATTTTTATGATTGCTCTTTGTTGGAATATATTCATGTCTCGCTCCGTTTCTGTATGTTTCTACAAGTTTTGCAATAAAAAAAAAAAAGAACACATCCTTCCTCGCATACAAGTGCATCTACAGAAAAACTAGTTGTACTTAGGCAACTTAATCTCCTTATCTTGTTAACAAAATTTTATATACATAATGTAAATTCTCATGTCAGAAGCCACTGTTTTATGTTTTGCTTGCTGAAATACAGCATTACTTTGCGACTATTTCTAACTTATGTAATAAGAAGGCTTTAAAAACAGCTGAAATTTGTAAGCTTTTCCTTTAAACGTAATGTGTTTTGTTTAATTTTATATCCCTGTCTAGTAGCTAATTTATTTGTTTTGTGATTCTTATTATTATATAAAAAGTCTTCTTATTATTTTGTATTTTTGTATTGTAACTGCTTTTTATTGGTTGATATAATGTTCGTAATAAAAAACAAAAACAACAAATAAAAACGTCCTCACATGCCGCTGTCCTCGTAAGAAATTCTATTCAGTTAATCTGCTACTCCTATTATGATACATGAATGTAAATATGGTGGAATTTTTTTTTTTTTTTTTTAATTTTACAATAGTCTACCTAAAAACACTATTAGGTTTGAAAAATTTGAAAGCTATACTATCTAGTATTTGTAAACATTTTAAGTTTTATTCAACTTCTTTCTTTCTTTCTTTCTTAATAATAGTAATAATAATACATGGTGTTTCAATACGGCACATTCCATGTTTGGGCTACAGCATAGGCCCTAAAACCACTTAAAAAGTTATATTTCTTATTCAACAGTCAGTGAAAGGAAATGCTTAACTTCAAGGAGACACTGATTGCAAGGTTATTACAGTTAAATAAATAAATAAATAAAAAACCCGTAAACAAAAAATTAAATATAAAAAACCTTATTTCTACATTCCAAGGCAGCATTTATCATTTTTGTTTACTTCAACTTGTAAAATAACTAAACTGAAATAAAAATGAATAGAAATGACATTTCTAGTTTTTGATCTTTAAAATGAGCTATTTAAAAAAAACGAATTATAATTAATTGAATATCAATTCAACAGATTGTCAAAATCAAAATTTTGTCTGAATTAAATTGTTAGGATCAAGAAGGTCTTGACCTCTGAGGTGGGACACACTAAAATCATTGTATTAAGTGTTTTAAACCCTTGAAAATATTTTCAAAAAAAGGTCAGTGAAAGATTTTATATTTCCCATAAATTCAAGAAAAAAATATTCAATCATTTCTTCATCTTGTCATGCTGTGGAAATAGTCCAGATTTTTATATTCTGTCTTAATTTTTCAAGCTTTCTGTAATGAAGTGAAAGTCTTTATGCTAATTGGCCATAAAATGAGTTATTCTTTTTTTAATAAATAAAATGAATTGAATATTGTATTGCCATTAAGAAGTAAACTTTAAGTTAATAAAAAATCCAAACATACCCGCTAGACAGCTTAATAAACATAGTCAAGAGAAACAAAGTCAGTCAGAGATCCATGTTTTATTCTATTACAGGCAGGGCAGTGTAAGTGTGTGCATTTAAATGCATTCTCATTCTTGAAAGTTGAAAGACTGGCAGGGTAGTGACAAACATGAAAAGAGTTTTCTTTTCTTTTGTTTTTTAAGAATGAATGTTCAATCATTATATATTTTCTGAAGTCAGCATATGGCCATAGTATCAGATTTTCGTTCCTGAATAGTCATCATTTTTCTCTATTTATAATTTATACTGTAGATATATCAATATAGCTATACATTTGAGATAAAGTCATCACTATGGTACATGATAGAGCTTTTTTATTGATAAGTCCCATTGATTTTATATCTATCTTTTGAACACAACAACTGGAAACAAGACAGTATTTACACTCACGTGAAAAGGCAGTGCTATACACAACTTTTTTTGTGAAAAAGTACAGCAGTCACAGCTTATAAAGTTATTTAGTCACAATTTAAAAAGAATCATTTAGTAAATCAGCAATAAAAGAACAGGAAAATAAGTACTTCTTTTTTTTTTTGGCTAATATGTCAAACTTTTGATCATTTATATTACATTTACATCAGAAAAAAATCTCAACCGAAGAAGTGATACGTTTGGTTTTGTCACATGCAGAACCTATAACCAATTATTAACAAATTATTACATGCAACCAAAGCATGGGAATTGTGCTATAAAACAACCGACAGCATACAAAATAAAATACTTGACGCATTTGTGAACCGCAAAGCTCTGTGGTGACAAACCGCTGTACTTTTTCACACAACCACCCAAAAACTCAAACACTTCATCCTGAAACGATATATAAAAAGCAAGTCTAAGTTATTAAAATATTTCGCCATTGAGATAAACCACTATTTATTGTATTATAGCAACAACAGTAGAAATGATTTTTAAAAAAAGCAGATGAGAAGAAATCTCTCTATGCTTATTTTGCTACTGATTGCACGCCATACCCATACCGAAAGAGACTTTTCGCGAAGGATGTGTCTCGTGCTGCGTAAAAGACATCGCAGATTCAGGCGAGCCATTTAAAGGGCGCATTTTGTGACTGGTGCACATCTTGTACCATTCAACAACTCTTCCTGATGTCGTTTGCATTTATGGGCAGTGGTTTGTAAAAATAAATAATAATAACAATAATTATCATTATATATTAATTTCACAGAGTTCAAACAATTGACTTGTATGAAGTTGGCTTTTTTGGCAATCGGTGGAAAAAGAAATGATAGAAAACTTGCATGCGTAAATTCAAGTGGATTTATGTAAATAAGAGATGACAAAAGTTAGCAAAATGAAACGTTTTACACGAGCTTACAGTATATTCTCATGCACATCGAGAACTCATAGATGTCCACCAACCGCCAGTGCCACCAATTACACATACTCAGCAGGACATTCAACACAATCTTCAATAAAAAAAAAAAATGAAAAAGTACAATAATAAAAAAAAACTATTTATTATCCTTCGCCTGAGACGTCTTTGTCCCATTCTTCATTCTTCAAGGTCCTGAGGAAATGTACCCCACCGCTTGTTGTGTGCGCCCCTCCCTATAACTCAATTAATTAGTTAGTCTTCCCTTTTTCCTATCCCAACCTTTCCCTTACATGAAACTGCCAATATTTGTGATAGCTTGGTGTTCTGTGGTGTCAATGTAAACATAACCGTAACATTAGATTCAATGTGAACGTAGGGTCGTTTGTGCAAGCTTCTCGATATTCTAGCAACATCTTTAGTGTTCGAAGGAGCCCCTCAGCACCTTGGGTGTTGCAGGTAGCGATTAGGACACTTCATAATGGTGATGCACAAGACACAATGCATTCAGACACGTCTTACAATAGTACAAAATGAGGTCTTCTGTTCTTGATGAATCCTTAATGGTCCATAAGTCTGGAAGTCTGGAAGGACTGGCCGCGGTGCTACGCATGCACGTTTCTACGATCGGTTCAGAAGGAGAAAGGAAACTGTAGGGTTAAATAAATAGACTAAAGTGGACCACTACACCATAGACGACAACACAGTTTCCTTAAGGTTCGGACTAGCAGTGGAAGTTCGTAGCGCAGACGTATGGTTGGCAGGTAGCACTCCGTCAGGAGGAGAGAAATCGTTGAGTTCTCCAGAAGACGAGAGCGGGAAGGATGGAGAAAGCGAGATGCCGGAGGAAGGGTCGGCTGAGCCAGCAAACGTGCGAGGCGGCTTGGGAACCAAGTTGGGCTCTAGAGTGGCTCTAGCCAATAGCTGCCTGTCCTTGTCTGCGTTTTTCACCTGCTGATCCACATGGTGTCCCTCAGCCTGGCTATATGATCCCCGTCCAGACTCGGATTCTGCATCGGACAGCTCGAGAGGTGGAGAGCTGTTGCCGTCGAGCCTAAATAGAGAGTCCAGGTACTGGGCGAACTCTAGGACCGCCTGACTGGGAGTGCCGTTGGACAGCGGAGGAACTGGTGGAAGAGTCTGGGACCGGACACTCTCAAATTCTCCCTTTTCAAACTCTCTATCCGTGGGTGTTTCTGGTGTAGAACCAGTCCGGGATGCTACTGGGCAGGATTCTTGACTGTTAGGAACAGCTGATGGCTGGCTAGCCACAGGCGTTCCTGAAGACCGCCGGGAGTTCTTGCCTTGGTTGGCCGGCTGATCTACGATAGTTTGTCCAAGCGAGAGCGGAGAGAAGTTGAGACGATGGGCGTCGTTGGAAGGTACTTCCAGTTCTGGAGGAGTAGGGCAGTACGGGCCGGCCTCGCCCAGTTCACGGTCCAAGCCGTCTGCGGCCAGCAGCTCTGTACGGGAACTCAGCGAAGGATTCTCTTCTGGGATGGTGGCGTCCAAAGGGAAAGGTAGACTCCCTAAACAGGGCGAGCCTCTCAGGGCGGCAGATGATCGTCGGGAGTCCAAGCTGTAGATGGATTCGGCGTCAGATAGACTTTCCATGATGGCCAAGGGGGCTTTTCGCTCCCGCAGCTCCACGGCCAATCGCTCACGGGCGCCGGTGAGCACCACAGGCACAGGAGGGGGCGGACACTCCGAGAAACCGTCCAGCGAGATCTCAGAACGGGCACAGGAACTACAGCGGGACAGGACAGGGAATGGGCATAGGAGTAGAGTAGCATGTGTAGAAAATAAAGAGAGACCAGAGAGACAGACAGCATGGAGGGGGAAAAGAGAAGGACGACAACAAATAAAATTAGGGAATTAAAAATAGTTTGCAGGGGAAAAATGGGATATTTAAAAAAAATGGCATAAAATGCAGGATATTAAAAAATGCATAAAAAAAGGAAAATAATGCCATAAAATGCAGGGAAAATAAAAAGTTTGATGGAAGAAAAACAAACAAAAAAATGATTAAAATTATAAATTTTATATATATATATATATATATATATATATATATATATAAGATGACAAAAAATATGTTAAAAAAAATGTAAGGGTATAAACAAATAAAAATAAACATTCAACATATTAACAGGGAGAACAGGGAAGAGAAGGGAAAAATTTGAAAGAGGGGAAAGAAAAGGGAGGTTTATGGTTAGGCAACACTAATGTGACTAACGTCTAGGCTGTTCTTTTCTACTGAACCAGAGAGGACGAGGGGGGAACTGTATAGTACCATACACTGTACCTCTGCAGTCGGCATGAGTGAAAGGACAGGCAATAGAGTTAAAATCAAATGATAAGCAATGCTTAAAAACACCTTAAGAAAATCTGCATCATTGATCACTCATTGGTATGTTCTGATTGGTCAGTCAGCTTGTTTCAAACTCTGATTGGCTCTCGTGACTCACCGGACACTACTGTTTCTGCGGTGATGTGTGGCAGGCGTGGGCTGCGGTGAACTGGACGCATCGAGGAAAACCGTTTCTGGATTCAGGTCCACTTCTGTAGGACTAACCATTATCTTAGCAGCTGACAGTAAAGCTGTCTTCCCTTTATTATAGTTTTCCAACACCTGCAGGACAGAGAGGAAAAGAGAAAACAAGACAGATGATAAAAACTACAAACGAGAATAAAAATGTACATGAATATATGAATGAATGGAAAGAAATAAGCAGGTCTCACAGCCTACTTGAAATTGTGAAAAATGTTATGCATTATATATCGAGATGAAATTAATGCACCTGAATACATTTTTATAAGGACTAGTGCTATTTCATATTTCTTTATCACATATTCATTTGTTGCAATGCCAAATGCAGATTACTGAAGTATACTTTTCTTTGAATAAATCACTACGAAAATAAATAATTTGCAGTCATACTAGGAAGATTTAATGCTTTGGAATTTCAGTTCAAATACCCTTTTATCTTGCAAGCACTTTTTAGCCAAACAGGGTTTTCACTTTTCATTCATATGTGTTCACACCGAGTGAAACTGAGCTGTCAATCATGAGACAAATATCATATTTGACCCTCAATCTAGTCATTTTACAGAAGAATATTTGATAGTTTCAAACACAAAAACACAGTGACATAAAACCAGCCGTATTATGTTCATTATGAAAGACAATCAACAAAAACAAAGTTGAATGGAACAACAAAAGGTAAAAGTCCAGTTACACAGCCACAAGATGATAATGCATTTTTATTTATTAATGTAAACATATGAGTATGGCTAGAGTTAGAGATAATAATCACAGATATCAGTTAATGGATGCAATGAAATGCAATGGAAGAACTAGTGTAAAACAATGATGTACACGTACCATGCAAAAAATAAAATAAAATAAAAATACAAGCTACATACTACAAACAACAATAAAATAATTGCACAAAACCATTTACTTAAAATAAGAGCAACTGCATAAATTTCAGTCAATTTGAGCCTGTACAGGCAGTTAGAGACAACGAAGAAAGAAAAAAAAAATTATAAGGTATACTAAAAAATAGTTGTTGGATTAAGCATTAATTTTTTTTCTAAACATTATAAAAGTAAACAAAAGCATCTCGAATGAACAGTAAACTGCATGTTAGGTCAACAGATTAGTGAGTAAACGTGAATTTTAGTCCATTTAGCACATTTTTCTGCAGAATTTCACAGATTTTTCTGCAATATTAGTGTCCACATTCCTCTATATAACACAAAAGGAGATATTTATCCTGGTCATACATGTTGGAACAACATTAGGGTGAGTAAATGATGACACAGTGTTCACTTTTCCTTTAAATGTACCCTCTGAGGCAGAACTACCACCACCAACAAGCAGGGGAAACAAACGCAGAGAGCAACCACAGGCCTGAATCCACCTCCAAGAGTGAAACACCAAGTGTAAAAGACCAGGTGGCAAACTCAAGGCACACGGAGAGGGAGAGAAGCTGCAATGAAAATCCTGCTGCAAACTGCTAAAGCATAAACCAGACACCAAAACAGGAAGTTATGAAGAACTGATAGAGAGACCAGGAACCTGCAGAAAGGAAGAGAATGACACCACAGATGCCCAAAGCTCGAGCTGATGGATGTTTCTGGCAGCGAGGAACAGAGATTATTAGCTGCAAAGGAAGAAAGCACATGCATTTGGTTGGACTGTACATTCTGTAACACACCAACGTTCAAAAGTTTGTGGTCGGTAAGATTTTTTTAATGTATCTGAAATAAGTCTTTTATGTTCACCAAGGTTGCATTTCATCAAAAAAATACAGTAAAAATTTGTGAAATTACAATTTAATGCTTTCTATTTTAATATATTTTAAATTTTTATTTAATTTTTTAATTTGAACTTTCCTTCTGTAATCATTCTAACGTTAATTTGCGTCTCAAGAAAAAAATTCTTATTATTATCAGTGTTGAAAAGTGCTTAATATTTATGTGGAAACATGCATTTTTTCAGAATTTTTTAATGAATATTACGTTCAAAAGAACAGCTTTATTAGAAATAGAATTTGTGTAACTTTATAAATGTCTTTACTGTCACTTCTGATCAATTTAATGCATCCTTGTTTAATAAAATTATTAATATCTTTAAAACATTTATTTTACTGACCCCAGACTTTTGATCAGTAGTGTATATCAGAGGCTTGAGATATAACATGTGGCACTAAAATTGGTCTCTTCAGACTGGGCAGTCGAGGCACTCAATCTAGCCTGAGGAGAAGTTAAATGTGTGTTATCAAAGACTGAGGGTTTTGTAGAACTGTTCTCCATTGAGAGTTCAGCTAATGTGTCTTTAGACATTAGTCCAATTGAGGGGATCTCTGAAAAGTCTGGATTTATGCTGGTTTTTAACAGGAACTCTGGGGGAGAAGAGGAATCTGATGTGTTTGGAAATGAAGTTTGGGAAGTTGTCTTCTGGAACTGAGAGTGGGACTCATGAATGGACACATCAGAGGAGGAATTTGTCATTTTGGAAGATAAAGAGCCGTTAAAGGGGATGGTTGAGTATTGTACAGATGAGCGCATTTCTAATGTTGGCAAGTCCAACTTCGTAGAGGTCAATGTAACATTCGACTGGGCAATGTTTTGGGTAGCACATGCAACCATTGGGGATTCAGACAGAGATGGACATGTTGATGGTTGTTCAAGGGCACAGAAATTGTCTCCTGGCTTTATATCTAACTCAATAGAAGATGTATCTACAGTAACAGACATTACAGGGGTGAGAGTTTCTGTGATAGTGTTTTGAGAGTTTGACTCGGAAGCTTCTTGAAGATTGACAGTATTATCAAGCGATAAACCGTTCTTGTGAGTGTCTGAACCTTGTGGTTGGACAGAAACTGCTTCACTGGGAGTTCGAGAAGCAGAGCATGTATCTGGAACCATAAAACATTCATCTGAACAGAGAGGTGTTAGAGAGCGATCTGGAAGTGTGTTAGGGACAGAAACACACGCTTGGATGCTAGTTCTCTGGCTTCCAACCTGTGCAGCAATCAGTTCTGAAATTAAATATGGGTTTTCCAGCACCTGTGAAGACAAACCAACACATTACCATACAATAGACATGTGAACAAAAGAACATACTTTCAGAAGAAAACAAAACAAGACAGTATGACAGCCCAGTTTAAGAGCAACAAGATTTATCATTCCATTATATATGCAGCAGGACAAGTTGCGCACAAAAAGTTTAATACTTAGGATTAGGGCTCTGAACAAACCCCTGACCTTATATATGAGCAACAGTAATAGCAATAAGAAGAAGAAACAGCCATGCCAGAAATGCTTTTATGCTCGTGGAATTTCGATGACGGCAGTTTCAGAGAACAAAAACAAAGACAGACCCCTTTATGTCCAGCAAAAACAGACAAAGGACACACAGATCTGCAACACATATACCTGGAGTCCGTTGCAGCCCAAAAGCCTTATAAGGAATTGATTCATTGACCCCAAACTCCAAAGCCATTCCAAAAACAAAAAGCAGATCTAGGAACACCAGAATCCATTGGAACTTACCTTATGTTACATGTTATTTTACAGGGCTGGGCAATTTAGACTGACAGTTTTATTCGGTAAAGATGCATTAAATTGATCAAAAGTGACAGAATGATTTTTGAAGGATCAAGGCTTGAGTAATGACTGCTGAAAATCACATAATTTAACTTTATATAATTTAATATTTTACTAAATAGTATCAATGCTATTTACAGTATAAATACTATATTTTACTATTTTGCAACCTTTGAGATATCTATCAAAATATTTAAATTCAGCACAAATCTAGTTTAAAATATTCAGCAATGTTTTCCACTTGTGTATTTTTTATAAAAACATTTTTAAACACACAGAGACTTGTTTTTTGAGTGATGATGCAAATGAATCATCGTTTTCATTTTTTAATCAATTGATTGAAATGGACAGTCTGAACTGATTTAAAGAAATTAATCAAACTTGCCAACTTAAATTTTGTTATTAAAGTTTAATCAGAGCATTATTAAAATATCCTTGTCTTAACGCTCTCATAATCATATAAAAGTAAAGAGCGAAGCCAGGATCGCAAAACTAGTCTAATTAAACTTAAGGAAACTTTAATACAAGTGTATCAAAATCATCACAATGTATTTGTAAAGCAAAATTAATGCATTTATTTTATTATTTAATATATTCTCCAGTCCTTTTGGAAAGTTTATTATTTTACTTAGTTAATATTATTATTGCATTTATATATGCTGGATTCGGTGTTACTCAGATTTGCCCAGAATGGCATTTCATTAGCTACCCAATCACTGAGTTTGCATTTGGCAAGTGTTAGACAGAAAAGCATGCACACAAATGCGCACACACACACACACACACACACACACACACCTTGTTGAGGCCATCCATCACCACATGGGGCATGTGTTCATTCAGCATGGCTGGAGAAATGATGACCTCATCAAAGGCCTTGTTATCCCCCCACAGAGCAGAGTAAGTGGGATCTTCCTGACCACAACTACAGAGAGAGAGACAGCGAGAGGAATCTTAGACTTACAGGAAAACTTTGTAAACTCTTATGAAACTTTGACTCATAAAAATGCAAGATGTGACACATTCACAGCTCATTACTGGAAATAAAAAGGTCCAACTCTTCCTAGCAGCATAGAATGAAATTTAAAAAATCTATTTCCAAACATATGGAAATCCACGGAGGCCATGCGTTATTTGTCTGTTTTGCATGATTGAAATCATGATTTGAAATAATTATATATTTCTTGTAAGAGTAATTTTTGAGAAAACAAAACGCTAACAAATATTAAACAATTATCATATTACCAACAGTTGCATTTCAATAGGCCTATACACTTTTGTAGACCCCCAACTGCCATCAAAGATATTAGAATTGTATGACAAATAAAAAAATGAACTACTCTACATTAGATGGGGTTTAATTTAAAATTGCTCTGTGAAGAACAAAACCTTTTTTGCAAACACTGCAAGAGAAACAGGTTTTACTCATTTACTAGTAGATGATATTTACTACTACTTACACAAGTGTTCAAAAGTTTAAGGTCAGCAAGATTTTCTTTTAAATAGATAAATACTTGT
Organism: Spinibarbus caldwelli; assembly: GCA_039654775.1. Lineage (NCBI taxonomy): Eukaryota > Metazoa > Chordata > Actinopteri > Cypriniformes > Cyprinidae > Spinibarbus > Spinibarbus caldwelli. The sequence goes on along the minus strand of CM077220.1, from coordinate 7,649,483 downwards.
ATTTAGCAAGGATGCATCAAACTGATTGATAATGAGAGACTTGTACATAGTAAAAACAAAAAACAACAACACTCTATTGATATTTCTATCCATCAAAGAACCATAAAAAGGCATCACTGTTTACAAAAAAATATTAGGCATCACATTCAGTTTCAACACTGATAGTAAAAAATGTTTCTTGAGCATATTAGAATGATTTCTGAATGATCAAGTAACACTGAAGACTGGAGTAATGATGCTGAAAATTCAGCTTTGCATCACAGGAATAAATTACATCTTAAAATATATTCAAATAGAAAACAGTTATTTTAAACTAATAATAAGTTTTTACAGCATTTTTTATTTAAAAAATGTAGCCTTGGTAAGCATAAAAACATTTTTCAAAAAAAAAACAAACAAAAAAAAAAAAAAACTTACTGAACCCAAACTTTTGAACAGTATTGTACAGTTTTCAAGCTACAACCCAGTTTAGCCCAGCTTATTTAATTTTATTTATGTGTCCATTCACGTCACTTCCTAAAGCTCAATTACCAAAAAGGCAGGTAATCTAAATATGCAGAATCTCTAAAACTGGCATTTCTCAGTGCCAGACATTTCAATATAATACCAGGCACTGGAATGTACCCCGTATCTGAAGAGCAGACTCCCATTTCCTTGTTCCATTAATCCATTCAGTTTACTTCCTCTCTACTCACCACATCTCAGGCGGGTGGTTGTGCACCACATGAATGACTCGTCCTGGTGGATAGAGCGGTGTGGAGGCCGACAGGGCAATGCTCAGGTCACTGGGGTGAAGCCACAGGCGAGAGTTAGATGGGGTCACGCCCTGAGATACAGGGGCTTCGTCATCCAGGGGCAGCTCTGATTTAGGGATGCACTTGGTACCCCCAGCAATGATCCGCCACTGATGGAAACAGACAGAGAGAAACATACAGGCTCTGTTCCAAAACCTAGTGAGCTGCCTACGCAGGCAGCATTTCAAGCATCATTTCCTGCTAAGAGCAGCTGACCACCAAATTAGGCAGCGTGATTATGCACATTAATAAGCAGAAATGCATCACATAGAGGCCAAATTTCTCAAAACTTCCCTGAAACTAATCAGAGGCTGGCAGAAAATATAAGTGAGATATGTGACGCTGTTCATGATGAAAGCAGCATTAATGGCAATGGAGGTGTTCGCTTTCATTTCTGCATCATCTCTGCTGCACGTCAGCACAGTGTTGGATTTGATAGAAACAGAAAAACAAAATTCTCTGAAGCTGTGTGGTGTATGCGGAGTCATTTATATAAGCTAAACTGAGTAGGTGACTACTTTTCCGGACAGCTGGTCTACTATAAGTTATGTAAGCACTAACATAGAGTACACTTCTGTTCAAAGTTTGTGGTCAGTAAGATTTTTTTTTTTTTTGAAAGAAATTAAAGGAATAGTTCACCCAAAAATTTTCTGAAAATTACCTCAGGCCATCTAGATGTAGATGAGTTTGTTTCTTCATGGGAAAAGATTTGGAGAAATGGATCCCCAGTGGATCTTTTGCAGTGAATGGGTGCCGTCAGAATGAGAGTCCAAAGAGTTGATAAAAACATCACAATAATCCACAACAAGTAACTCACATGACTCCAGTCCATCGATTAATGTCTTGTGAAGTAAAAAGCTGTATATTTTAATTCAACATTAACTTTAAAACGACGCTTCTGGCCAAAATATGAGTCCATAATCCATAATAACACTTCCTCCAGTAAAAATATGTCCTCTCATATCAAAATCCACCCACATATTTGTTTAGAAGTGTTTTGGCTTGTTTTCACCTGTAAACGGTGCTTGATCTGTGCATACTTCTCTCCTGATTTAGATGAGACAACTTTTTCTCTAGAGAAAGCAATATTATGGATAGAGGACTTGTATTTTAGTGGAAGCAAGTTTGAAATGTATGGATGAATTTGTTTTTTACAAACATGCAGCTTTTCATGGACTGGAGTTACTTGTGGATTATTGTGATGTTTTTATCAGCTGTTTAGACTCTCATTCTGACGGCACCCATTCACTGCAGAGGATCCATTGGCGAGCAAGTCATGTAATGATACATTTCTCCAAATCTGTTCCAAAGAAGAAACAAACCCTGGCCTGAGGGTGAGTACATTTTCAGAAAATGTTCACTTTTGGGTGAACTAGTTAAAAATCTTAAAAAAAAATCTTACTGACACTAAAACTTTGAATGGTAGTGTACTTTTAAACCGCACTCAAATGTGAGGCCCAAACTCACAACCCTGAGAAAAGAGATTAATGTTCCACTGAATGAACGAGAAAAGAGGTGTGAGGTTATAATTAGTAACATAACAATTTATCATTTACTTTATTCGCCCAGAGGAAAAGGATATGGGCGAAGCACAATGTGAGAGATATAATGAGGGCAGTTAATTACTGGCACAATACAATGATAATAAATGCTACTGCACCATCACCCACATGCATGGACTCTCTAGAATGCTTGATTCTGTACATATTTGCACATATTTAGTTCAATGTACAGTCAGCATCATTATGGCAAAATAAACCACATTTGCTATTATGGCAATAAAACAAACCACCCCTTGTCCGGGTCGAGATCTTCCTTATTTTGCAATCAAAACAGAGTGACTGTAGTTCATTTCTTTTATATTGTGTACAAATTTCTTGAAAGGAAAACATTTATCAAGTTCTTATTTTTTTCCTTTCCTAGAATTATTTGGATTTATTTCATTACATTTTTATCTCATTGACTGGAATGGAATTAATATAGTCATGTATACGGTATAGTAAATTAACAGTTCATTTCATTTCAGTTCGTGGCACATCGAGACTATGTTCTAACACTGGGAATAAGCAAGTGAAAGCAGCTCACCTTTGGTTTATCACTCTTCTGTAGCACTTCAAGTAGGTGGCGACGGAAGCCCTCAAGCTGAGAGAGGCCAATTCTGAATGAACACAACAGAAGAAAATTAACATCCGTCTGCTCAGACTTATAAATAAAAGCAAGCACAGCTGAACACTCATTTACCTGGGGACCAGATCTTTTCCCAACACGACTGAGGTGACGAACTCTTTCGAGTACTCCATTGCATCCTCACTATGAATTAAACAGACACAGAAGCTTGTGTTCAAACATGTACTTTGATGTCAACATAAAACAGTGTTCACAATTTGTTCTACTGCCATGATATGACAGATTTCAGAGTAATATTCAACAGTTAATTTAATGCTGACTTTATATTTAGATTTACAAAGAATATGTAATTAAAAAAACTGTGCAAAGACTTTTTCAAGTGTGGCAGGTAAGAGTTTTCTCATTAAATCAAAAACTCAGAAAAGGTTTTGAGTGACTCTCAACTCAAATAATATCCTTCCAAAAGATTAGTGCATGTGGTGGATTTGTGCATCCATGCATGTTTTTGGGTTAATATTTTCCACAACCAATTGCATTACAGAGGAGGAGATCTGTAGCTTGTGACAAATCTCTTGAATTTAGAAAAGCATTAAAGAATGCAACTCTGAAGCTGCCATTATAGCTTTCAAATGAACTACCACTACCAATGAAATGTTTGGTAAGATTTTTTAAATGTTTCTGAAAGTCTTTAAGTCTTTTTTTTAAATAAAAATACAGTAAAAAAAATGTAATATTGCGAAATATTACTGCAATTTAAAATACCAAACACCTCTGGTTCTCCCAAATCATGTGACTGACCACAATGCTGCAAAAAACATGATCTGAGATATGGCAGATGACAAGAAGTAAAAAACACAGAAAAATGCTTTGTTCCTCATATAACTATGACTCATAAATCATAACGAAGGCTTTAGAGGACTTGTTTTATAATGCTTTTTAGAGCTTATAAATCACCATTCACTTTCCTTGAGTGGAAACAGAAATTCTAATTTCATGATTCATAGCAAAAAAAAAAAAAAAAAATACAGTTTTGGAACGACATCAGGTTGTAATAGTAATGACAAAATGTTCATTTTTGCATGAACTAATCCTTTTACACATCAGTTTAATCTCTTATCTAATGTCATCATGCTTCAGTGACGGCTAAACATTGTCTCTCGCTCTCTCTCAGATGAGATCAGTTTTCAGGTTTCTCTATAAATGTAGTGTAAAACGGATGCCAGAGCAACAATAGAGAGGTCACACTGACCTGAGCAGGCCGCCGGGAGGGGAGTAGGAATAGCAGTGCAGTGAAGGATACTGCGGCCGGAGGAGGAAGGACAGGATGGCGGCTGTACCCGCACCCAGAGAGTGACCCACAATCACCAGCCCATAGTGCATCGTCCCTTTACCCTGAGACACACACGCAAACACCATAATCTGGATCTTTTGTCGTCACATGACATCATGCACAATGCAAATGTTGTTTGAAGATACTGGGCTGAATTTACTACTACTTTAAGTTTTGTCTCGATACCATGCTAAAAAATGTAGACCTTTTTTAAGACCTGAGCAAATGAAACGAATACTGTATATTCATACAGTACAAACCCAGACAATCTCAAAAAGTATTATTTTACTTCAACAGGCAAACATTCAACTTCAAAACAGGGTAACTTCACATTTACTGCATGTTTTATTCAATATATACAAATTTTTTAGTTGGTTTATGTACTTATATAGCAATACATACAAATTTGAGGTTGACTGATATTATATTTTGCTCATACATTAATAACAGAGTTTAAAGAGAAGCAATAAACAGATTATTTTGCCAAAACTAGTCAAATCTATACAGAGATTTTCTTGTGGTTCAGAGAGAAGCCATACGATTTTATGTTGAATTATACAGGTGATTGTGTAACCAAAACACCAATAATATCCTAAATAAAAGATTTTATGCATAATGTGGGACTTTTAATTATAAACAAGCCCAAAATGCACTCTTATTTTGACATGTATATGCATTTTTACTCAAAGCTGCTCATTCAAAAAGATGAGGGGGATAAAACGTGCACTCTTACAACCATCTAGTAACAAATTACTATATAAAAACCTTAACATAAGCATTTGGTATTCACTGATTGCAAATTATTTAAACTACTGAAGGCCTGTGGAAAGCACAACAGCGCTGCATTTTTACTTTGAATGAGCAGTGCTAACATTTATTTAATGATATCAAAGACTTTTGAAGTTTAATAAATCACAATTGGTCATATGGTGATTCCATGAACACTGAAAAAAATGCTACTAAATTTTTTTAAGGTAAGCGGTAGCAAACAATTTATTTTAGCTACATTTAATTAAAAAATATATGTTGAAAGTTAGTCAAATAATTCTTTTTTATTTAAATGTAGCTAAAATAAATTGATTGCAACCACTCACCTTAAAAAATTTTGTAAATTCTATGAATCTTTTTTTTCAGTGAATAGTGTGTTGCACAGATATAGAGAAAAACTGTTTGTGTTTGTGAAAAGAGTTTGTGAAAATGATGCTTTATGTGAGCAAAAGGTTTTGAAAATTAGAACACTTTTGCAGTCTGTGGGAAAATAATATAATTACGCTCTGTGATGTCTAAAATGTCTGTGATGTCAACTATATGTATGTTTTAAAGCATGACAAATGATTACACTTACCAAATCTCTCCCAAAGGCTTGAGAGAGAATCATTTCTTGCTCTAGTTTCTTCTTTATGTATTCAGCTGAATAAACCATTCCCTAAATAAAGGATTCATGAGAATGAGTTTGCAAAGTTTTTGTGTTCAATATGTTTTCTGTTTGCCAGTATTTGTGTTTATATGCGTTTGTGTAGCACCTTGTGTCCGAGCCACGTGCCGTGCTGCTCCTCCACAGGCAAACGCTCAGAATCACCAGTAAGATCTGTTAAAGCGTCCTGAGAACGACAGAGAGAGATATAAAAAGGGTAGAAATTTATCAAATGACAAACAAGAGACTCTCATAAGGGATAAAGTACACCAGCCATTATTGCAAAAAAAAAAAAAAAACTACTGGGTTTATTTTGCAATATTGACCGTCTCGCTGTACATTAGCCCACCTGGCTACTTATCAAATAAATAAATAAAAGGACATGAAATATTGATTTGAGTCCAAGTTATTTTATCATGTGAAATGGAAGAGACCAGAGTGATACTAGAAACACGAAATTAGCACAGATTTGTAGGAAATCGAAAACCTGGTACTACAGTCGGATATATGGTTTAGTGTCACTATATGATTGATTCCGGACGACTGAATTATTTTTGTCCTTAAAATGTGTGTTAAAGCCCTTTCTTTTGTCACTGCTTAAGCATTCTGCTTAGAAACAGCTACTATTTTAATTCTATGAACCTACAACGAAGCCTGACCTCATGTGCTTATGTGTAAAATGAGAAAGAGCTGTTAAAGTATGCGTGTGGTTGACCCACCTTAGGGGACAACGTCCCTCTGATGCTGATCACGACTTTTTTCTTTGCATGATCCACTGCTACAAAGAAGGGCGTCTCATAAACCTGCAAATCCATCAAAAACACAGACAATAACTTGTCTTGATCACACGCCTCACATTTATCACATTAGCTACAGCTTCTCAAATTGAACTATTTTAGTCAGGCGATGACTCACTGATGTGAACAGACATTTATCACACAAGACATTACGCCTCAGGATTTTTCAGGATTAAGTCAGGGGCGCTGAAGAATTAATTTAAGATGCCGTACCGCGTCATGGCAGGATGTGTAGACAATCTGGACTTCTTTAAGGTCTCGGTCCAGAAACTGTCGTCGGATGGCAAGAACGTTACAGCCACAGCAGTTGTCCTCCTCAACGGTGATGGACTGAGAGAGACGAGAACCTGAAACTGAAGTGTTACAGCTGACGAGAGAGAAGAAAAAAGAGACACAAAAGAGAAAAAAAATAAAAGTAAGATTCCATTCATATGTCCTATGACAAAATTTCATTTAATATCCATGAGAAAAAAAATATGAAACTAAATAAAATAAAAATGTGATTTCTACATTACATTATATACACACACACAACAAAATATCAATTATTCTTCAAAAAATAAAAAAAATAAAAAATAAAAATTATATATATACACATACATACACACACACACACATATTTAAATTGCTCAAATATAGGTGAAATAATGTTCCATCGGCATTCAGTGTAACAGATATATTTATTTAACATACTTATTCTGACTTGTACTTATTAAAAATATATCAAAAAAATAAGTTATCATACAATATTTTATTAAACTCAAACTTCTTGCTGACAAATGGGCTAAACATAGTGGTTTGAGATATATATATATATATATATATATATATATATATATATATATATATAGTACCACTTGAAAGTTTGTGAACCCGTTGCAGAATCTGTGAAAATGTGAAATGCTGTACAAAATGCATGTTATTTTTTTTTAAATTAGTACTGTCCTGAGTAAGATATTTTACATAAAAGATGTTTACATTTAGTCCACAAGACAAAAAAAACTGAAATTATTAAAATAACCATGCAAAAGTTTGTGAACCGTTGGTTGTTAATACTGTGTGTGGTTACCTGGATGATCCACGACTGTTTTTTTGTTTTGTGATGGTTGTTCATGAGTCCCTTGTTTGTTCTGAACAGTTAAACTGAGCACTGTTCTTCAGAAAAATCCTCCATGTCCTGCGGATTCTTCAGGTTTCCAGCATCTTTTGCATATTTGAACCCTTTCCAGCAGTGACTGTATGATTTTGAGATCCATCTTTTCACACTGAGGACAATTGAGGGACTCAAACACAACTATTAAAAAAGGTTGAAACATTCACTGATGCTTCAGAAGGAAACACAATGGATTAAAAGCCGGGGGGTGAAAACTTTTGAATAGGATGAAGATGTCCAAATTTTTCTTATTTTGTAGAAATATAATTTTTTTCCATTTAGCACTGCCCTTTGGAAGCAACAGAAGACACTTGCATGTTTCCCGGAAAACATATTAAGTACAATTTACCTTGATCTTCAAATTCAAAAAGTTTTCACCCCCCGGCTCTTAATGCATCGTATTTCCTTCAGGACCATCAGTGAATGTTTGAACCTTTTTTAATAGTTGTGTTTGAGTCCCTCAATTGTCCTCAGTGTGAAAAGATGGATCTCAAAATCATACAGTCACTGCTGGAAAGGGTTCAAATACGCAAAAGATGCTGTAAAACTGAATCCGCAGGACATGGAGGATTTTTCTGAAGAACAGAGCTCAGTTTAACTGTTCAGAACAAACAAGGGACTCATGAACAACCATCACAAAACAAAAAACAGTCGTGGATCATCCAGGTAACCACACACAGTATTAAGAACCAATGGTACACAAACTTTTGCATGGGGTTATTTTAATAATTTCAGCTATTTTTTTGTCTTGTGGACTAAATATAAACATATTTTATATAAATATCTTACTCAGGACAGTACTAAATAAAAAATAACATGCATTTTGTTAAAATTACTCACATTTTCACAGATTCTGCAAAGGGGTTCACAAACTTTCCAGTGGCACTGTGTGTATATATATATATATATATATATATATATATATATATATATATATATATATATATATATATATATACACACACACACACACACACACACACACACACACACACACACATACACACACATACACACACATACATACATGCACAATATATATACATATATATTTGTATATATATACAAAAATTCAATTAATAATTGAAAAAATTCAAATAAATTGGGGCACACACCTGGTAATTAGGACTGGGCTCAAACTTCAGTTTAATCTGCTTTAAGTTTAGTAAAGAGGTAAGTCTACCAAAAACATGATGGCAGGTAATTATACCATTATAGAAGCCTCTCTTATTCACTCTTATCTCACTTCCTACCAGCTGTGCAGAACGACCTAATGTTTTTTCACGTACGAGCAAGTGCTGACGAGTCTGCAGAGTCCACACGCTGGTTGTCGTAAAAGATATACGGGCCAGCCATACGCCGCCATGGCAAACAGCATGTAGTAACACACCTCCTTATACATGGCCATCTCAGACTGTAAACAGAAGGAGAGCATCATAAATAATAATCATACATCGACACAAGCACACACATATATTGTATTCTTCAAATACCGAGTTCTTGAGGTCCAAGTATTTAGTGTTGCGAGTTACAGGTATCCCGGACAGAAAGGCTAAAACGTCATTGTTTGCCTGCAAGAGAGAGAGAAAAAACTTTTTTTTTTTATTATTATTAGGACAGTGAGGAAGATTCATCCAATGAAAAGCAGTGTTACTGATAAGATAAAGCACACCTGATCCAAGATGGCTGCTCTCTTGGCTCGTTGTCTCTGTCGGAGGAGCACTAACCCAGCGATGATGTCACTCGGCACGATATCCAGATCCCGGAAAAACTCGGCAAACAAGCTGGCCACCTCGGAGTAAGCATCCTGAGAGAGAATATCTTCTGCTGAGAATGCTGTGTGTGTGTGAGATGCTCTCACAGTAACTGACATCTGTGTGTATTTGAGTTGGTGCTGGAGTCTTACAGATTGTGTATCTTTTGCTCGAGTGCAGCACATGAAGAACTTGAGTCTCCTGCTCCAGCTGCTGGCTTGACCTTCTTCTAGCCTGTGTCTGAAAGAGATAAAACCCAACTGAGCAAATATCATGAGCAGATTTAGGAATTATAGGTCAACAGATGGGTATTACAAGGATCGAAACACATATCTAGAGACAGGAGTGGAAAAATGGGGTATGCAACACATAAAATGCATAAGTGTATATAAATACACAATACCAGTTAATGTTTAGTAGTAGTAGTATATTTTTATTTAATGCCATGTCAGCATCTTAGGCTATTTTCATGGCAAAAACAATTAAAAAAATACAAGTATAACAAATTCAATAAAAACCAGCAAACAAACAAACACAAGTTATATTACACAAGATTTTTTACATTAACATATGATAAAAATTCTAAAACTTTTTCTGGTAAAATTATTCTAAATAACACTTTAAGTGAGTTCAATTCATAAAAGACTTTTCTACATACATTAAAAGCGGGACAGTCCAATAAAATATGTTTCCAGTTAATGTTTAAAAATGAGATGAGAACAATATTGCTGAAATGAAACAAATGTTTATTTTACATAATATTTACTCAATTTTACTTAAAAAACTGTAAGAAAAAAAATTAGCGTACAATTCAGTATTATTTTAATATTTATTATATTATTATTTTATTATTTATTTTATTAAAGTATTTATGGATATTTTAAATTTGTTTTTATTTATATATTTTCACTTTCATTTTAATATTAAAGTAATTCATGTGCTTTTGACATCTTTATTCAATTTAGTTTTTTATATTTATATTTAGCTTTCATTTATTTTTAATTTATTTGAGTTATTTTAGTACTTCAACTTAAATGAAAATTTGAAAATGTTGCCTAATTGAATTGAGTTTTTTTTTTTCATTTTAAAATTAGTTGAAGCAATTGTATGTGCTTTTGTCATTTTTAATAATTTTTGTTTTTATTTAGCTTTAATTTATTTTTAATATATTTATTTTTAATATTTTTAAATTAGTTACTTTAGTACTTCAACTTTAACTTATTTATCTAATACCTATAATTAATTTTATATCAGCTTTATTTCAATTAACAATTTTTTTTTTTTTTAGTTAAAAAAAAAAAGTTTTACTTTTAGTTTAGTTAATAACAACGCTGCATAAAATGTGCACTCTTAGAATCTATGGAGTGGATTTAAATAGGGTAAAATAAAAACTACACTCTTATTGGCTGCATAAAGCATAACAGAAATAACAAAATAATGAATTAATGAACAAAATACATAAAGGGTGGGGGAACTGTACAACTTTGCAAAAGACGGGCATTTAAATCTTCATTGATTGATGGGTATCCTGAATTAAGCTAGCATGAATACTGTTAAGCGCTGTACCTGAGGGTGTATGTTGTGAGGTTACGCTGACGGCGGCGAGTTGCTTTCAGCTTCACAAAGGTCCGTCCGGTGGGGTCAAAGGTACACATCATGGTGAAACACACACTGAAGATGACCAACCAGTTACACGCCACGATTCCTGTTAAAATAAATACATGAATGAATAAATAAAATAAAATAACTCATTTAAATGTACTGTATACATCTTCACTTGGCGCTTATAGAGTCAGTTCAGCAGGAAGCCCTTTACTGTAAAACAAACCAGCTGTTTCTTTGTCAGTCCGTGTCCTGTATAGACAGATGATTGGCATGGAAGTGAAGTGTGCTATTATGGGATAGGGGAGGACAATGAGCGACACTGATTCATGGTCGGCAGAGACATGGGAAAAGCTACATTAGGAGTATTGTTAGAAAGCGTGCGTTGAGATTCCAGGACATAAATAGCTATAAATGACTTTCAAATTTACAGGAATCTGCTGAGATTAACAAGGGGAGGTTTCATGAGATTTTAACACATGCCTGGACTGCCTCATGCTGGAAGGACATCACACGCCACACTCTCTGAAGACTACTCTGTTTTTTTAACTTGCTGCCGATAGCGGTGACGCATGTTAGGGCTCACAATTTCACAAAAATATTAACAACACTGGTAATAATAAGAGCCATTACTAATAACTAAGTATCAATAATAAATGAGCAGCAAATCAGTATATTAGAACAATTTCTGAAGGATCGTGTGACACTGAAGACTGGAGTAATGATGCTGAAAATTCAGCTTTGATCACAGGAATAAATTACATTTTAAAATATATTTAAATAGAAAAAATGTATTTTAAATTACAATAATATTTCGCAGTATTACTATTTTTTACTGTATTTCTAACCTAAATAAATGCACCATTGGTGTGCATAAGAGACTTTTTAATAACGTAATTATTCAATCCTTGTGACTACTGGTAATATAAATTTGTGAAGATCTGCTTTGCAATATTTAAACATGAGAGTGACGGATAAGGGTAACGTGAAAATGCAGAGTACGACGTTTCCCAGTTTAGCCTTTTACTGTTGTTGAACGATGATGCAACTTGTCACATTAATACAGAACTAAAACCAGCTTCAAACGTGGCTCTGATCCCAGACTTATGATACATTCGTTATGAATAATCTTATCTTTTGGTCAGCATCTATCCAAATTAAAAAAAGAGAGAAAAAGATCAAATGAGATAGTACGCTTTTATCCAAAGTGAGGAACATAAGCAATTTGTGAAGGAACCAATAATATTTGTAATATAAAATGCCAGGTTTATTTGACAACTAGATTAGGAAGCCAGCTAAAACCTTTTCATTTTGTACATTACTTTACTGGATTATCCAAAAAATAAGCAGTGGTTGTTACAACCACATGGTTGCTAAAATATAAACTAGTTTTTCATTTAATTTAAAGAAAACAACAATATCAGTATATATACCATTAAGACGATTACAAAATTACTCATTGTCAGAAATGTAGTCATATTTCCGACCCCCCTATACAGTATGTCACTTATTGTTTTTATTCATGTCTTACCCAGGGCGAGGTTCTTGGCGGTTATGTCGGAGCAGGGCTGGTAGTACTGCACCAACCAGGCGATGCCCACCACCGCGTACACCAGCTCCACTAGCAGGATGGCTGCAGAGAGGAATAACAATTAATGTCAAGTGTTGATTTAAGGCCTAATAACACATTGCACTGTCAATTTGCAATGAAACAATGCAACCCAAAAAATTTTGTTACGGTAAGCGTCAGTATTATTATGGCTCATTGATTTGGTCAAACTTCAAAACTTGGTCAAAAACTTGGCCTTGGGATAAAAAAATAAAAATAAAAAGGGCGTTTGTGAATTAACCGTCTTTCTCACAATTCAGATTTTTTTCCAATTCAGATTTTTTGCAATTCTACAGTAGCAAGATATAAGCTTGATAAAATCTCAAAAGTTTGCGAAAAAAGTAAACTCAGAATTCTGACAGAAAAAAGTAAGAATTGCAAGATATAAATTTATAATTCTGGAAAAACAGAATTGTAAGATACAAACTGGCAATCGGAGAAACAAAGTCAGAATTGTAAGATTAAAAGTCCCAATGACATTTTTTTTTTATTCTGTGGTGGAAGCAAGCTTCTATAAACTTCTAATCCACATGTGTGTGTGTCAGAAAAAGCACAAAAGCACACAGTCACTGTAGAAAATAGTCCACTTCACTTAGATTGATCAGTTTTTGTCCATAGTTTGTCCATAGACCTTTTTCACATTTCCGGGTTTCTCAGCAGCGGAAAGTCGTCATAGTTGGGTTAACTTCAAGAGCAGTGAATGGGAGAGTACCATAAATATATATATTTTCCATTCCCATTTACATTTACATTTAGTTATTTAGCAGATGCTTTTATCCAAAGTGACTTACAAATGAGGACAATGGAAGATTTGCTCAAATAGCAAAAGAAAAACTCCACGATAGTGTTTTCACGTCTTTCAATCAAAGGAAAAAAAAATGAGAGAGACTGATAACGGCAGTCAGAATAGAGAACGATGTCAAATTTACAGTCCCTCCTATAGACGCTGCATTAGAAACACCCTCACATTAGCGTTAACTAGTTTTTTTGTAATCTGATGCAAAGGTGATATAATAAAAAGTATATAAATGTTATAAATGTACATACATTTTAAAAATATAAAAACTTGAGGATTTACGATGCTGATGACTGTTGAAATGCATCATCACAGTCTTGTGAAAAGGGTCCATTCGTTGCAATGCATTCTGGGATTGCTTTCTCCACAAATGATACTTGCAATGCTGTCTTAAAATTTGGAATAGCATTTGCTTCAGAAGCATGTCTATGATGGATCACTACAGTTAACAGAGTTGACATATAAGATCGCATGTACTGAGGGAACTAATGAAAGTTTTTCATGGTTGTTTTTATAAATGTAAGTGTCGGAGGAGCACACATGCAGGTGTGTGTCTTACCCAGCCGTATATAGAGCACGTACTGCACTGCCTCTCTGGGTTGTGTATACAGGATGCTGCCTCTCATGCTCAGCCACATGATGGCGCTCTCGCAGATCAGACAGCTGACCAGGATGCCAAGGTAACCGCGACCGTGGTCCACCAGCGTGACCGAGCATGATTGCTCTGAACTGTACGGCAGCCCAAAGAGAACCATGGACAGAACCACGAGCCTGCCGAAAGAGCACAGCCACAGCATCACATGAACATACACATCTCGGAAATCTGACATTTATGACAAGATGTGCGTGAAAATGTTGGGCAAAATGTTGCCGTTGGGCAATTTCATATTTCAAATTTCTTTTCCACTTCCCAACAAAAATAGTTAATTTAGGTTATAAAGAGCCAAAGATTATGTCATGCAATCGATACTTTATCTGCGTACTTAATTATTCTTGTGCTGACACAGAGAATGATGGGAAATCTAGTTTGGTTGCATGAGTCTATCACCTTAAAATACCCAAAATGAGTGTAATTTTTGTTCTTTATTAGCAGTTGACAAAATGTGTATGAAATAAACAGAACAGTTACAACTTATGTTGGTCAGTACCAACAATTTACAAATAAAATGGAAATCTAGAGTTATGATATTTATGCTGAAAAACTTAAAGAATCAAGTCCAGCTGTTTGTGATGTTGATGCAATTATACATGAAACATAAGCAGAACGGATCTGTTTGCAAATGTTAAACCATTTCTTATGTAAACTCTAAACTGTTGTATAGATTAAACTAAATGTCAACTATTTACATAAGCATTAGTTTAAGAATACACACACACACACACACACACATTCATACATACATATATACATATACATACATACATACATACATATATATACAGTCATGGCCAAAAATATCGACACCCTTGGTAAATATGATCAAAGGCGGCTGTGAAAATTAATCTGCATTGTTAATCCTTTTGATCTTTTATTTAAAAAACTCACAAAAATCTAACCCTTCATTGGATAATAAGAATTTAAAATTGGGGGAAATATCATTATGAAATAAATGTTTTTCTCAAATACACGTTGGACACAATTATTGGCACCCCTAGAAATTCTTATGAGTAAAATATCTCTGAAGTATATTCCCATTCATATTCACAATTTTGAGCACTCCAGAGTGATTATGAACATGAAATTATCCAGCCATGGCTTCCTGTTTCACAGAAATACAAATAGGAGGGAAAACAAAGCCCAAATTCCCTTAATCATCCATCACAATGAGAAAAACCAAAGAATATATTTCTGATGTGCAGCAAAAGATAATTGAGCTTCACAAATAAGTGAAGTGGCTTTAAAAAAAAGAGCTAGAGCAGTGAAAATTCCCATTTCCACCATCAGGGCAATAATTAAGAATTTCCAATCAACATAAAATGTTACGAAACTACCTGGAAGAGGACGTGTGTCTATATCATCCTAATGCACGGTGAGAAGGAGAGTTTGAGTGGCTAAAGACTCTCCAAGGACCACAGCTGGAGAATTGCAGAAAATAGTTGAGTCTCGGGGTCAGAAAATCTTAAAAAAAATTTGTCAAACAGCACCTACATCACCACATGTTGTTTGGGAGGGTTTCAAGAAAAATTCTCCTAGCTCATCCAAAAACAATCTCCAGCATATTCAGTTATCAGACACGACTGGAACTTCAAATGGGACTGGCTTCTGTGGTCAGATGAAACTAAAAAAATGAGCTTTTTAGTAGCAAACACTCAAGATGGGTTTGGTGAATAAAGGGATAAAAAGTACCCCATGTGTACAATGAAATAAATTGCTGTATTTTTGATGTTGTGGGCCTATATTTCTTCTGGAGGTCCTGGACATCTTGTTTAGACACATGGCATCATGGATTCTATCAAATACCAACAGATAAAAAAAAATCAATAAGTGACTGACTCTGTTAGAAATCTTATAATGGGCCATGTTTGGATCTTTCAACCGTACAATAATCCAAGCACAACCCTCAAAAACAACACAAAAATGGGTCACTGAGCACAAAACCAAGCTTCTGCTATGGCCATTCCAGTCCTCTGACCTGAACCCTATAGAAAATGAGTGAGGTGAACTGAAGAGAAGCACCACCAACAGGGAGCTGGGAATCTAAAGGGTCTGGAGTGATTCTGGATGAAGGAATGGTCTCTGATCTCTTGTCAGGTGTTCTCTAACCTCATCAGGCATTATAGGAGAAAATTTAGAGCTGTTAAACTGGCAAATGGAGGTTTCAAAAAGTATTGAATAAAAGGGTGCCGTTAATTGTGGCCAGTGTGTATTAGAGAAAAACATTTATTTCATAATGATATTTCTCCCATTTTAAATTCTTATTATTCAATGAAAGGTTAGATTTTTGTGAATTTTTTAAATAAAAGATCAAAAGGATTAACAATGCAGATTAATTTTCATATATATATATAAATAGTGCTGTCAAACAATTAATCACATCCAAAATAAAAGTTATTGTTTACATAGTACATGTGTGTGTACTGTGTACATTTATTATATATATATATAAATACACACCCATGCATGTATATATTTAAGAAAAATATGTTAAGTTTATATATTACATATATTAATATATAATATAAATGATATGAATATAAATACATGTAAATACATGCAAATATTTTCAAAATAGAGGCTGTATGTGTGTGTATTTATATATACATAATAAATATACACAGTACACACAGATATATTATGTAAATAAAAACTTTTATTTTGGATGTGATTAATCATTTGACAGCACTAATATATGAGACCACCCATTATTTTCTCGGAAAAACAACGAAATTGACTCAAGATACTTATACACATGATAAAGGATGTCAAAATCTAAACCTTTGCAGGGCAGTATACACATACATACATACATCATGTGTATAAGTATCTTGAGTCAATTTCTTTGTTTTTCCGAGAAAATAATGGGTGGTCTCAATCATAACTTCAAAAAGCCCCGGAGAAACCAAGGCAGAACACCATATAACATCAGTTACCACTCTTTCACTTTGTTTGGAACGCTCAAATTGAGTTACGGTGTTCTGACTTTGTTTAACTGCGCGTCAAAATGAAGTTACGGTTACGGCTTGGAGTTATATGGTGTTTTGCCTTTTTTTTACTGTCCATTAAAGTCTGACACATTTAAATTATGGTGTATACAAATGAATTAGATAGATCGCGATCTACCGAACAGTTCCATATAACAAAACACTGTAAAGACTATATACCTTGGCAGCAATAGCCTACGTAATCGTGAATAACCTTTAAAGATTTTTTTTTTCCCCTTTTTATAATGCAGATTATTCACTAGACTGTCACTTCTAGTTGGACGTGTGTGGACTCGAATGCCGTAGCATGAGCAGTCATAAAATCAGTAGCCTACTAACAGTTCGCAATTAAATCCACATCTACCTTTTCTTGTAACCCGGTAAAATCAATCCATGGCAATGAACGTCATCAGACTATTTCATTCAAGTCAATATAAAAGCAATTATGCTATGTCTAACATTCTTTTACGTTACTGAGCATAGCAAATAAATTGGTTGCAAAACGGTCATGTTTTACTTTTAGTCTGCTTGTTACGGTAAAAAAAAAACAAAAAAAAACAAAACAAAACAAAAAAACATTAATAGTTACATTACTATATCCAATAGCCTATATGAGATAGCCCATGATCACTAGATTTTATACAGGTGTTACTGTAACGATTTTGTAAATGGCGATCAGCAACCAAATATCAATAATGTGGAAGTTACTGCCTTTTGCCTTGGTGTGACTTCTCAGCAGAGTACAGTAACTTCAAAATAGGGGTAAAAATCTAGTTTGAGCCCACAATTTTTTAATATAGATAATTTTCATTACTAAAACATCTAATTGCCAAATTTCCAGTGTCCTACCTATAATTAATTTGGCTGGACAAATAAAAAACTTTAAAGTCATTTTTCTTAGTTTCACACACTAGCGAGTTAAGGTCTTTTGCCTTTGTAGGGCAGTATACATATCAAATCTAAAATCTAACATTAAAGCTGAATGAAATTAAAAATAATTGTCACTAAAAACTTACATTTAATTTTTAATAATAATACATCTATTATTATTAATTTAACTTTAATAACAGAAATATTTTACAAGTAAACATGTAAAACTATTATGAAATACACTATATTTTAAAAGGTAAACATTATTTAAAATATTTGTGTACTTCAAATAAATAATTTACATCATTGTGCAACTCATTCAAATGGTTGGGAACTGTTATTATATTGCAAGACAGAATGTCTAAATTCAACTCTTAAGACTTCTATTGAAGTCACAGTGCTGGCTCTAAGAGCTTATTATTTACTGGTTTGATTGCTTAATTCATACATGAATGTAAAACAACAAACTGAACAGACAAACACAAACATTGACTCACCATATGCAGTGTAGTATGAACAGGAAGAAAGCCGGTAACACCAGGTCATCACTGCCGACTGACCAGCGTCGCCGAAACAGTACCATGCCCGGCATCACTGCCCTGAAACACACGTAAACACACTCCAGTTATGGACTGCTTGACACACGCGACTCACACACAAAGCAAGACTTCTCATTCACCACTTCTTCAATTCTGCGAAAAAAGACGAGAGTAACACAAGGCCAAAAGAGAAGAAGGCAGAACACATGCACAAACTAAAAGCATGGAAGTGCTATTGCAGAAAAAACTCAGCTTACATTCTAAACAAAACAACAGTCAAAAGGCTTTCCACACGTCAAAACACAGCATAGGACAAACAATATTCCTGTGATCGGTGATTTTAAAGAAATAGTTCACCAAAAAAAAAAAAAAAGAAAAGAAAAATGCTGCCATTTACTCACCCTCATTTCATGACAAAAACACCATTCAAATATCATTTCATTTTTGGGTGATCTATTTTTTTTTAAATCAGTTTTATAATTGTGCATCAGAGACTGAAACTGAACCTGGTCTGATAGGAATAAGACGCAAGAGAGAGGATTGAGGGAAATTATGAAAGAGGAAAAGAAAGGCAAAGGGGAAGTGACCCATAAGAATGTAGACAGAAAAGAAATCAATATTTGTTATGTGTAACTTGAGTGAGAGTTTACTCATGCTATCCTAAAGCATACTTGCCTACTAGTTTTTTGTGAGTGTGTTTAGGTGGTTGCCAGGGCATTATGATGCAGTTCTGGGTGGCCACTGCATTGCTATACAGTTGCCAGAGTGTTTAAGTGGTTACTAGGGTGTTGCTATGCAGTTGCTAGGATGTTTTGGGTGGCCAGTGCATTGCTATACAGTTGCTAGAGCGTTTAGGTGGTTACTAGGGCTTTGTTGTCCAGCTGATAGGGCATTCTGGGTGGCCAGTGCATTGCTATACAGTTACCAGAGTGTTTAGGTGGTTACTAGGGAGTTGCTATGCAGTTGTTAGGGCATTCTGGGTGGGCAGTGCATTGCTATACAGTTGCCAGAGTGTTTATGTGGTTACTAGGGCTTTGCTATGCAGTTGTTAGGGCGTTTTGGGTGGCCAGTGCATTTCTATATAGTTTCTAGAGTGTTTAGGTGGTTACTAGGGCATTGCTACGCAGTTGCTAGGGCATTCTGGGTGGGTTGTGCATTGCTATACAGTTGCTAGAGTATTTAGGTGGTTACTAGGACATTGCTATGCAGTTGCTATGCTATGAAAATATAAGGCTGTTCTGGGTGGTTGCCAGGGCAATGTTATATGGTTGCTAGGATGTCCAGGTTGGGTGCCAAGGCATTTTTGTGCGGTTGTTAGGGTGTTCTTGCTGTCAAGTTCATTGCCGTGCAGTTGCTAGGGTGTTTAGGTGGTTGCCAGGGCACTGCCATGCAGTTGCTAGGTTGTTTAGTATGTTGCCAGGATGTTGCTATGTCGTTGAAAGGGCGTGGAAGAAAAGGCATTGCTAAGCACTTGTTAAGGTGTTCAGGATGATTGTTCGGTCGTTGCAGTGCAGTTGTTAGGGTGTTCAGAGTGGTTTTCAGGGTGTTGCACTGCAGTTGTTAGGGTGTTCAGTGTTGTTAGGGTGTTGTACTGCAGATGTTAGGGGGTTCAGGGTTGTTTTCAGTGTGTTGCAGTGCAGATGCTAGGGTGTTTAGGCCAGTTGTCAAGGTGTCGCAGTGCTGATGTTACCGTGTTTAGGATGGTTGCTTAATGGCCAAGTAAAAGAGTGTTTTGTTCAAATCAAATTTAAGTGTGAGCAACAACAGTAGTAATGCTTGCCTCAGCAATCACTAGTAACTACAAGACAAAAACAGAGAGAGAGTCTTGCGAATGTGAAGGAGGACTACTGATGGTTTCCATGGATACCGCTTTCAGTCCAGACATTGTAAAGCTCTGACCCAGCAAACTTTCATTGTGTGGCAAAATCGCTCTATTTACAACACAAATCTCAATCAAAACATTTCATCGATCAACAGGTACTTCCAGAGAACACAGATAATGTTCTGTGTTGTGAAGACACTTGTGTATGATAACACAGGATGTGACGGCCACATGTTTTGTTGGTCTTTTTGTGGATCTGGGTAAAGGGATACGCCCTGGCAAAGCACTTCCCCAAAATATTTGTGCTTTTTAGTGGGTGGTGTGGAGCAAAGGTTCAAGTCAACATGAAATCAACATTTAGGCTACTTCCTTCTTTCATGGTTTTTTGGTTTTAACATCCAAGTTTCAAATCCCAAACCAAAACCAATCTTTACACTCGGACCACTGATAATGATTGTTTTTAAACAGGTTTACCAAAGAGTTTTGTCAGTGTTTGTTTAAACAAATAGTCCCACCCGAAACTCGTGCAATTGGTCGAGCCAGAAGTTGACATGTCAAACTTTTTAAACAAACAAAGCAATGATTCGAAAGTTCTCCTATGAAAAATCAAGATAAATTGCTGACTTGTAGTTGTCTCTGCACATTAAAATACAAAATTTTCACACCAAAAAAGACACTTTACCTTTAAACTAGCAGTACTAGTTAATCATTCTCCTGCCCGACAGACCTGCCTGATAAAGCGACAGATTGTAAATGGTTTCATTGCAGCTGTACAATAACACACACAGTCTATCACACTGTTAGCAGTTCATCAGTTCTCAATCTTCCCATTTCTCTTCACACCTGCGTCTCTCTGTTTCTCTCTTTCCTACCATCCATCTATCCACAAAGACTCATCCCTAAAACCAAACGCTAATATGAAGCCCTTTTGGACACCGAAAACACTTAAATACAAAACGACATTCATTCTCATCATATAAACATCCTGCTCACATCCTCAGGAAGGTAAGAAAGCCATGAGGAAAGACAGATCTTGTACTCTGCTTTGAAAGTCTATAACTATTTCTACAATAAAAACTAAAATCACTCATTTATTTTTTCTCTTTATACAAAATAAAATTATTTTATTTACAAATACCATGCGTTATTATTACTGTGAATTTTATTTGTTATATATTTAAATAAATGTTTCTTGAGCAGCAAATCAGCATATTAGAATGATTTCTGAGGATCATGTGACACTGAAGACTGGAGTAATGATGCTGGAAATTCAGCTTTGCAACACATGAATAAATTAGGCCACATTTTAAAATATATTAGAAAATATTTCATTTAAATTGTATTAATATTTCACAATATTACTGTTTTTACTGTATTTTTGATTAAATAAATGCAGCATTGGTGAGTAGTAGTTAAGATTTAAAATTTATAGTCTTTCAATGTCAAAAAAATTAACAAAAATAAAATACTGATGACATCATCTCCTTATTCTTTTGGTCTAATTACATGCTTTCTAAAATATGAATGTCCCTCCCCTTAATACGACCTGCCAGAGACCAACAAATCCAAGTGGCTAAACTTAGTTTTGTCAATCTGCATAAAAAATGGTGTACTTCCTGCCACTCTTTCCTGTGTTACCAGAAAATACAATACATTATGTTTGCCATGGCATTTTGAGGGGATCTCTAAGGGAAATGGCTCTTATCATTAACGTGTAAACTGAGACATCACAAATAGATACAGACAATAAAGTCAAACATTTTAAATGAGAGGGCCCATCATGCAGTTGTTATAGTGTCTATTAATGACAAATGAGTGTGCAAAGTCTTTTAGGATTTGCAGAAACATTCTTATCCAAAGCCAAACTTTTACAATTTTACAATTTGAAATCCATTTTTAAGATTTCACCCCAAAATCAGTGCAGAAATCATGCAAAAATATTCATATTTCATCTATGATTTTATACATTTCCGTAAAAGACAGCATGTTCATGCTTACTCAGGCATACACACTCATTCGAAGCAGACATAAATCCACAAACATAAACACACACACTGCAGGTGGAGCTGGAAGATGTTGAAAGAACCGAGTGGGCGGCAGTGAAAGTGAAACATGATGAGGATGCAGGGAAAAGGAGGACTAGCATGAAAATTAGGAGAAAAAAGACAGAAGGCAAGAGAGAGCAAGGGTGAGTGAAGGAGGAAGAGAGAGAGAGAAGAAGGGAAGGAAGAATCTGGAGCAAGAGATGAGAGGAGAGGCAGGGGAGAGTGGGTGTGTGTAGCACATGGTCCTCAATCTAAAAAAAGGATGAGAGTGGTTGAAGCCAAGCTCGGAGTATGGATGAGCTAGATGAAAAGGAGAAAAGACAGAGAAAGAGGGCTGCAGCTACACAGAGATGGTGAAAACACAACAAGGACATTTCACTGGAGAAATGAAAGAGATGGAAAATGAGTCAAGTAGGGATGAACCCATTTGATATTAGAAATCTGGTTGATATTAATTAACTAATAACTTTTCAACCTGCATGTTAAAGCCCTGATTTTTATAGGGCTGGGCACCGACAAAGAGTTTATGATTCAATCTGATTCCAATGCAGACGCTTTTGATTCAATTTACTGAGAATATTTCATGTTTCAGGTAAAGTACATGTCAATTTTTCTTAAGTAAAAAACAAACAAACAAACAAAAACTATGATTTGAACTACAGTAAACCCCTCTTGGTACATTACTTGATACATGACATTACAAACTATTACATTTATTGAAAACAAAATAATAAATATTCAATTGCTATTTATTTTTGATGTAATAATTAACACAAATTAAAATAAACACTGAAATTATTAAAACTAGAAATTTTTCTCCAATTTGTTGTTAAATATAAATATTTAAATGGAGGCTGTCATGCAAACATACATTAAATAAGACATTTCTTTTGTGTTATAACTAGTAGTAACTCTTGAACTGAACCGTTTAAATTGAGATGGCAACAGCAAGCAGTCATGCTACATTAAAAAGCGTCAAAATGACATTTACTGTTTAAATTTCATGATGAATCTAAATTTGTTGATTTGTTAAAAATGAAGATTAGTGGGAAATCAAAATTGTCACAACAGCCTTAGAATTTTATAGATTTTAGTTTGGGGGGGGGCATCAAGCATAAAAAAAAAAAAAATCAAGCATCAAAATATACTGGTCAAATCTGGTCAATAATTGATACGCTGGGCAAAAAACTAAAAAATGAAAGAATGGATGGTTTGAAGGTAAAAGTTTGGAAAGATGGTTGAAAAGTGGAAACATTCAGCAACTGGCCCTAAAACGCATCAAATAAAGTGTTGACTTCATAATGGAAAAGAGGAATTATGTATTGGCATGCCGAGGAATGAGTAGGGGGTGGAACGCAGCGTGTTGAAAAATAAATAGGGCATGACAGAGGGAAAAAGTGTGGAGCATGTGGCAAGGAGAATGAGAAAGACAGAGCAGAGCCGAGCAGGACACAGTCAGCTGGCTGCTTTCATGCTGGCTGCTTGTATCAACACTGTATTGTCGTACGACTGAATATTTGCCTTTGTGCACTCTGGAGACATTCATACGGGACACGTTCTTGCGTTTTGCCTGCGCTATTTTGCAATCATTGGTATATGTACACGTGGCAGATCTTTGGTTGTTTTTCAGCGTCTCCTGACATAAGCATGTCACATCAAGTTAAAAATACTTCAACTTGGGACACACAGCACATCATCTCAATTTGGGGGCGCAGCAAATGAATTTAGTGGCATGATAAAAATCTGCAGATACTGAATTTTAACAATAACATGAATAATCTTTTCAAGACACACCTACAATTATTATTAAGCAATGATATTAGAGGTATACATTCTTTCTGTACGAACAGAATAAATATATATAGCAAACAAGATGTATAAAAATAATGCAAATTAAAAAAAAAACAATAAAAATAAGAAAATGTATAATTAAACATCCTTAATATATAATGACATATTAATACAAAATACCTATATTTTACTATAAAATATTTTTATATAAGTGACTTATAGGTTAAAAATGTATAAGCAAGTGTGATATTACAATGTCATTTAAAAAAATTATAATAATAAAAACAATACCTACAACCCTGAAGAGAGATCCAATATATATATACTGTACATTATCAGATAAGTCACTGTCACTTTGAAAAATCATGTCATTTTTAACAACAAAAATATAATACATTGATTTCTGATGCTTATCAATGGCTTCACGTAAAATTATAGTATGGTATGGTATGGTATAGTATAGTATAGTATAGTATAGTGTAGTGTAGTGTAGTGTAGTGTAGTGTAGTGCAGTATAGTATAGTATAGTATAGTTGTCACGATCGCCACGGAGCAAGGGAACGAGGAGACAAGGAATTCTTCAAATAACAATATCCTTTAATCAGAATGTTCACAGGCAATCCAAACACGGAAGACATTCACGGATCGGGGTGGAGACAAACAATACCGGACACTAAGGCAGGAAAATATACTTCCAGAAGCAAAGCCACAAAAAGTGGGCAGTCACTCCTGAGCTCTACTGCGTGTGCAAATTAGCAACAGTGTGTAGCTGTTTGTATTACTCAAAAACGAGTCTTGTGACCTGTCAATTACTGTACCTTCAGACTGCCACGCATCCTCAAAAAATATCTGCCCCATGACTAGTGTTGTCAAAAACCCGGTACTTCGGTACCAAGTTGGTACTAAAAACATTAAAACGTCACAGTACCAGGTTTTTTTAAGTACCGGTGGTTCCGAGTACCCGGTTCTTGACGCGTACAGCCCTATGATTTCCGCGGTGCAGAAAATGTGGACGGAATCGCAGAATCCAGTTATAAAAACGGAATTTACAGTTTAACACGGAATGTCATGGAATTTGTCAAAGTTTGGATGAATTAATCAAAAGTAGGTCATTACACTTAAATCAAATCGTGATATGGACTAGTATCTGTAAATATTAAGCTGCAAAAGTCGATTCAAATATGAATCCCGCATTTTCTGTGAGTCTCTGTGTGAATGAATGAATGGCAGAGACACACGGTTTTGTTTACTACATACACTGAAGCGCGCGCATCTCCAGAACTGCTCTGAGAGTCACTTCACGTGCATTGTACCGTTTCATTTGAGTAAAACCAGTGTCATATCATATACACACAGAAATGTAAAGGTATTCACGGCAACCTGTCAAAATAAAAGTTCGGTTTAGACATTGTGCCAGAAATATATTACTATTATTTAGTAGAATGTATGTGATACTACTACTACTGTTTAAAGTAAGTCGTGGGGAAGTCGTGGCCTAATGGTTAGAGAGTTGGGCTTGTAACCTGAAGGTTGCCGGTTCGATTCTCACACCGGCAGGAATTGAAGGTGGGGATTGTGAATGAACAGCACTCTCTCTGCCTTCGATACCATGACTGAGGTGCCCTTGAGCACCTTGAGTAATGGCTGCCCACTGCTCCGGGTGTGTGTTCACGGTGTGTGCGTGTTTGTTCACTATTCACTGCTGTGTGTGTGCACTTGGATGGGTTAAATGCAGAGCACCAATTTCGAGTATGGGTCACCATACTTGACAATACGTCACGACTTTCACTTTTTCACTTTTAAAAAATGAATAAAACTTAATTTTTTAAAGAAATAATCATACAATATTTCTTCCATGTTTTAATTTTAATAGTAAATCCCCTTAATTTACTAAAAAATAAAATGTGTTTAAATTTCATTAATTAAAAGACAAATTAAATTTGGGTGAAACTTGTTTACTGTTTTTCATACTTTTATTACTTGTGGAAAAACTTGAAACACAATTTTAAATAAGTATAAAGAATGGCATTGATTTTTGTACATTTTATTTTTGTTTGACTTTATTAATAAAAATAGTGTTTTTTAATTAGCATGTTTTTGTGTTTTGCTTTGGTACCGAAATTGGTACCGAGAACCGTGGATTTTCACTGGTATCGGTATCGAATACAGAAATTTTGGTACCTTGACAACACTACCCATGACTATGCAAATGTCTCGTCATCAAATAATCTACTGCTTCTGTGGTTTAACTGCACTTGAGGATAGAAAATCTCATGACCTGCTTGTTTATCCAGATGACAAGTATTTCAAACAATTATCCTGTTGTAAGACGAGGTTTCGGGTGACTTTAATGTCATGCAATCCTGATAAAGCCTCAGTTAAGCATCGGTGGAAGATCATGATGCCCACTTACAGAGGCCCCCAAAAAGTGCTTGAGCCACACTTGAAAACAATCTGAATGTCATTGCATTAGATAGCAAAATAATAGCTTGTGAAATGCTTGTAGAAGTACATCCAGCCTCACTCAGTGGCCTTATTAATATGAATGATATGCTAATGCTTGTATCATGAGATTGTACATCCATAACACCTCATCCAAATGAGTCATAAATGAAAGCAGCCTGAAGTGATGAGAAAATATTTTACAATTTTTTCTGGCCTCAGTTTTGTCCATCTCCAATGCCGACTATAATCAAACCTGTAGCAGCTCACAAGAAGATTTTTTATACATATTTTAAGTATAATTTAGTTATATTTATGCATATTCTAACTTATAAAAAAATTATGAAAAATACAAAATAAATATAGCATTAAATAAACAACATCAGAACAATTAATGACAGCAAATATAATGCACACAAAATTGCTGAAACAAAATGAACTGTGACAGTAAAACTTCACAATATTTATTCTAAATGGCCATTATCAACCAGTTAATTTATGTAACACTTGCTTCTGGGTCTATTTTTGGACATAATGCCACATAAACTGTTTGTGAGAAAATAGGAAGACAGGCAACTCAAATTAACCCTCAATACGGTGTCATAAAAATGTGACTTACTATGTGTGAGATGATAAAAAAAATAAATCAATAAATAAAAAATTAGCAAACTGCAACACAATGATCTGTGATGTCCGTCTGATGCATGCGTAAACAAAAAAATTACAAACAATTACAAAATAGTGCAGACAGAATGCAAAAACGCATGGTCTCTTGTTCTACATGAAGCACAAGAATATTTTTGCAACTATTCTTAGAAGCTTTATCGATCATGAACGCACTTTCACACATGCATGACGATAACACCAAAGAAAACGTCAATCAATGGACTGATTCATACATGAATCACTTTATAACTCAAGACATTGACTGAAAAGCCTGACCGGAGATGGAAAAAAGCCAGCACTGATGGGAATCCTGAATAATCCGGGCCCATTATAATCAATGTGAGGTAATGATTAACTCCCAGAGTCAATTAGTTTAAAATAAAACAGATTTGCCTGAACAGGTTCACGCTGTGAGATGAACAATGTGCTGAAACAGATTGTTAAATTCAACCTGTTGAACCGAGAACAGACGACAATGACCCACATTAAAGGGCCCATACTGGTCAACCACTAAAAGCAATCTAGATTTTGGAAATTTAGGATGCAATCAGTTAATCAGTTAACGTTAATAATCCTCAGAGAGATGGACTTTTGCATGGTTCTGCAATTTTTTTCACAGCGCCATAAAAGACATAAAGGAAGAGCTGTAATTAAAATTGTCTGAGGCCTGAAGATCTACGCATTGCTCAATAATGTATTACAGAAGCTAATACAATTTTAAACAATACAGCCGCTATATTTCTCTAGGCCACATACAATCTCTTGATGTTTTTTTTTTTCTTTTTTTTGGTGACACTGCAGGATGTTGACGGGACAATATCCCTGTTGTTCTTGCGGATAGCTGTATTTTCAGGGAACATTTGCTTGCATCATATTGCAGAGACTGGATATCATATACACACACAACATATTCTATGCCATCAATGTTTTATCAGAACACAGATCTGCAAATGTAAAAAGGTGGTGAACTGCTAAACTTAAGATCAAACGCTGGCATTGGATCTCATTCATGAATCATGAGCCAACCGAATTTATGTCTGAATTGTTCATAAACCATTCTCATGTAAATTGTTGCACTCAATCTATTGTTTTACAAAATATATACAAAAAATTTCATTCTGCTTGTGTTTCATTAATGAAGCCCAATGGCAGTAATTACAAAACCAGTAATTCTCTCTTTACTTCGTTATGCTGTAAAAAAAAAAAAAAAAAAAAAAAATTATTTTAGTACATTTCAATTAAATTTTAGGTATAATAACTGTATAATTTATAATTAATGTATACAGATAAACCATTTTTTGATAAAATTTTTTATTTAGGATTAGCACTGCTATAATCAATATTTCTGCAATCACTGTACAGAGGAAGTGCACTGCAATCTTGCAATCATTTTTCAAGTCTGTCTATTGCATCACCGTGAGCAAGGACTGGAAAGACTCAGGGCAAAATAACAGTTACTCTTTATGAACTGTATTATCTTACAAAGGACATCCTTTGATTGGACGATTGTTTATGCTGTGAGAGGCTTGACTGGCTAATCGCAAGTGTGTTCAATACAGTCCAATACTGGAGACTACATGGGAGGTAAGCCTGCTTCAGAAAGCCAAATGGAGCCTCCAGGCGATTTCAAGACCCCATCTACACCTCAGTACCATACAAGACATTCAGCCTTTGATTGAAGAATAGGTTTGTTTTGCTTGTTCTTCATGGGGGATGGTGGAGAAGTAGGGCTGCCCGATGGTTAAATTATTTCGTGATACATCTATCACATACATTAACATACTCTCCACATTATGAAAACTGGTAAAACCTTCAGAAGCTTCTCTTAAAAGTGAAAACAGTGAAACTCCATTACTTCCAATAATACCAAATTATATCGATGTTTTTCTATTAAAACAACAAAAAAGACTTTGTATTGTCACACAGAGGTTGCGTAACCATTTATTCAGGAGCCAAAAATCACAAACAACATATTTGAGATTTGCGTTTAGATTTATTAGTACGTCATGGAGAATGTTTGCTTGCAGATTTATTTGCAGTAAATTGTGAGGGAACATAAACTGGCTGTATTACATTTTCATTTGATTAGAAAATCGCAATGGAGATCGCTAAACTCCAACTAATATGCTTGTCAGTGTTTTCAGCTCATCAGCACATTTTTGCAATGCAGTTGCCGGGTTGGAAAAATCAAGTAAAACGTGGTGGGGCGAAAAATACATTTAAGATAAAACCTCTGATTGTGGGATTTTAATTCTTGACATTTTCAGTATAAATGATCACAATTAAAATATGAATCAGGCAGCCTTGGGTTTTGGTACATGAAACGATATTCACATACAATTTTCTTCCACAATGTGATGCATTTCCAAAGTAGAAATAGTAGAAATTTTAAAGCCATGTCAGCAACTGAGGCTATTTTCATAGCAAAAGCTGTTGTAGATTTTCTTCCAACTGAGTTGTAAAAAATGAAATAAATCAAAATTAAATGCAATAGAAAAATACACTATATAAAAAAAATACACAACGTGTTTTGAAATTTTTAAATGACATTTAAAAAACACATTTTCTTTAAGGATTTTATCAAACAAGTCCTTATGAGATCTTACTAAATAAAATTGTTGTTTACTTGCATTAAAAGCATAGCAATCCAATAAGATATGCTTTATATAAAAGGGGGTCTTGCAGAACATAAATAAGTTGGACCTTCACTTTTCACAAGAAACGCATGATATTTCCAAGCGAAACAGTATGGTGGGATATGATTTTATCCATCTGAAATTAACTGGATTGTAAAAAGTGGGCATTTCATACAAGAATTTAGCCATGTGTGAAGTTTCTGAAAATAACATGTTTTAAAAATGAAAGGTCAAATTTGATTACCTGTTGACTTTTAAGGCACATTAGCAAATGTTAGAGATAAAAACAATATATCGGTCCAGCAAATTAATCATCTGATATTTGGCCATATCTGCATCAGTCGCATCAGTTTTGATTAATACAAGTAATCATTATGCCTATATCAACAGTTGTCATCAATAGATAGCGCTCATTGTCTGCTTTCAGTTTAACAGCAGTTTTGTGTGCATCTTATTTGCAACTTATTTCTCCATATTATCAGTCATCAGCCACCTTGCACACTAGATAATGGACATCGGCCACTGAAGATCCCATGATCAGTCGATAATCTGTTCAGACAGCTCAAGGGTTATATCAGTTAAACGACACATCAACAAAATGATCCTAAAACATGCTCTTTGTCCATATACAAAAAGCTTCACTCAGTAATTAACAGCAATTTCCTCTCGCAGCGAGCATGCATTTGCTGGCCCCTTCAAACCACTGATGGGCTTCATCCAGCCTCGAAGATACAACCACAACCTCTCCATTAAGAATTAAAAGCCTCTAGTTCTGAACTTCACTTTCCTTTTCACACTATGTGTGTGCAGTAGACATGAATATCTGCAATACTGCTGTCAAAAAGTAATTAACTGGGCATGTACCAGAAATGCTGGGTGTGCTCACATGCCTGCAGCAATGCAAAACTGTTCCTTCATAAACGCAGTTATTCATGCAGGTTGTAAAGGTATGACCTTAAAAATGACTAAATTGTAGCATGCTCACCAATAGGTCCTAGAAAAATACAAACATTAATAAATTCAACAAAACACTACGGTACCAAGTTTAAATAGCCTTGGAAATACTATGGTACTTTCTGTGCAATAACCGCACTGAGTATGATATTCTATTGTGAATTTATGAATTCTGAATGTCATATTCTATATGAAACTACGGTTAAAGTTTTATTAATGATCACCATAACAATGCAAGAATCTAATGTACTTCCAAGAACACTGTGTTAGTACCACTGTACATGTGTGTGTGTGTATATATATATATATATATATATATAAAACACGGTAATACCACGGTACTCTGATATGCCTACAAGTACTTTGACAGTACTATGGCATCAAATGGTAAATCAGTACTTTTTTTGAGTAATATAACATTGTACAGAATGATTACCATATTCGCATACCTTGCTATACTCAAAGTACTTCAAAGAATACCACAGTAGTACCACGGTATATGCCCCAAAACATGGTAATTTTCGTTAATGCGATAACCATGGGAACATATGCCTCAAAAAAACAAAACAAAAAAAAAAACATGGTAATTTTCGTTAGTGCGATAACAATATTAACGGTATTCTGTGATAACTAGGCTATAGCTATTGTGTTGTACACAATCACAGACAGATGACAATACCATAGTACTGAATGTACTCAGACGTGCCACAAAGATTAGCAATAAATGTAACTTACCATATCCAAACAAAAACATTTGTGTTTTTTTTCATTAACTCAATAACTGTAGTAACTAACGTTACGCTTTTCTGGCGGAACTGCGGTTACCATGGTAAATTTTCATATGGGTCGCTAGTACAGAGACTCACCTGTAGTATGAGCGCGTCTTCTCGAGACCTTCTTCTGCATGGACTCACTTAAATCTCCCATCCTCCGCAAACACACACACACACACACACAGACCGAACCGCAGAACCGACCCGGATCACGGTTCCGAGCCAGCCACAGGTCTCAGAACAGCAACAGTCCCGTTAATGCGGCGTCCCGTTTGCATTCACACACACACATGAAGGAGTGAGGATGTGTTTAACTGCGGCGGTCCAGAGCCGGGTTTTTATTTCATATCGATCGCCTCAGTTTCATTGACATTCCGCCGTAACGTCACCGATATTTTCACGCCTTTCCAAGCGCGCGCCGCGTCAGAAGCCGCTCCATATTCCCTTCAAACCGCAGAAATATTCACGCAGGCGCGGATCAAACATTTACTCCGTGACAGTCCCTCTCCGCGGTAAGTCCAGATCCCGCACAGTCCGCAGCAGCAGGTCCCGGTCAGACTGATTGCTGTATGTCTTCGCTACGATCTTTTTTCCATAGAAGCAACGTCGTTGTGATTCTTCATTGCAGTTGCGCACTCTGGACCCTCATCCCGTTTCCCGCCTGCGCTCCTGGCGTAGCTCACGTCATCCGTTGGCTGCCGTAAGAGGCGCTGCGCTATTGACGTACGATGCTGCGCTTTTCCGCTGCTTAGGAACCACTGGCACAGTGCT
This sequence comes from Spinibarbus caldwelli, assembly GCA_039654775.1. Lineage (NCBI taxonomy): Eukaryota > Metazoa > Chordata > Actinopteri > Cypriniformes > Cyprinidae > Spinibarbus > Spinibarbus caldwelli. Next base: position 7,617,156 of record CM077220.1, on the reverse strand, counting down.
GGGACGAGCTTAGTGAATACAGAGGAGACTCCTCCGAAACAGTATGCTGGGCGTGGAACGACGTCATTTCCTGAATTTATTAAGTCTTTGTAAGCAGCAGGGAGTGCCAATGGATGAGAAACAAATCAGTTAATCAATAATATAGGCTATACCGTTAAGATAATTTATATATACAGTACTGACTCTAGATAGATAGATTATAGATGATAGATAGCTAGATAGATAGTTTACATATACATTATATCATGTAATCTATAGTTCTCTTTATTCTAATTCTATTCTTTAAAAAAAAAAACTAACACTTCTAATCTTTTTGTATTCTATCTTTATCTTTTTATTTATTATACAATTAACAAAAGCAAAAAATGTCTCTAACACTATAGATTGCTCTATTCTTTTTCTGTTCTATCTGTTTTCTTTTTATTATATAATTTAAAAAAAACCTTGCTACGTGTACTGCGTTAAACTAACTGAGACTTATTACAGCACTTGCATATCATTGCTCTGTTGTTGATTTTGATTGCTTCCATTGTCCTCATTTGTACGTCGCTTTGGATAAAAGCATCTGCTAAATGACTAAATGTAAAATAATTTTAGATACATAATTTATATGCACAGTATTTACTCAGATAGATAGATAGATAGATAGATAATTTATATACACAATATATACTGTTAGACAGATAATTTATATACACAGTATTTACATTAGATAGATAGATAGATAGATAGATAGATAGATAGATAGATAGATAGCTTTCAAAACAGATTGTGTGTGTCATAACTGTCTGTGTTTACTGCAGACTGTAGCACCTATATGACGTCAATAAAGTAAAATTACATAAAACTTCAATGCAACAACCATTACACCAGTTCGAGCCGAACGAAAGCACACGCACCCCAGCTGCACTGCGCCCCCGTTCTCACTGATGGAGTGGTACAGCCCAGTTCCTCTCCTCCTCCTCCTCCTCTTGCTGCTGTGTCCTCCATCACTCCATTTCCTTTGATTCTGTTTCTCCTTGAGGACGGATTCAGGCCTTCCTGCAGAGCAGATCTCTTGGATTCTCATCCCCTATCTCTCCACCCTCCTTTGAAAACAGGACGAGGTGAGCTAGGATTACAAGGCAACATAAAGAAGGTACGTTCCATCCATCATCATCTTTCCATCCATCCATCCATCAGAACTGGAAGAGAATGTGATGCGCTGCTGTGGCCTGTGCAGCCATCATAACTGCATCACTACAGAAATCACATCCATCACATGCTCTATTAAACCATTTTCAGTCTGTCTTTCCAGGTTATGCATTCTCTGCATGGTTCTGCATGGCTTCCGTCCTTTTTTTTGGGATTTTATTTATTTTTAATGTAGAGTGCTCCCCTCCCCTCCAGCGGTGCTGTATGACTCATGCAGATTCACAGGGGTATTTCTGCTAGCTGCAGATGAACTAGTTCATGTTTAATGCTTCAGAAACATCATTCATTGTGTTTGGAGGGTGCAAAAGGTCTGTAAGGAACATGACTGATGTTAAGAGTTACTTGTCAGTTTTGTCCCACATTCCCTAAAAAAAGAGCTTCTACATACAAAAGACGCACATGCTTTCTAAGGAAGCAACGACTAATGGATGCTGCCCTTTGGCTGTCTAATACAAGCAAATATAGCATGTAACAGTCAGTAGGCCACTGCATATACAGTAATGTCATTGCTAGTTCAAGGTCAAAGACTCAAATGTTTCATGTGATATAATTCTGTTTTGGTGACATATTCGCATATTTTTTCATTCCACCCATATGTATTTTCTGTGGCATACAAAAGGAGAATTGTCTGCAGCAGATCATATAATGCTAGTTTAGTCCACTTCTGTCAAACAAAAACTATAAATAAATAAATATGAGAAAATGTGAAATTATTAGAATTTTACCAGCATATGATTTTAAAATTTTATTTATTTATTTTACATGGGTTTATATATATATGTGTGTGTGTGTGTGTATATATATATATATATATATATATATATATATATATATATATATATACACACATCAGAATGATTTCTGAAGGATCACGTAACACTGAAGACTGGAGTAATGATGCTGAAAATTCAGTTTTGCATCACAGGAATATTTTACATTTTAAAATATATTAAAACAGAAAACAGTTATTTTAAATTGTAATAATATTTCACAATTTCACAGTTTTTGCTGTATTTTTAATCACATAAATGCAACCTCGCAGGGCAAAAGAGACTTCCTTCAAAAAAATAACTGACCCAAACTTTTGAACGGTTGTGCACATGGAGAAATTTAAAACCTCAATCTCTCCTTTTTCTTTATATTTGTATTCCTAAAGGAAAGCCCAAAGAAAACCTGCCAGATTCCTTGACCACTTGATCCCATTCCCACATGGAAGCAAAAGCCAAGGGAGCGTCGAAGTCTGCCTCCAAAGCAGAGAAGAAGGAGGCAGCGCCACCACCAAAACCAGACCCGGTCTCTGCTGAACCTGCAGAACCTGAGAAGCCGGCGGAAGATGGAGCGAACAACCAACAGGGGGCGGCGGAGTCCGCAGGAAGTAGCTGTGAAACCTTAGAAAATTTGAAGCCTTTCCTGATTGGAGGAGCTGTCATCGCCCTTGGAGCTGTATTGGTGGGCGTTATCTTATTAGCCAAGAAAAACTGACCCAAGGCCTATGATTGGTTGTTAAACTGTGGGGTTGATTAGTTCACAGACTATTAAAGTTTATATAAAGGGGTGGGGAGTCACTAGCGGGGTTAACATATGTCTTCTTTGTCCTGAACATGTGCTGGCCAGGATTTCCAAATTGCCAAAAATGTCACACCTGCTGAAAGTAATGACTGAAAAGTAGTTTGACCAACTGCATGCAGGCATTGTACATAATCGACAAATCGTGGCACACGAGAAGGTGGGATCTCCAGAGAACAGCCAAAGCAATGCAAATTCACATAGATACAATGTATGAAGACGATAGAGATTGCTTCAATAGGAAAACAAAGTCAAAACCCGGGCATTTTAAGCAATTTAGAAATCCTGACCAGGACACGTCCTGGAAAACGAGTAGGCTACGTATAGTCACTCTACACACTAGGCGTCTTAAATTTATGCTGTACTTTGATTTCAGTGCTTGTGGTGATGTTCCTGCCAGCTATTAAAGCAAGCTAGAGATGCATTTAGACCAAACACTTTTCATATAACATTCAACTTAGTTGTAGCCAGTGCACATTTACACCAAAACTTTCATCCTAGTCACTCTGCCTGCTGGTTGACGCTTAAAAACACCCTCATCCATGCCATAATGTTGAGATTAAACCAATTATCCAAAAATATTTCAGTTTTTCAAGTTGGACTTAAATCCATAACTGCCAACTGTAAGACACAATAACGTTAAGATGCATGATTCAAGGTTAAAAATACAGAATTTTTCTGTCATTTATAGAAATTAAATGCCATTTTATGTCTTGATACCAATAAAAGCAATTGGTTTCATACTTAAATGCTTGTGCAAATCCATATGTACATATCAAGCCACTGACATCTATTACAGTTAGGCCTGTATTGTTGAGAGAAGGTGTAGAAATGTAAAGAAAATCTCAGTTATTTCAAATATTATATGGGTTCATTTTGAATTTGACATCAACCATCGAACAAACACAAGTCATTCAATAATTCAATAATCTTGCCTGTGAATCGCATACTGTATACCATCTGTGCCATTTCAAAATCTTAGTTTCTTGTTTGAACGACGTTGACGATTTTCTGAAGTGGGCCAATGGAAATAGATGCGTGATGCAACATAGATGCAACGTAGATTATGACGGCTCTCGGCCAACAGCTTCAATTTCGCAGTTACACTACGATGAGCGCTACACACAACAGAAACAATCCCTAAATGCATGCAGACACTAACAATATACACTCACACGTCACATGACATACTGTTACAGAAAATTACATTTTCTTTAAAGTGCGTATATAATGCAATAATTCAAATAGAACTCTGTATTTAAAAGAAAGAAGACTGTGTATTAGTTGTGATATGGAGGGTAATGATGTGGATGATAATGCGGCAACATGGCGGTTGTCTTGGTGGTGATGATGATGATGAGTGATTATGATTTTATTTGTTTGTTCTAATGAAGTTTACCTGTTCCTCTAATGTGGCCCCTTTCCTCCTGCCATATGTATTTATTTTGCACACAACCTCGCCTGCTGCCTTTCTGCTGTTCCTCGTGTGAATTAAAACATGATGGCTCCCTTGTGACTTGATGACCTTATTAAAGGACAATGAACCATATTTTCCCAGACTCAGTGTGGTATTTCTCTAGTTATTTTTGGACAGAATTCAGTACTTGAAGAATTTTTTTTTTTTTCATACTTTTGACAGATATCTTTGCTATTTTTCATTTAATCTATTTACTAAATGAAGCACAGTCACTATTGACAAGGAATTAGTAAATCTGGTAATATAGACATTCATCTATCACTGGAAAAAAGGAAGAATAACAACAAAAACATACAAAGGTCAGGGGTTATGCATAATACTTAATCAATGGGTTAAATCAGATTTACCTACATAAATTATTTCTATAGCTGTGTTTGATAGTCTTGCTGCAATCCTACAAAAAAAAAAATGTATTTACTGAATTTTATATTATGACCGAATCATCTGCTTTTTAAAGTCATGAAATAAATTGATTATTTTATTCTAGCCCTAGTTTTTAAAAATTGTTAGAGATATTGTGACTTTAATTTACACTAATTATTGGAGTTTGACATAATGTTCTCATGTTGCTCACTTGCGTGCTTCAGAAGCGCGCGGATCTCTTCTCGTGATCGTGTTTCCGCTCGTGCGTATTTCACAAACGCAACGCGGAAATGACGCAGATGTAATGCGTTTGTTGTAAGCGCGCAAGAGGAACGTGTGTAGCGTGCGAGATTGTTTTGGTAATGTTTCTTACATTTTTTGACATCTTCCATAATAATAACCTGTTCTAATTGTAAGAGTTTAGTTATGGATTCTTAACTAAGGAAAATATCTTGAGCTGAATGGTTCTGTTACACATTTTATGTAGTGTTACTGTAAATCTCTAGGCATCACATGTATATCTCTACAGCTCTTATTGAGTTTTGTGTCGTTTTCGTCTCTATCTATCTATCTATCTATCTATCTATCTATCTATATATCTATCTATCTATCTATCTATCTATCTGTCTGTCTATCTATCTATCATCTATTTTAGGGCATATTTTTGCAGAGTAAAACCTCATAAGCCATCGTGAGTCTGTTTGATGAGAAACATATAGCACACACTTTTAAACACTAATGCATATGCTTATATTAATTCATTGATTTAGTAAAAACATTGCTTATCATAATTCAAACTCTTGGTACCTGATATACAAATTAACAAAATACATACAAATGACATCCAAAAAAAAAAATAAATAAAAAAATGTCCAGCAATCTCTAGTAAATTATTTGTAAAAAATCCTTCCCCTGGTTTCACAGACTAGGCTTAAAGGGGTAGTTCACCCAAAAATGAAAATTCTGTCATCATTTACTCACCCTCAGGTAGTTCCAACCCTGTATGAATGTCTTTGTTCTGCTGAACACAAAGGAAGATATTTTGAAGAAAGTTTGTAACTAGGCTGTTTTGGGGCACCATTGACTTCCATAGTAGGAATAAAAAAATACTATGGAAGTCAATGGTGCCCCAGAACTGCTCTGTTTCCCACATTCTTCAAAATACTTTCCTTTGTGTTCAGCAGAACAAAGACATTCATACAGGTTTGGAACTAGTTGTGGGTGAGTAAATGATGACAGAATTTTCATTTTTGGGTGAACTATCCCTTTAAGGCTTGCCCCAGACTAAAATGTAATTCTGAGCTGTTTCAACTGAAAGAAACTTGCACTGACTGATCTTAAAACATATCAGTGCCTTTGTTTTGTCTCAAGATGCACCCCAGTAATGTTTTTTTTATAAGGCATGTTAAGAAAAATTATTTAAACATCCTAATTGAACTATGGCCTAATCCTGGTTTAGTCTAAGCCCTGTCTGTGCAACCAGGCCCTTATCTGATAATTATGAATGATTGGAATAATCTAGTCAAAAACAGGTTAACTGTGAGTTTTCTAATAAACGCTGACTTTTTCTTCGATTCAGGTTTCTCGTCCTTCACCATGATCATCCCCATTCGCTGCTTCACTTGTGGGAAGATTGTTGGGAACAAATGGGAGGCGTATTTAGGTCTTCTTCAAGCAGAGTATACAGAAGGGTGAGTTCATGAAATTTCCATGTAGGTTTGATTTCTCTGCGTGTTTTCCGTGATAACAGTGGTGTCGAACTGAATCTCGCTCTGCTGGTTTTCACAGTGATGCTCTTGACGCTCTGGGTTTGAAGAGATACTGCTGTCGCCGGATGCTTCTGGCTCATGTGGATCTCATTGAGAAGCTGCTGAATTATGCACCGCTGGAGAAATGAGGAGCTTTCTGTGAAACTGAAGATGCACATCCCATTCAAGCTCATATTTTCAAAGACTTGATCCTAATGGAAGAAATACAGGCACAGGCATGGAAATGGTTGGTTCATTAGACTATATCTGAAGCAAGCTTATGATGTGGAATTTTTGTTTATTAGCATTTTGTTAAATAAAATTTGAAATGTATCTGTTGTGTGGGTCATTACATTTTTTCTTTTTTTTTTTAAACATCACAATATCTTAGAGGGGCAAGTAAAACCTGGATATATTCTTTGCTTCTCTTCACCTGTGTTTAACTAGTGTTATCAAAACACTGAGGAAATCCAGTGTGGGCATCTGCTTCATTGACTCTACCCTCTTAGTTAGTGTGCATGTTTTTTGTACAAAAATATCGCCAAGCTTAGTTCAAAAATGCAAAATCTCGTTATTCACCCTTATTATTTTCTAAATTTGTCTGCTGTCATTTTTTTTTTTTCTGTAGAGCACAAAAGATTTATTTATTTTTTTTAATACATAACAGTGATTCATATTGACACATCTGTTAAGTGTTGGATTGACAAAAAAAAAGTAGAGAACAGAGTGCAATTTAAGTGATTTTAATCTTACCATGTTACCTCAGAAATCTCATATAAAAGCACTTCCCATCACACAGTTATCATTATTAACTAAAACTATTAAAACATTCTTGTTAATTCAAATAAAGCTGAAAACAAAATATAAATATTAGATGAAAAAATGTAAACAAAAATGATAAATGTTGCCTTGCCAAGTAACTGACATGTTTAGGTTGAAGCACTAAAATGAAACTGGAAATAAAACCCAAAACTTAAATAACAAATTAATATTTTATTTACCAAAATAGTAATATTTAAACAAAGTATTAAAATGACAACAAAATATTAAGATAAAAGCTAATTTCGAATATATAATCAGTATATAAAAAATAATACTAAAATAACTGCTACGTGTGTTGTAAAGTATGATGTTAACTTTGATGAACATATTTTGCAGATTTAAGTCATTACGACCTGTTAATTTGTATTTTGGGGACAAATTCAATTTAGGGTGTAAAAATTTTAATATTAGGCTTTGGAATGTAATTTGAGTTTATTTTCAGAGATTGAATAGGTTTTGTGCTTATTTTGCTTATAATAAACGTAAAGCAAAGAATTAATATGGGATTACTGTACATAATTGGTATCACTGTCTCTTTAAAAATTGATATAACGCCGAAAACGTCCATCCGCTCGCACGAGAGCTCACTGAAATACATTCCCCGGGAAACAAAGACTAGCTTTCATTAGACTTAACCTTTATTAAACTCACGCGTATCAGCCCAGAGGTCAAGGACAAACTCGAAGGTTAAAATACACACCTGTTACGTCTGCACGACATAGAAACAGAGAAATATTCAAAGCGATATTCAAATAAGAAATAGATATCGACCTTACCAACATGGCGCCCGCTGTAAGGCGTTTCCTGCTTTGGTTGTGAAACAGTTGCATAAACTCTCCTTCAAAATAATAAAAAAAAGCAGTCAGCCAAACACCGGATCAGCCACACATCACTGAAAATACTCCACGATAACATGTTTTCAGCAACTATCGCACGAAAGGTACGTTTGCATGCTTTGTATTCATATGTGGCGACAGGTTTTAAAGATCACATTTGACCTCATATGTGTCTCAAGTGAAATAAGGTCCTTTTTCTGCAGCCTATCATACTAATATCATAAAGATAACGCATAACATCCAAATAAACGCAGGGGTTTGGAAAAGCTGTTTAGTTGGACTGGGCAAGGGCAGATGAGGACACTAACTGTGCTCTGAATTTGTACACAAGGCTAATTTCACTCTTTTTTTTATATATATATATACTAGTTTACATAATTTTTTTTTAGAAGACAATGTCCTGAGCAGGTATTTTTACTTGTTTATGAATATCTAATGTTACAGATTATTCACCTCTTGAGACCTCATTTTGTACGTTTCTCTCCCTCTCTCTCTATATCTATATCTCTATATATCTATATCTATCTATCTATCTATCTATCTATCTATCTATATATATATATATATATATATATATATATATATATATATATATCTATATATATATCTTTTTTGTATATATATATATATATATATATATATATATATTATACATATATATATATATATATATATATATATATATATGTATATGTGTGTGTGTGTGTGTGTGTGTGTATAAACAAACCAGGGTTATTATAGTTAACCTATAAAGCTATATTTGCAGGTCGTTCATTCAGTTTGCTGGGCATCATCACTGCGTCCAGCTGTCAGCACAGTGATTTCTCGGGGATACCGCGGTGATGCCCCAGAACCGACCATGATTGAGATCCCTCTGCCTCCGTGGCAGGAGAGGACAGGAGAATCCCTGGAGATCAAGAGGAAGAGACTCCTGTACGAGAGCCGCAAGAGAGGCATGCTGGAGAACTGCATCCTTCTGAGGTCAGCAGGTCAAGAACACATCTAGATAAATGCCACCGACTCAACAGACAGCTAAACTTAATCTAGTCTTGGCAATAACATATAATATTGTCTAAGTGTGTTCGGGATGAATTCTAATGAGCTGTATACACAGAATACTATTTACAAATATAGTCATTCTATTCCATATCAGGGTTAACTAAAATATTATATATAATAATATATAATACAAAAATAATATATATATGTTGATGTATGAAAATAACTAAATTGGAAATAAAAATGAACACAAACTATATACATATTAAAAATGACAAGCACACAACAAAATTACTCAAATTAAAATTAAAACAGAGGATATAAAAATAACAAATAATTAAAAATATTAATAAATACTATAACAGTTTCTCAGTGATAAAGATAAAATATGAAAAATAAAATAATATTGTTCCATATTAATTATTATGGTAAAACTTTACAATAAGGTTCCATTTGTTAACATTGGTTAATGGATAAACTAACATTTACTAACAATAAGCATTTGTTACAGTATTTATTTATTTATTAATCTTTGTTGAAATTAGTTCATAAAATACAACTGTTCATTATTAGTTCATGTCTATTAAATAATATTAACAAATGCTAAAGTAAATGTATTTTTCATTGTTCATGTTAACTAATAGTTAGCTAATGTTGACAAATGGAACTTACTACTCAGACTGTGACTTTTTTTTTGTTGTTGTTACCAGCCTGTTTGCTAAGCAGTACCTGAACACAATGAGTGAACCTCAGTTAAAGCAGTATGACAGACTCATCAATGAACCCAGCAACGACTGGGACATCTACTACTGGGCAACAGGTATGTGTGAACAGACAAACTAAACAGATAGAAGAGATGAACAGTGGTGCACAGCTCTGGCATTCAGCTGAAATCTAAATCAAGAGTTTGACTTGATTTTATCCATTGATTTTTTTTCTTTGTAATAACATGCACTGGTTAATCACACCCAATAAGATCAGGAATGTGTTTCTAAACACGGTCTTCCTCCCGTTAGAGGCTCAGCCGACACCTGATGTGTACCAGGGCGAGGTGATGGACATGCTCAAAGAGTTCGCCAAGAACAAGGACATGGAGCAGCGTCTAGATGCCCCTAATCTGGAATATCTGGACAAGAGCAGTTAAAACTCGCCCTTCTGCCAGAGACTGTCATAGAGAAGCAGAACTGAGCTCTTACGAACACATCTTATTTAAGAGGACAGACACCTGAGACCTATTCACAGTCATGTTAAAGGTGCCTAGGATTAAATATTACATTATAGTGACTATAAAACGCACATCATATATTGGACAGTTTGCATGTACACATAAATAAAAAATTTTAAAATAAAACTTATGTCGTCATAAAAAGCTGATCCTTTGATTCATGTTAATATATACTCTAAATAAACTACATTTTGTACATATGTATAATATAAGTTTATTTAAAAATGCCTATATATGTGTGTGTACACAATTATAGAATTAAATTAAAGAATTATTAAAATATAATGTAAAGTGATCAACTATATACTTTATATATAAATATTTCAATTAAATAAATTATATATACAGTAATATAAAAAAAACATAAACTGCTATTCTGATTTTGAATAAACACTGTAAAAGTGACTGTGATGTGAAAATATCAGTTGTATTACAGTTTGTTCTAATCTATGACTGGTGTTTATGTTTCAATGGGTTTATAACAACCACAGGAAGAGTATTTTTAAAGATTATTGTCAATTTAATATATTATTTCTGTTTTCTTTTCACATGACATGGAAGTGAAGTTGCGTGAAGTTCATTCGATAAAAGGATTTTACAGTACTTTGCTACAGGCATTGAAAAGTTCATAATGTGAATCATGTTATTTTCTTAAGTAGCTCAGTTTACAACAAATTAGGGTGTATTCAAAACTCATGCACAAGGTTGTGCTAATGCACCATTGAGGTTTGATATCACTGAATAGAACAGACTGATTGCCTCTATTTATGTAGTTATAATTTAAAATAATTGACATTGATTTGTCCATACACAAGATGAGAGACCCTGAGCCTTGAATTCAAGATTTAAAAGGGCTTTATGCACAAAAGAGACCTGATGAGATCTGAAAGGGTCACTTCAGACTAGAATATGGTTGTTGCTGGTCCATAAAATTTTCTCAAGATGTAATTGGACATTTGTCACATTTAAAAATGTTTGTATTTCATTGCATGTTGTTTTTCATCAATGCAATGGCATGCAGTTAGATAGAAAGACAGACAGATAGATAGATAGATAGATAGTTTACATACACAGATAGAGATAGATAGATAGAATGTAAAGAGATGTGCAGCGACTACTGCAGTTCCTCCCTGTTGAAATGCATCCCAAGTATTTTGATTAATGGAGTCTTTGTCATCATCACCACACTCAAGCAGTACACTTCGTGCCAAAACATATCCGACACTGCCCTGAATGCTGAGGTACACAGACGTCAAAGGGCATACCACGATTTGATGGCAGTGAGCTTGTAGTCATGACAGTTTTCGCCTTTAAGCGAGCATTGCCCCAGATATGTGTCTGTACCTGTGTACCCTGCATTTCTGAAAATGACTAAACACAGCCGCTCTCACTGCTAAAAAGCAAAGATAGCCTACCACTGGACCGTGCTTCATTCACATAATGGGTTCCAGAGTGAATACCAATAAATCACAATTCTTCAGAAAAGACAGATCATGGTTCTTCATTGGAATCTATAAATAAACTCCAACTTCAATGGAACCTTTTTAATGCACAAATTGTTCTTTAGATTTTTAAGTGGTTATTTTAAAGACCCCATGTGGTGAAAATCAAGCTTTAACATTGTTTGCATGTTTATCTGGTGGTTTTAATATGCTTAAAGACAAACCACGTGCAAATTCATCAGTCAACACCACTGCTGAGCATTTTCTCCCTAAAACTGCTGTGTCTCAAAAATGTGGTACCAATCCTGACAGCTTGCAGTTTGGGGCTTTTCATATCACTTTCATTTTTGTTCATAAATCCACGCATACTAAATGAGGTAAGGGTGTGTAGAGTTTAGAGTTTAAATATGTCATTCTTATAAACCGAGATGAGTTGTAAAGGACAAAATTTGTGACTGCTGGGGGACTTTAAGAACTGTTCACTGAAAAGTTTGGTTAGACATTTGAACAACTATTTACTTTATAGTACTCTTTTTCACCTACTATATACGTAGTAGGGAAGTATGCGATTTTGGATGCAGCCCAATTCTGAACACCTAGCAATAATAAAAAAAAAAGCCTCACGAACACACACAATGCCTTAGCACTGACAATATAGGCAAGCAACAGTCACATTGTTTTACAGAAAATGTAAAAGTTCATTGTCTTACTGTTATTTTGAGATAATGCATGCTCTGCACTTCACTCTAAATCCTGGACAGGAACATGAAGGGAGGGTGAAATTGTCATATAGCTTTAGAAAGGAACTGCTAGAACTGTTGCCAAGCCATATAAAGCCACAGAAAAGAAGCAGAAATGGTGGAGGAAGAAGGGAAAAATATACAAAGAAAAATGAGAGAAAAAGTGCAGAATGTCAAAGGCAAACATACTGTATAGCTACTATGTTCATAAGTTTGGGGTTGGTAAGAGTTTGTAATGTTTTTGGAAGTCTTCACCAAGGCTGCATTTATTTGATCAAAAATACAATAAAAATAGTAAAATGTTATTACACTTTAAAATAAAGCCTTACTATATGAATATGCTTTAAAATGTAATTTTTATTCCTGTGATGCAAAGCTGAATTTTTAGCATCTTTACTCCAGTCTTCAGTGTCACATGATCCTTCAGAAACTTCACCCACCGGTAGAAACAAAAATCGGCGCCTAAGCCCGTGGGCATGCACTGTTTGAAACTGTGTAAATAGCACAAATAAATAAAAAGAACAAAGATAGAAATTAAACAATGTATGAGGTTTTTTTTTCAAGTTTGTAGGCCTAGGTCTCCAGTTACAGAAACCCAGTTATCAAATGTAAAATATCATTGCACAGTCTTCACTGTATGAATTTAAATATAGATTAATTCTTGTTAAAACTACAAAGTAATTCAGTAAAGAGCAGTGAGTGATTTGCTCTCTTTTAATTTCTTGGATTAACATTAAGGACACGGACACAGCAGCTAGTAAATTAGGCGAACACAGAGCATGAATACTCAGTTGAGTTCTTTTGCTTGAATGCTTTTAAATCACTTCAATGTTTAAATTGGCAAGGCTTAAAACATGTGCAAATGATAAGCTTTCGTGACGATGCCCATCAGTTGTCCTGAACGTCTTTTTAGGCTGGCCTCAGGCAGTCTGTTCAAATCGCCGGGGGCCCCCGCCAACAGCCGCGGCCCCTATAATCGTCACCACCTTTCACCCCACTAGCGACGACCCTGTACATCTGTGCATCTCGTCTCTTCTTGCTTATTGTATAATTTTTATATGGTGTATTTTGTTTAATTTGTTTTTGTAACATTTGCTAACACTTTATTTTAAGGTGTCCTTGTTACATGTTACATGTACTTACTTTGATAATAAGAATTAATTATGCATAATTACCATAGACCGTATAAAAACATGGATGTAGTGTCCGTGACGTCACCCGTAGGTTCATGAAGAGCTTTTTTGAAGCTCAAAGTGGGCGGAGTCGGCTGACGCCATCTTGGCAGCGCATCACGCGTCACTCCCGGATAATCGAAAATGGGCAAAGAGGCGGGAGTTGGTTGCTGAAACCACGCCCACTTAACTCCACGGTGGTGACAGCAGCGGAAATCCACCTGTCACTCAAGTGGCCACGCCATAAACCATGGCCTCATAAACCATGTTTATGTTGTAGTACCCATGTCATTATACACATTTGTGTCCTCATAAACCATATATACCAGTACACACACACACACACACACACACACACACACACTTGTTTCGCTATCCTTGTGGGGACATTCACAGGCGTAATGGTTTTTATACTGTACAAACTGTATGTGCTATTGCCCTACACCAACCTTACACCTAAACCTACCCCTTACAGAAAACTTTCTGCATTTTTAGATTTTCAAAAAACTTCATTCTGTGTGATTTATTAGCTTGTTTACCCGTGGGGACCTCAATTTAGGTCCCCACCGTGACACGAGTCCCCATGAGTCTGTGTGTATTCAGGTTTAAGTCCCCACCTGAATAGAAAAACAGGTACACACACACACACACACACGCGCACACCTCTCAGACAGAGAGACTGTGTGATACCTGGCTCACAGGTGAGCTCTGCCTTTATATAGCATTGAAAGGGCCTGCTGTGTGATCTCACTGACCTCTCCCATCTGTCTCTATGGAGATGAGGAGAAAGGGAGCCGGCCAGAGCTGCTGCGTAACACTTCCACATATAACCACTGAAGACATCTACCCGCAGACCAACCGACCAACACTACAAAAACACGCACATAAAAGTGTTATCTGAAGGTCGGATATTGTGTAGGTTTTTGCAGAAATATTCACCATGTTCTGAGTGCTACATTTAAAAAAAAAAAAAATCATTTTAGGAACAAAAATTCTTCATACTTTTTCCATTGTATAATGTGCGTGGTACAGGGTTATTATCACTAAATAAAACTAAAACCATAAAATAATTCATTACTTAAAACAAAAGAAACGTTAAATGAAATAAAATGCAGTCTTAAAAAATATTAATAAATAAACCTATTTTATTTCAGCTATAGTTGGCAAGGCAATATTTCTCATTTTTGTTTTGTTTAAGTTAAAGTACAAAAATAAGTAAAACTGAAATTAGTAAAACTGTAAAACTGAAAGAAACACACACACACACACGCACACACACACACACACACACACACACACACACACAAACTAAAACTAATAAAAAAGACCAAAAACACACAATGAAATTACAAAAAAAAAATTAACTAAAATCAGTGAAAAGAGGAAATATAAAAATAAAATAAATTACAAAATATTAACAAAAAATATAATAGAATATCAATGATACTAAAATAACACTGGCATGGTATACATTAATTATTATATATTTAATTAATACCATGCCTCTGTATGGAGATTAATCAAGGCATGTACAAGGCATTAATGTATATTTTATGTAAACTAAAGCCATTAAAAAATTCATTTGAAATAAACACGTTAAACTAATTTCAGCTATAGTTGCCAGGTGAACATTTCTCATTTTATTTTGTTGAAGTAGATGTACTAAAATAACAATAATAAAAATAAATAAAACTAAAACTGAAATAAAAATGAAAACAATGGATATATAAAAAAATGACTAATAAAAATGAAAAAAACAATAAATTACTAAAATTAAAATGAAATGGAAAATATAAAATGCAAAATATAAAAATAAAAAACTAATTAAAATATGAATGAAAACTACAATATATAGCATCTATATGATACTAAAAATAACACTGAATCAGGGTAGATGCCATATTTAATTTGACTTAAATGCAAATGAAAGAATATTAAAAAGGTATAATAAATAACAATCTAATTAGTGAAGTAAAAAAAGAGCACCAACATTATTGATCGTATTGACAGTAAAATGGTGATGAATGAATTGTTTAGTCATGTGAAAAAGAATGGATGAGTTTCATTTGACCTTGCACCAAGATAACTGATGCTTCTTCCTACTGCAGACCATTGACGTCAACTATAGGTCAAATAAAGAGCTCTATTTGAACTTTCTTAGTTTGAGTTAATGTGAATTGGTGTCAATCATGATGTGTTGAGGTGCCGTCATTACCTATGAGACCTGCTGCTGAAGTGCCAGTCATCACAAGAACAGACTGATGGTTGTGTGATGTGGATGACGGAGGTGATTGTTCTTGTTAGAGAACCGCATGAGGAGAAGTGTTTCATGTGAAGTTGTACTTCTGAGACTCTGTAATGCTGTTATTTTAGGATGGAGATTGCATGTTGACTAACTAACTTTTCTGTAAAACTTTTATACTTTGGAAATCCACAAATCACATAATGACAAGTTTGGGATTCAAATGGTAAGTAGAAATGTGAGAAGTCATTTCTGTCATGACTTACTGCTCATATAATTTTTTACAGTATTGCTAATCGCTGATCATTTTCATACCACAAAGCATTTCAATAGGCACAAAAAAAAATAAATAAATAAAAAAATAAAATAAATAAGAACCGCATGTATGCATAAGTTTTTTTTTTTTTAAATTGGTTTATCAGATCCAGTGCTGCTTGTTAAAACTACAAATAATTTTTGTTATCTGAAATGAAGATGAAATAAAATATAAATATAGGATGGCATACTAAAATATGTTTAAAGGGGTCATATGATGTTGCTAAAAAGAACATTATTTTGTGTATTTGGTTTAATGCAATGTGTTTATGCGGTTTAAGGTTTAAAAAAACATGTTATTTTCCACATACTGTACATTTTTGTTGCTCCTCTATGCCCTGCCTTTCTGAAATGTGTCGATTTTTACAAAGCTCATTGTTCTGAGGCACGAGGTGTACGCTGATTGGCCAGCTATCCAGTGCGTTGTGATTGGCCGAATACCTCAAGCATGTGATGGAAATGTTACGCCTCTTACCACGTTGTGATGCCGTGTCCCAGCGCGACGACACAAAAACATTAAAACCCATTACAAACGAGGCATTTGTTGCATCCATTGGGGACATAATTACTGATTATAATGACTTATACTGTCTTTTTACATGTTGCGTTCCATCGCGCCGCATAAATATTACCATGTCTGCATTTGTGACTGGAGAAACGACAAACAACAAGCACTACTATACACTGCTTAAAACTCGCGTTTGAATCATCAGTGGCAAATTCTTTAAATATGAAAACATACTTACAGGCTGTGAGTCAGAGGCGCCAGACTGTCCTTGCAAAGTTGGAATTGCCCCACTTTATAGAAACAGTCTTTGAGCACAGCTGGCATTGTAGGCTACTCTTCCAGGTTCAGGAAATAGTCCTCCGTAAAATGCGCTGCACACACTCTAATATTTGGGTTGAACTGTTCTGGAACAGTGTTGTAAATACAACTTAACCACTGATTTCTAGTTGTGTCCTCTTTTGGAAGCCCAAACAAAGTAGTTTCACTTTCACAACGAAACACAGCGTCTCCAGGACATGGCGCCGGTGGCAGCAACAATACTACAGCGAGAATAATAGTTCCGCCTTCTTTCTTTGTGTAAACATTTGGGCGGTGTTTTGCAAATCTCCCCACACCATGACGTAGACATGTGGGGGTGTGTTTAAACGAGGCGTTTTAGGAGGGTGTGGTCGAGTCTGAACTTTTATAAAGAATATCTCTTTGGTTTTGAGACTTTAGTCTTTGCAACTTCAGGTATCTTATCTATGCACAAACAACTTGTAACACTCCAAAGAGAAAGGAAAACTTGAAATCGCATCATATGACCCCTTTAAGTTGAAGTACTAAAATTACTAAAAAATAAAACTGAAATAAAAACAAATGAAAACTAAAAATATTAAAAGCACATAAAAGACAAAAGCACAAAAAGTGCTTAGAGTGCTCAATTTAAGCTTACACTAAAGTTAAAATAAAAAATAAAACCATAATAAAAAAAAAACAAAAATTTTTATAACAGTATGTACATGTAAATAATACTAGAATAAAACTGATCCAACCACTTTGAAAAGTAATAGCACATGATTTGAGGCAATACTTAATGCTTAAAAGTATTATAATGAAGTTCACCCAAAAACAAAATGATTTCAAAACCTTACTATGTCTTATTTTCTTCCATGTGATGTAAAAGAAGATATTTTAAAGAATGTTGAGGTCAAACAATATTGGACCCCATTGACTTTCATTGTAAGGATAAAAACATTTCTAAAAATATGATCTTTTAGACGGAAGGAAGAAAGTCATTCAAGTTTGGAAGAACATGAGGGTGACTAAATAATGACAGAATGCTTATTTTATTTTATTTTTTACATGAAATATCCAGTTAGAAGTTTGTTCAACTCACTAAACCCACATATGAGCAATACTAACAGCGAGCACCGCTAACTACTTTCGATCTTAACAGCATCTCCAAGGTTTCTGGCAGCCCTCTTTATGGAGCTCTAGACATCAGCTGGTGGGCGTCTACTCAAGACAAGTTAAAAACAGCTTCTGCACTAACCAGCATCTTGTGTGCAAACTCTTTAGATAAATGTTCAGTATCCATGGAGAAGCCATTATGCAATTGTGTTTCTTGCACCAGTGATTGGCTGTGTCTCCACCTGTCTGTTTCCCTTTATCACTTTCCCAAAACTTCTCATTTGTTTTTGTGTACACAACCTGCAGTTTCTTTTTTCCTAAACACTCACATACATCTGTGGATTTAAGGGTAATAGTGTTGAAAGCACGCGGCAGATTTATGCGTTTGCCTACAGCTTGTTTGGTGTGTGGATCTGCGGTTCGCCCACACATCTCTCTGACATGTTCCTGTCATCCTCCACCGCGGCGAGGATGTGCGTGGTCTGTGTTTGTGTCGTGACAGCTGTGTATTTCATTGTTTGCCCTTGTCTCTCTCGAAATTGCTCCTCTATTTCTCTCTATCCACGAATATGCAACACTCTTTGCTTGGTTTGCTTGAGTAAACTGCGTTAACGTTCCTCTAGTGCTCACTAAACACACAGTGGAGTCAGATGTGAGTGGTTGCATAGCTAACCCAGGGTTTTGTCAATTGCCTCTCCATGTGCAACACCTAAAATTAACATGAAATTAAAATGGACAAGACGTTCCTGATCTTATTGAGTGTAATTCATCAGTGCACGTTATTCCACTGAAAGAAAGAGTATCTTTGGAATAACACGCACTTGATCACTTCTAAAATGGCTTTTCTTTTTGATTTGACGAATTGTTCTTACTTTTCGACTCCTTTTCTCTAACTACTTGTCTCCGTTCTGTTAGCATCAGACTTCGTATCATTGTTATGCAAATGACATACAGCTTTATCTCCCTGTTAAGTCTGATGAGAATACGTCTCTTCAGCCATTATTTGACTGTTTGAGTGAAGTTAAAAGTTGGATGGCGGATAACTTCCTTCAATTAAATTACTCTAAGACTGAAGTTTTAGTTTTTGGACGTCCGGATTTTGCAAACACCCTCTCAAAGACCTTGGCTCCTATAACTAACACCGTAGGTTCTCATGGAAGAAATCTGGGAGTTATTATTGACCCGACACTTAAATTTGACAAACAAACTCAGTTGTCAAATCAGAATTTTTTCAGCTTAGGATGATTGCCAAAATCAAATCTTTTCTTTCATTTAAAGACTTAGAAACTGTTATCCACGCATTCATCTCATCCAGACTTGACTACTGTGCTTCACTGTATTTAGGGGTCCCTCAATCTTGTCTGCCTCGCCTTCAGTTGGTCCAAAATGCTGCAGCCAGATTTTTAACAAAAACTAGGAAGAGGGAAAATATCACTCCTGTTTTGGTTGGTTTGCATTGGCTCCCCATTGAATATAGAATCCAGTTCAAGGTATTACTATTTGTTTATAAGTCCCTGACAGGCTTGGCATCAAACTATTTATCTGATCTTCTCTCCCATTATCAGACCAACAGGCCTTTAAAGGGTTTTCCTTTCTCTTTGGAGTGTTACAAGCTGTTTGTGCATAGATAAGATCCCTGAAGTTGCAAAGACTAAAGTCTCAAACCCAATATTCTTTATAAAAGTTAAGACTCTGCCACGCCCTCCTAAAACGGCTCATTTAAACATGCCCCCACGTCTACGTCACGGTGTGGGGAGATTTGCAAAACACCGCCCAAACATATATGCAATGAAAGAGGGCGGGACTTTTATTCTCGCTGTAGTGTTGTTGCTGCCGCCAGCGCCATGTTCTGGAGATACTGTGTTTCGTTGTGAAAGCAAAAGTACTTTGTTTGGGCTTCCAAAAGAGGACGCAACTAGAAATCAGTGGTTAAGTTGTATTTACAACACTGTTCCAGAACAGTTCAACCCAAATATTCGAGTGTGTGCAGCGCATTTTATGGAGGACTATTTCCTGAGCCAGGGAGAGCCTACAATGCCAGCTGTGCTCAAAGACTGTTTCTATAAAGTGGGGCAATTCCAACTTTGCAAGCACAGTCTAGCGCATCTGACTCACAGCCTGTAAGTATGTTTTCTTATTTAAAGAATTTGCCACTGACTATTCAAACGCGAGTTTTGAGCAGTGTAGGGTAGCGCTTGTTGTTTGCCATTCCTCCGATCACAAATGCAGACATGGTAATGTTTACCGACGCGTAAAAAGACAGTATAAGTCATTATAATCAGTAATTATGTCCCCACTGGATGCAACAAATGCCTCGTTTAATGGGTTTTATTCTTTTTGTGTCGTCCCGCCGGGACACGGCATCACAATACGGTGAAGGGCATAACATTTCCGTCTCACGCTTGAGGTATTCGGCCAATCACAACGCACTGGATAGCTGGCCAATCAGAGCACGCCTCACTTCTCAAACAATGAATTTTGTAAAAAAACGGCGCGTTTCAGAAAGGTGGGGCATAGAGGAGCAACAATAATGTACAGTATGTGGAACATAATGTGTTTTTTTAACCTTAAACAACATAAACACATTGCATTACACCAAATACACAAAATAATGTTCTTTTTAGCAACATCATATGACCTTTTTAAGATCATCAAACACTTTGTTGTTGTCTGTTCCTAAGACACATTTAAAACTTAAGGGGGGTCGGGCATTCTCGGTGGCAGCACCTCAGTTGTGGAATAACTTGCCTTTTTACTTGTGATCAGCCACTTCTGTTCAGGTTTTTAAATCTTTATTAAAGACGTGTCTTTTTAAAAAGGCTTATGGGCTGGAGTAACTGCTGTGTACAGTTTTATTGTGTGTATATTTAGTGTTGTGTATAACTTGTGTCACCTTTTATTTTATTTTATTTTTTTGTTTTGTTTTATGGTTATTGGCTTAATTCTATTACTCTGTGCAGTGCTTTGGTAGGCTCCGTCATTTTTAAATGTGCTATATCAATAAATTAAACTGAAACTGAACTGTTATGGACGCCCAGTTTTCATGATCTAAAACCTAATTTACTAGGAAATACTGTATATCAGCTTTGGATGTACAATGGGTTCTTCTCATGATCTTCTCATGAACAAAATCATCTGATATTTTTATGATTTCAATTATTTTTCTTAGACAATAAGATAAAATAGAGATCAAATGGAAACATTTATTGCATCTCAGATTTGTCTCCTGAGAAAATGACTCCAGCAATCTCACGTGTGTCCTTGAGCCCGCAAAATCTCAAGCTGTGCTCGGATTTGCCAAGATACCAAAGACTGCATTTGAAGTCAAATATCTCAGTACAAACTCAAACATTTCTCATTAAAGTCTTCCAAGAACAAATTATCTGAGCTTTACTTTGTCAGCTGTTGTCTCATTTGTGCCTACTTTTACTTTCAAGAAATTTTAGGAGAAACATATTAGACAGTCAATAGCCCGATTCGGACAGTAATTATTTCTCATGGGGATGTAATTATTTCTCATACTTTCATCATTTACTTTCATCATTTACAGAGGTTAGTCTGTGATTTTATTGCTTTTATTAATAAACAACTAAATATTCACAAGATGAAGGTTGGAATTTGGTTTTATTCATCCCCAATTGATTTTGCAACCATTTTACTTCCATAATTTGAAAAATTTCCAAATAAAAAAACCTAAATATTCACAAAATGTAGGATGAAACTAGATTTTTATCTATCTGTCCAGCATTTTCACAACCCATTTTACTTCCATAAAATGACAAATTTCCAAATACAGCCTAACAAAATATTCACAAAATGTAGGATGAAACTTGATTTTATTCATCTGCCCATCTATTTTGCAACCCATTTTATCTCAATAATTTGACAAATTTGCTAATAAAACTACAGAATTTTCACAGAATGCAAGATGGAACTTGATTTCATCAATTTACTCATCGACTGGATTGTGAAAAATGACAGTTGAAGTGATAGTTCACCCAAAAATGAAAATTACCCCATGATTTACTCACCCTTAAGCCATCCTAGGTGTATATGACAAATACAATCAGAGTTTTATTAAAAAATATTTTTCTAACACAAATGCATCACTTCGCTTCAGGAAGTCTTTATTAACGCTCCGGAACTGTGTGGAGTATTTTTATGATGGATGGATGGATGCACTTTATTGGACTTCAAAATCTCAACACCCATTCACTGCCATTATAAAGCTTGGAAGAGCCAGGACATTTTTTAAAAAAAATAACTCAGAGATTCGTCTGAAAGAAGAAAGTCATATACACCTAGGATGGCTTGAAGGTGAATAAATCATGGGGTAATTTTCATTTTTGGGTGAACTATTCCTTTAAATACCAGAATGGCATCAAATGGTTGGAGAGGAGAAGTTTAAAACGAAGCATTTTGGATGTCAGCTGAAAGGGAAAGTTGTTTTAGGTGCAAAGTTATTTCATTTTGATAAAAGGTTATGAAGACCCTTTCTTATTTGGAATAATGTGCACAGACAAATTGTGAAGGAACTGTATTTAGAAAGTAATAGCATCAATTTCAATTTCCATTATGTTTCCTGAGTTATGAAAGAGCGACCTCTGAGCAATAAAGCTTCCTCTGGGTGCATCCATTGAGGTTATTTTCTACTCCTGATGTGCGTCAGCGGGGACAGGTGTAGTGCCTTGGATGACCGTCATGAGATGAAAGCCATTCTTCACAAACTAAAAGAGGATGTGTGTTTTCCACCAATTTCCGTTTATTAGTATCAACTTCATTCTCTTTCAACAAAAGACAGACGAAAACTCTGATTCATTTCAGATGCTGGTAGCACTGTTGAAGGGTTACAATTTGGGTCATTGCAAATGAATCAGAAAAACTCGAGTCAATTTACGGCAAAAAAAGGTGGTGCAACATTGCAACAGTTGTCTTATTTTGTTGAGTCAGAACACACACGCTCACACATAATTTCTTGAACCGAACAATGTTTTTTGTTGTTGTATTTTTTGCTAGAAAACCCTACAGAACATTAGATTTGTGCAAAGACAAAATCAGATCACACAATATAACAAAAACAAGTTATTTAAAGAAAGAAACAAAAACAATTCTATCATAGAATTACTATCGTAATTACCTTTTTAAGCAAAGTGAACTCATTCTCTCAACTTATAAATCAAGAGACTCCAATAAACGTGTCAGTTTCCTTCTTTTATATACAGGTTTACATCTATTTACACTGTACATTTATTTCAAAATAAATCATCAGTATGTCAAATCATATTGTGCACACCACAGAGATGCTGAGAAACGTCAGGGGTCTTGGTCAAAACTCCCCAGGTAACATTAACTTTTTACAAGCACACACACAAGTTCACACCACGTCTTTAGATGCGTTGTCGTCACACACATCAAAGTTCATTTCTGACTCCGTCGCTCCACATTCAGATGTCCATAACGCCTCTGTGACGACAGACGTGACCATTCGAATGCTGGTTGTTTCAAACCTGGTTTGGCATTTTGTTTCATAAGGTCAAAACATCTGCAATCCAACAGCTGAAAAACGAATTCAAACGGAAATTTGTGGATACGACAATAAAACAGACAAGCTCACATTAGCCGCCTCACCGCGGTGAGTCACACAACTAGACAAGACAAAACAAAGCATGCCGCTTCACCGGCGCATTTATTTCATTTTCACGTCAGGTGCTCGTCGTTTTCAACTCGCAAAGCAAAACTCACTCAGATTTGGAACCTAAAAGCAGGACCGTCGAAACCTGGAAAGTTTCTTCAGTAAAAGAGAAAAAACTAAGCAAAATATCTAATGTTATGGGCAATTTGACAATATTAGGGGCATAATGAGACCCTTTTTTTAATTTAGCCATCTTCCAGTTGGAAGTAATAATAATAATAATAAATGAAGAAGAAGAAGAAGAAGAAGACGACGACGAAGAAGAAATATGTAATTATTTCTCTTCTCCTAATTATTAATATAATAATAATTATAATAATAATATCACAAGACACAACTACGATGAGTTAGAAAATATTTCAGTTCAGTATAAGTTAACAACATTTGTGGCATAATGTGGCAAAATCATCCATAGGTTAAAATCAAATCAAATCAAATAAAATAATGTTTTTTAGTTTCGTATTAATAATTATAGTTACATTGAGACTTCAAATAACAAATAACTTTTGACACATTTAAGGTTTAAAAATGTGCTTGTATTTTTGTTGGACTTATTTTTATTTGTTTATTTATTTATTAAAATATTAATTATTAAAATCTGTAAGGTCTAAATTGTCTTTTTAAAGGTGGAACTACTTTCTACTTGGATGAACATCTGGTTATTAAAAAATTGTGTATTTTTACATTCATCATCACACCCTTTGTATTTCCACTGAAAAGCTGGACATTATGCCACAAATGCTGTAAACAGACATTAACTTGTATGTGATCCAGAACATTCTTTAAACAAAAAGTTACATGAAGCTGAATTTGAACCAATAAGATTGCACTGTGGATGGGGCTACTCAACATAAACGAATACAAAACAGGTGACAAAAATTCAACCATGAATTCATGCGACGGTCCTGCTAACAAGTCCAAATGAACGAATCCACACTCATTTTCATCCATCTTCTCTGTTTTCACTTTAGATACTTCTTTTAACCCACTTTCAAGGACTGAGAAACACGAGAAACACAAGAAGTGCTTGAATATTTTTTTAGGTCTTGCTCTCACTTTGGTCTGTTTTTTGGCCTTT
Organism: Spinibarbus caldwelli; assembly: GCA_039654775.1. Taxonomy (NCBI): domain Eukaryota; kingdom Metazoa; phylum Chordata; class Actinopteri; order Cypriniformes; family Cyprinidae; genus Spinibarbus; species Spinibarbus caldwelli. Next base: position 7,592,345 of record CM077220.1, on the reverse strand, counting down.
AAACTCTTGCCTCCCACACTTTCTCTGTGTCTTTGAGGACGCGTCTGTCACAGCGTGTTAGTCGGGGGGAGGACAGGCTGCGAGAAACGTCTGGCAGTGATATTCACGTCTAACGTCGGCTCTGACACTAAGAGCACAGGCATATGGAGAGGAGAAAGGTGATGGATGTTTCACTTCCTGAAGCACTGCGTGTGTGTTTGTATGTGTGTTTCAAGTTGAACGAATATGAATGGATGTCCTAACCCTGAAGTTAACCCTTACATTAAATATTGCTTATCTACAGTACATTGCCTTGTGTTTTCAAGTAAGAGGTTTTGTCGTCTGTCACATTAAGTAGGCTAGTGTAATATTCCTAATTTAACTGTTGACATGGTAACAATTTGAATTCTTCCCTTTCTATATTTGCCTTTTCTCTGTTACGTAAGTAACACATTAAGAGGCGACAGAAATCGCAAGCAAACGCAGCATACAAAATGTTATTCGAAAAGCAAAATGTGAGAGTATTGCTATTATATCCTGCAGACCTGCCATTTATAACTCATATTATACCATCCCCAGCGCCAGGCTAATGCTGCCTTCAAGTCATGCCGGAATGATCGTGTTTACGAGATGAGACCGTATGAACAGCATTGCAATGTCGCAATTAGTGTAATTATTTTCATTGAGCACAGACTTTGTGAGCTGAGGGCATGTTGATTCAAGAATTCTGCCAGAAGCTAATTGCTATCATAATAACCTCTAATTGTGAATGTTGATGGTACAATTCGGTTTGTACGCATTTTGTGTACTGTTCATGAAGAATAACCAAAAAGCTTATTACAAAATAATACTCATTTAACCGTTTTATGAGCTGACAGGTTTGTGCAACTTAATTACATTTCCCATTATTCTCTAAAGCAGGAACTTTAGAAACATTTTTGTCAGCTGAACATCTTTGACCTTAAATATGTACTTAAAATACCCCTGAGATTTTAGGATAAAACATTCAAATAATCAGTAATTGAAAAATATATTCAAATGTTCACGGTTTTGTGATATAGGATGGTCACATGATAGACAGGTAAACAAATGCCTATCTCTCTCTATATATATTTATTTTTTTAATTTTCAAAATATGTATACATTTTACATTTAATTAATTATTAGATTTTCATTAACTTACAAACCCTATTTTGTGAAACCCTGCTCTAAAGCATTAACACACACATTTTCATCCAAGTTAACTTGTGCAAAAAATAAATAAATAAATAAATAAATAAATAAAAATACAAATTGCAATAATTGTGAATATTGCAATAATTGTGGACAAAAAAGTGGAGTTTTGTTTTTCATGTTTGCTGATCAAAATTATTTTTGCAATATTCACATTATTTTATTTTATTTTATTTCACCACTTCTGGCACAATAGTACAATGGTATAAACATTTTCTTGAATGTAATAAAAAATAATAAACAGCTGTTTTCTTAAATGTAATACATTTTATGATAACTTTTATAAAACTTACCCTCTATATGCAGTATATACATATGCAGTATACAATAGTGGTGTGCATGTTAAAATTTAAAATTAATTATATATATATTGCTACACAAAATTAATTAAAATGAATGTTAGATTAATTTTCTGATGTGGACCTAAGTTATTTAGCAAATGTTAGTAATTTCCTTCATTTATGCATGTCTTCTTACCATATAAAAATGTATCCTCCTCAAGTGAGCTTATATGCTTGTAATGCCATTTTCTTGCTGTTTTCATTCAACAATTTAATGTAATACCCCGAATTTCACTTAAAAATGTGTTGATGTGTGGAATCCCAGGTATTTGTATTTTATTTTGTTGCAAAAACTTACTGAAATTAATTTTATGACTATTTTATTTCAACTAAAATCATGCAGTATTTCTCAAACTTCGCAGGAAGACTTGAAGGCAGCATAAGTACGATAAGGAATCAATCGAATGGCCCCTGTAATCCAAATCCTCAACACAAACACAAGTACAGACAGCGACAGACGCATACAAACACACACACTAAGCCAAAGACGCACAAACAATCACATGACTTATGTTATATTTTCCTGCTTCTGCTCTTTTTCTTTAGTTAACTTCTAAATTGCACGTCTTATTTTGGAGGGACACTAAGAACTTCTTCAGCCCTTTTGAAAATGAAAAGAAATGAAGTGCGTTTTGGCAGCGTTGAACTCACATTGGCAGTGTCATTGGTTAAGTGGTTGATGCAATTCTCTGCAAGATGTGTACGTTACATGAGGAATGCTAGTTTAGATAAAAGGATTTTTGTGGTTCTGTTTCTATCACAAAGGCGTATCTGCTGACACACAGGCTTCAAACACTCACTCCTATCTTGTCTATCGCACTTCGTTTTGAAAGAAGAATCAGTATAGTACTCTGTGCAAGTATACAAATGCTTTGGCCAAAGCACTGCAAGCATGACATCCTGATATACTGTATATACTTATGCTGGGTTCTGTAGCAGTAATAAACATCAGATGTTTGCGTCAATAAACCGCATGTGAAACAGGAAACTGACCATAGTGCCTCTTGTCGTAACACTACGAATGCTGCGTGTTTTTGCATTGTGCTACTGAGGTCCTGTTTACACTTGGTGTTAAGATGCATTTTTGTTGACCCAATCACAATTGGATGACGCTAAACAGTGTGGTAAATGGGGTCTACAATATTTTGATCTTTTCCACTTCACTAGTGCAACACTTTCAACTTGCAAAGCAAAACTCACTCCGATTTAGAAACTGTAAAAGCAGTATTGTCAAAACATTGGAAGAAAAACTTATCTTCATTGACAGAGAAAATGCAAAGCGACAAGACTAAAAACCATTTGATATTTTGGGTTCGGTATACTGTAAGTTAAACTCTACTGACAACATTTGGGGCGCAATGTGACATCTTGTCACCATGAGTCATCTTTCAGTTTTTATTATTATTATTATAAAAATATAGTAAATATATTTAAATAATATTAATATGAATAATGACAATAAATCACAGTTTCAAGACAAACATTTGTGGAATGGAATAATGTGGCAAAATCATTTTTCAGTTTTGATTATTACAATAAAAATAAATAAAATAATAAAATTACATGCATTTTGTGTTTTAATAAATATTATAATTTAACATTAATAATTTAATAAAACATTTGAACTTTCAACTTCTTACAGAGGAAGTTGAAAGCGCATTTAATCGGATTGCTTTCATCATGACTATTGTAGATTTTATTAATATTTTGAGTCAGTTTTTATTTTTATATTATTTGTTTTCATTTTAGTTAGTTTAGTAATTTTGGCGTGTTTTTGTCATTTTTAGTATATACATCTATCTATCTATCTATCTATCTATCTATCTATCTATCTATCTATCTATATATATAATTTTATTTAAATTAATGTTTATTTTATTTCAAGTAAAAAAAAAAAATGTTTTTATGGTTTTAGTTTGTTAACTATAATAACACTGGTGTATGTGGTCGAATGCAATCAATCCAGACTTCGCAATGTTGTGACAAAATACACAGATTACCATCAAAATCTGTTACTATTCATATCCTTTTCATTCATTTCCTTTCTCACTCGCTTGTAAGCAGTGTAATGCCTTCCTTCATTTAATCGTATTTGTGTGTCATTCTCAGCACTTCTGCGAAACTAATGTAGCAAGTGAAGAAATAAAAAGGGAGGGTCTAGATGAAATCTGAACACAAGTTATCATAGGAAATGCATTTAAGTAAACTATAATGCATCTTGACTGACCACTGTGATTACATCATTGAAAACGCATCTTAACACCAGGTGGAAACAAGGCCTGAAGCATTCAACAAACACATTTAAATCGAGCTATCATTTCTAGAAATGTTTGCATTTATGTACTTGCGTAGATTCTCAGTTTTTTGTCCCTATTTGTTGGAATGCTCTAAAATTGTTCAAACGTATTTCCCCTATGCACTTGAACTGATCCAGTCAATTAAAGTGAGTTTGAATTTTTAAGTTTTTTCATGTGTTTTTTTTTTAAAAACAAGACCTCTTTTTTTCTGTCATATAACGGCACCCACAGTACATACAGACGACGAAGAGTTCCAGCAAATTTCTACACTGTTCCGAGAAAAACATCAAGAGGTGACGAAGTCCAACACACAACAAGTTCATCCCTCCTTCAACTAGGTATTGCACTGTGGTTGTGATCCTTCCGGATCTTTCTGTACGGCCAGAGGGACGGTGTGAGGGAGGTGAGACACAAACATGGCAATAGAAGGGTTTGTTTGGGAGATTGTTTTCAGCCGTTTCAAGTTCAGTGATGATAGAAGTCACCCTGTTCCGCGGTCCAGCTGTTCAGAGAACAGTCGACTTGTCAAACTTTTTTCTCAAGGAAGACGAGTCTGTTTACCTCTCTCGGTTACGCAAAACTTTCTCTCCCAGTCTTCTTGGCAGTGCTTAGCCTCTTTTTGGTGGGAAAAAATAAAAGCAGTGAATAAAGGAAGGGTCTCCATAAACAAACTGCAGGAAAAAATTGGAGAAGGGAGAAAGAGAGAGGGGGAGAGAGTGAGAAAGAGAAAAAGAAAGAGAAAGAAAGATAGTTGGATGGCTTTTGGTACCCGTGTTTAAACTTGTGCATATCAACAGGGTTTTGAAGGTGTTGTTTACTTTTGATAGGCGGGTCCTTCAAGCTTTGAGAGCGTGCCATTGGGCAACGGCAGTGCGCGGGTGACTCATCATGTCTTTCCAATGCTTTACCTCTGCTGGTCCACTCTTCCATGAGAGATAGATCTAGAAATATCGCATAAAAAGAAAGATGGTGGAAGAAACAAGAACAGGAAAAAAATAAGGAGTGTACTTCCACTAAGGTAATTTACCAATAAAGCCACAAACCTATAAACTGAAAAAAACAAAAAACAAAAAACAAACAAAAAAAACATTATAGTTGATAACCATTTTGTACACTAAAAATGTTTTTTTGAAGTTGTAAGTAAAACCAAGATTACTGGAGCATGTTTTACAAGAAAATACCATTTCAGTCTTTCTAAAAAAATTTAATGTTTCATTCATAGTGTTACTTGTAATTTCTTTGTAATCAATTATGACATTACCTGAATCAATTGTGGTTTCTGAGTGAAAATTATTTTTGCACCCATTTCTTTTCCCCCAATAGTTAAACTTGTGTCTTTTAGATAAACTTCATTACATTTAGTAAATTCAAGTCATTTCCATGAATTAGTATATATATTACCAATATACCAGAATTTACTAAATATATTTAATAAACAGCATTATTTACCAACATATAAATACACTGTAAAAAAATTCAAGCGGTTTCAACTAATTATTATTTAGTAACTAGTTCCACAGAAATTTTATGTTCAGTCAATTTCTGACTTCAAAGTGTTATCTGAATTGTTATTTTTTAGTTGGCCCAACCTTTATTGAACTAGTTTTATAGTCCATTCAACTAAAATGTTTTAATTGGTCAAACATTTAGAAAACCACAGCATGTTATGTCAATTAAAATTTAATCATTTACTCTATGTGTTTTATATGTTACCTCAACTAAGATTTATTATTTGGGCATCATAAGAAATTGCTGGGGAACTACATAAACATATATTTTTATAGTATACCAAAATTTTTAAAAATGATTAACTGGTGTTTATCAATCACTAAAAACACATTACAACACATAATAGCCTTTATTTAATAACAATCTCCATTCATAAAATTTTTCATACAGACTAAACATACAGGCTTAAAGAAAAAAGTCACCTACATCTTGGATGGGCTGACGGTCAGTAAATTAACAGCAAATTTTCATTTGTGGCTGAACTATCCCTTTAAAGCTCCAGTTGACCAACATTACATCTGTAATACAACTGCAAAATTCAGTTTAAACTTTGTTTAATGAACTAACAAAAATCTAAACAAGCTGAACAAAATGTTAGCAAACAAACATTTCCAAATATTATTACTGTTCACAATTACATCTTTAAAATGAGGTAGAAGTAAAAAAAAAAAAAAAAATTAACCAGGTGTTACAGTATATAAAATCAAGTCGTCACCTTTATTTATATAGCGCTTTATACAATACTGATTGTGTCAAAGCAGCTTTACAGAGTCAAACAGGAAAATAATTTATCAATAATGCAAGACAATAACAAGCCATTTTTCAGTTCATTGGTGATTCAGTGTTGACATCATCCAGTTCAGCTCTCTTCCAATAATGTCTGTGCAATCAGCCAAGTGTCCCCAAATAAGCAAGCCAAAGGCGACAGCGGCAAGGACCCAAAACTCCATTGGTGTCAGAGATTGAGTAGAAAACCTTGGGAGCAATCAGGCACAGTCGGGGGGGCAGTTCTCCTCTGGCCAGACAAAACTAGCATGGCGGGGTTTAATTTTAGGCTGCAACACAGATCAGATTGAGCAGAGGATTGCCTGGTCCTTGTGGTCTTGTCCTGATGGCCAATGAGGGTTTCGGAGAGGACCTGTCTCTGGAGCTCATCTAGCTGACATAGTCTCCAAAGACATTCAGGGCTGTAGGGGTTGTCTCTAGGTGCTGATCCACCATCTGGATATGGACTGGATCTGTGTGGCTATGGTGACCTCGGAATAAGAAAGAAATGTATATTAGCGTAGATGCCACTGAGAACAATAAAGCACATTATAATTGTAGTAAAAATTCTAAACATTTACACATATTACGTGGAATGAAAACAATAAATTCCTAGTCTTGAAAGTACACACACAGTATGTAGTTGCAGTGGAGCGGTCTGGTCACGACACGAGCCAGTGCTTGGTGCCTTGGAAGAACTGACTGGGTTGCATCTGAAATCTTGCAATGATGACAAAGCACCAATGAAACCTTTGGCCACATGCTGATGGAGAAAGAAAAGTACATTTTAAGTAAAAAAAAAAAAAAATGAAATGATGCCTTTTAAATTATTTACAATGTATCAATATCAGTTAATTAAATTTGTGATGAAACAGAAGTTCCATTTTTTTTTTTTTTTGGCTCAAATTTATTCCACAATCCATTGCACAACAGGGAGCATTGATGCTGACTGGATTTGTAATAGAACATGTACATTTCATATTATAGAGCTAAGTTACCTTAACTAGCATAAAAATAATATCAAAATATAACGGTCCTGCCTGTTGTTGATAAATACCAATGATGACGTTTTACAAATTGATTGATCAATTGTCCCAGAGTTTACTGAGCCACGGTCTTCCCTTGTGCACTATCTAGTGATTCACTACCTAGAGAACTGACTGAGACGGTTTGAACGGCCTTGAGAAATGATTCAGTTGTTCATTTTCGTTCAGAACGACGAACTCCTCTTCCGAAGCGCCTTCACGAGACCAGAAACGCTGTGTAACGTTAATCCACCCATTTGAAAAGAGCGACATTTCACCGTGGCTTGTTGTTAGTCACGTTGTTTAATGTCATCTTTTTATTTCACGGGACAATTGCAAAAGTTTACACATGCAAAAACTCATTCAACACGCCCATGTTAACTTCAAATGAGTGCATAACTGTGGTTTACATTAAGTTAAACGTTTAATAAATTTCGGTTAATGGCTTATAAAAGAGAGAAAGGCCGAGCGATCTCTTCATATCTTTTTTTGGCAAGGAAACACAAAAATATCATACAACACGCCAAAATTAGCTAAAATTCATTGTAGTAACACAGCTTTTGATCTTAAGTGTTTTATGGACTAAACAAGGTGAAAGCCCACACTTAAATTTCCCTCAGACATATAATACGCTTATTCAATGTTTTTATATATGTTGTACATCTGTGTATAAATACATACGTTTTAAATAAAACATTTACACCTTTTTAATACACGTTTTGATAAATTCAGTCTAACTTTAAGTAATGTTACAAATATTTATTCAGTGCCACTTGACTTACCTGATGCCTGAACTTGATATACACTTAAATATCCACTTTTCTTCAGATATACAACTCATAAAACACTTTCTAAATCTCCACTCAAAAAAATTTAATATGTTGCATGATTATTTCGTTACATTTAGTCTAAAAAATAACATTTATTTAGTGGCTCTTACCTGACGCGTGAACTTGACAAGATGGCTGCGCTGTTTCTCCCGCGAAGTCACTCAGGCGCGTGCACGTGCAGAATGATCTCAGTCTTGGCTGGATTTGTTTTTATTAGTTTAGTCAACATTTAGCATTCTGAATGTTGACTGAATTTGTAAATAACCATTCATTTAATGTTTTTAATATATATTTGTGCAGACTTAATATAATATGTCTTCTCAACTAAGCTCAAGCAATAAAATATTTTATATTTTTGCCCTTCCAACATTTTGTTAATTGGATTTTTTTACAGTGTATGTATACTGTTAATGTATATACTATTGGTAAGTTTGAAACAATAAGTTTGATTCATCTTCATGATCTCAAAAGTTGCATTTATCTGATGAAAAATACAGTGAAAACGGTAATATTGTGAAATTAAATTTTTTTTTTAGAATAACTGTTTTCTAATATATTTTAAAATATAATTTATTCCTGTGATGCAAAGCTGAATTTTCATCATCATTACTCCAGTCTTCAGTGTCACATGATCCTTCAGAAATCATTCTAATATGCCGATTTATTATCAATGCTAAAAACATGCTTTTTGGAGCCCGTGATAATTTTTTTCAGGATTATTTGATGATTTTTTTTTTTTTTTTTTACCAATTTAACATATCCTTGCTGAATAAAAGTATTAATTTCTTTCAAAAAAGAAAACACACACACACACACACACACACACACACACACACACACACACACACACACACTGACCCCAATTATTTGAACACTAAATTATATTGTTCCAAAATATTTCTAATATTCCAATAATTCTATCTAGTTTGTGATATCACACCTTGCCTATGACATCATTGCGGCTCAGTTTGTCCTTATCCATGACTGTGATGACGATGGTAGTCTCTCTGAGGACGTGAGCGGGGACATCAAAGGGGAAGGACTCATTAAACACGGGGTTCAAACACCTCTTCATCACCACCGTCTTCTTCTTCTCCACTCGTTTATCTTTGTTCATCAGCCACACTTTGACGTAGGGGTCTGAAACGCACACAAACAGAGAACGGTCCACAGCGATTCAGGTCCAGGGGATCAGAATTCCTGCGATGAATTCTAAATTGCATTGGAGATGATTACTGATAAATGTAAATGTATAGCTTGAATGCACTGTAAATCGCTTTGGATAAAAGCGTCTGCTAAATGCATAAAAATGTAAAAAAAAATGTAAATGTAAAATACTGCGCAGATGGCACCTTGACAAGGACATTTCCACAGAAATCCCATAAGCATTCAGTGCACGGAATTTAACTATATCACATTTGCATTTATTCACTTAGCAGATGCTTTGTGAAATAACTTACAGAACATTCAAGGTAAACACATATACAGTGTGTCTTGTGGGAATCGAACCCATGATGGTGTGTGATGTTCTACAAGATGATCTACAGGAATATAACTATAACATGACGTTAAATGATTAATTTGTGAGGTTTTATGGGTGTATGTTGATACCGGATGTTCCCCCGATGTCCATGGCTTTGAGATTGCGTGCCTTGATGATGCTCACAGTGATGGTGTTGGCAGTGGGATTGTAACACAGAGACACAAGCAGGTCTCCTCGACTCCCCTGAAGATAAGAACACAGTAAGGTCAGTACCAGACCAGTTCACTGGTTCAAACATCAGTTACGCAAGCTGGTTCATCTGAGGTCACAGTTTTATGAGAAATAATGGGGCAAACACATATTATTATAGCATTTTTTTTCAACTAGTCAGTGGTTGACCATTATAGGATTTTCAATGTTTGATGCTGATATTTTGTTGAAATATATTTCTATTATTATTTCATTTTAATATAATTTTTTTTATATTTTATTCAGCTTTACATTGTTGTGTACACTACATGGTGTACTTCCATTATTTATTTACTTGCATTTAATTAATATTAATATAATTGTATTATGATCAGCTGTGTCCTGTTGCATTAATTCTTCAGATATTAAAAGCAGGGAATGTGTCGTATCAGTTATATCCATTACTTCTGCATTCTGAATCTTGGATTCGACGATGACACACACAAACTAGGATGAAGATGAGGGAGCTGACTTTGAGAGAAAAGCAAGCAATTTGGATGCTAAAAGAAAAGAGGAAGTCAATTAGAGCTATAGAAAAATCAAAGGGCATGGAGAAATCAAGAGTTTGGAAACCACCAGCGACACCAGCAACCAACAACTACCTGATCGGCTGAGAAAACAACAGTAGTTGATGACAGATAAATCATAAAAGCTGTGAAAATGAACCCTAAAAGACATGTCTGTAAAATCACCAATAACTTCCAGAAAGCTGGGGTGATGCTCTGACAATCTACTGTCCTCAGGAGACTTTGACACAGAATTACAGATGCTACACAGCAAGATGCAAACCTTTGATCAGCACCAAAAATAGAAAGGCAAGATTAGAGTTTGCAAAAAAGCACAAAGCTGAGCCAGAAGAGTTTTGGAACTATGTTTATGGACCGATGAGACAAAGATGAACCTTTATCTAAACGATGGGAAAGCAAAAATGTGGAGAAAAAAAGGGAACTACAAAAGATCCCAAGCATACAGCCTCATCTATAAAGCATGGTGGAGGTGGTGTCATGGCATGGGCATGTATGGCTGTCTCTGGAACAGGCCCTCTCAACTTTACTGATGACTTAATGTACGATGACAGTAGCAGAATGAATTTGGAAGGGTACAAAACCATCTTGCCTACCAATATTCAAGAAAATGCCACCAGATTCATTGGGAAGTGCTTCATATTGCATCAGGACAATGACCCAAAACACCCTGCCAGTTCAGTCAAGGAATTTATAAGGGCAAAGCAATGGAAAGTCTTAGATTGCCCAAGTCAATCTCCAGATTTAAATCTGATTGAACATGAATTTCACCAGCTGAAGAGGAGAGTAAAGGCAGAAACTCCCCAAAACAAGCAACAATTGGAATTGGCTGCATTAAATGTTGGGAAAAGTATTTTAAAGGATGAGACCAAGAGTCTGGTGATGTCTATGGGTCACAGACTCACTGCTGTGATTCTGCAACTAAATAATAGCTTTTATCTGCCTTATGTTCAACTGTCCCAATACTTATGCTCACATCAATGAGTCGGATGAACTCTAAAAGTGCTGTTCTTTTTATTTGGTAAAACATGAAACGGCTAATAATAAAATGTGACATTCTGTAGTTTTGTCTCATATTCATCTGTCTTGACTCCACAGCCAACAGAGCAATTTTGTCTTTACTGTTCCAATACTTTTGGAGGGCACTGTATATATATATATATATATATATATATATATATATATATGTATATGTATATATATACACATATACATATATGCACGCACACACACACACACACACACACACACACACACACACACACGTGTTTTAGATAAACAGATGAATATTATAGATATCAATAAATGTATATTATATAAACATACAATTTAATGATAGCAAGTAAGACACACAACAGCTAAAATGACATTTTTAAATTATTTTTTATATGAATCATTTTTTTTAAATTTTTCTTGTTTACTTTAAAATGAGTATATTATATTCAGTAGTAATATTTATTATGTGTGCATAATATATATAATAAAACTATTATAAATATTATTATTAAATATGTTTTTTAATATACAACCAGTTAATGATAGCAAATACGACACACAATGAAAAAAATTTAAAAAGTCAGCCAATTAATATATCTGTCTATATATCTTAATATATTTGAACCCTATATTGTTTGTTACTAAAATTGTCTGTTACAAAATTCTTCCATTCCTTCCATTCCAATGATCACACATGCGGTTCTAATCACCTCATATTAACTGTGACTTCATGTAATATTTGTACTTTTAACAATTCATTTGTCACACCACAGGACCATTTCAATGAACTGTTAAGTTTCAGTCCAAACCCTACAGCTTCAAACACTAAGCACAGAACGGGTGATGGAATTTCACGCTGAAATCAATGAACCCATGGGAGATCTTTTGGATGCCTCATGCCAGAAAACCTACCTGGAGAACTTCAAAGACTCTTTATGCTAACAACACACTTGTGCATCTCTTGTTCCTGTATAAAAGGGCTAAAAAAGGACTAACAGCATCCAGCACGCCATTACTTGAGGCTCTGCATGTCGTACTCTACCCACTGCACAGTTAAAGTTGTATTGTTCCTCTCCCTAGCCAACCACTTTCAGTCACTTCATCTCTTTGGATGCTTTTCTTTGACTATTATTGGCGTCTGTTGCTCCTGCTTTGGTGTCTTTGGCTCCTTCCTCTCTTCAACTTTCATAATGACAGAAATGGTAATTTAGTAGAAACACACAGATCCACTCACACTGCCATCGCTGCAGGGTTTCAGCTCCTTCCAGAAGGTCTGCATGTGGGCCAGATCGATCTTGTTCAGGGGGATGGACACCTCTCCTATAGGGTCATTCCTGCTAAAACGGTCATAATCTAGCACTTGCAGGTACAGTGTGCGCTGGACCACCTTCTCATACGGGAACCCTGGGAGAGAGAGATGAGAAGAGGATAATTTTAGCTCACTCAAATTATTTACAGCTCAATATGGGGTACAAAAATACTTCCAAAGGTCCGGCCCCTTTCATTGACCGTTTGATGCACATTGCATACAAAATTGCATACTTTTGTTTCTGCTGGGAAATGTTTCCTGTTTAGAAGGTGCTGGGTTGATATGAGCGCTTGTGACGAAGAACTAATATACAACTGAAGATTTATGTAATTTACATTTGTTACACAACGCATTTGTTGGGTTAATATGATGTAAAAACCACATGCTTTTGACCTGACAGTTCATAATGAATTTAAATTAATTAATTAAATAAATAAATAAACAAATAAATAAATAAAAATCATATACATATCTGATCTATATACTATTGTGCAAAGGTAAGATTAATACTGTGACACTTTTTTAATAATTAACATTTAATACTTTAGATCAAAGTTGCAGTTGTAAATTGATCAAAAGTGAAGGTATTTATAATGATACAAAAGATCTTAAATAAATGCTGTTCTTTTAAACTTTCTGTTCATTAAAGAATCCTGAACCAAAAACATCAACAAAAATATTAAGCGGCACAACTGATTTCAACATTGATAATAATCGGAAATGTTTCTTGAGAAGCAAATCAGCATATTAGAATGATTTCTGAAGGATCATGTGATATCATATTCAAATATAAATGTTATTTTACATTGTAAAAATATTTTACAATATTACTGTTTTTCTTTTTGTATTTTTGATACATTGTATTTTAGCCTTTCTAAAAGACTTATTTAAAAAAAAATATTCAAACTTTTGAATAGTAGTCAATGAAAGTGAGTTAAATCATTTATGCATATTTGATTTAACAAGTCAGACATCTGGCTACATGAGAGAAACCACCTTTGAACTACATAAGTACTAGAAACTCTAAACACATAATAATGTAGCTGAGATGTCAAAACATACTGACCTTCAAATAGGAAGGTCTCGTTCCAGTGAGGGTTGAGGTTCTTTCTTTTGACCTTGGTCTCAAGTTTGTGCTTCTTGTCTGGCAGAAGGTAGAGTTTGACGAATGGATCTGAAGTGCCAGAAAAATCTTTCGCAGGTAGATCCTGACCCTTCAGGATTTTCACTGTCAGTGTGGAGTCCTGAAAACTGTATCCCACGCTGAACTGGATGCGCCCCAGCTTCTCGCACACGGGCCCTTCGTGTTCCTCTTCCTCAGAGCCTGGGGACAACTTACAAACCAAAGTGGACAAGATTGTCATTAAACAGCGTAATCACTCTACATTAAATCATTGTTAACAAAACCACATTGCAGTGTGTCCTGCACCATAACTGAATCTACAGCAGTGAGGCTAAATAAATTATTTTTAAATTAAATATGATGATATAAAATACCAGCTACTGCAAAATAACACAATTAATAAACACAAACACCCACAAATTTCTATTGCATCTTCGCTGGTTGTACGTGAAAAAAGGCAAAAAACAAAACAAACAAACAAAAAACAAACAGTATTTTTTATTGTTAATCAAAACTAAAACTATTAAAATAGTTTCCTTTAACTTTATCATAAAAATAAAACTAAAATATCACTGAATCTGATTTATGAACAGTTGACTCTTATGAACCAGTCCTTTTAATGAGTCAAAAGCACTCTCAAACAAGTTATTAGTTTAAAACCAAAGACCTTAATAAAAAAATACTTAGTTGCCAAATATGAGACAAAATATCAAAAACAAAGTTAAATAAAATCTCAAAACTTCAAACTTCAAAGTTTGCGTTGAAGTACTAAAGTTACTAAAACTAAAATTGAAATAAAAGCCAAACAGAAACATAAAAAAACTAATAAAACAAAAGCACATAACAAAACCCCTAAAACTTCAACTAAAAATAAAAATGAAAATACAAAAATAAAAAATATTAATAAATACTAGTATATAAATGATACTAAAATAACACTGAATCTGATTCAAGAACAGATGATTCTTATGAACTGATTCTTTTAGTGAATCAGTCAAAAGCATTCACAAACTCACAAGTTACCAGTTTAAATACCAAAATGTAAAAAAAAAAAAAAAAAAAAAAAATTCTAATGAGAAAATCATACAATTATCTTAACAACATGCTCCACTGAAATCAACTGAGTCGAGTCTCTTGTGCTTCACAATATTGTTATGTTAGTAGTAGTTTGAATCGGGCAAACTAATGGAACAGACTCCCCTGCTGCCTAAACATGACTAACAAAACACTGCACTTGTCAAATATGAGACAAAAAAGTTGCCAGGATGCTCTTTAACGAGTTGTGAAAAGCTGTTGCCTTCACATTAATACGTGGTGAAGGGCGAAAAGTTGGGAACCGGTTGGTGGTCTTTGCAAACACCTTAGTGATCCATCACTTAAAGTGGTCTGACAAGCAGCAGCATATCGAATTAATGAACTCCCATCCATGTCAGGACCTTGGCTAAAAGTTGGGCTTAATTTGACATGCCATGCCCCAATGCCCGGATCCCCCCCAGTGGGACTCAGAGCTGCGAGAGGCTGGCTCTTACAAGAGCTTCTGGCACCCTCTTAAAGAGGAAGCACCATCATTAGCCCTCATCACATCTCTTTAAAAACGCCTTACCACCCACATAATGACACGCAGACCCTGTGAAGGCCGTCGTCCACGTCCCAGCAGCACATTGTACCAGTTCTAATTACGGGGCTTTTGTGGAGGTAAGTTCCCTTTGACACATCTCTGTGTGTGACTGACTGCAGTAAGGGAGAGCACCAATTACACATGATGCATCCCTGTGTTTAAAGGGTTCACATCAAAACTAGTGCCACTTCAGAGAAGCAAAACAAGAAGAAAACTATGAAAGCTCATTGCCACCACAAAATAAAAGTATAAAAACAATTTCTCACAACGCTGAGATGTTTAACTCGCAAACTGTGAGATATAAAGTCGCAAAAAAGATGGAATTGTGAGAAAGTCACTTTTTATTTTATTTTTTATCTCAGATGTAATCTCAGAATTCTTAAGAAAAAAGTCAAAATTCTGAGATATAAATTCAGAATTCAGGAAAAAAGTAAAAAATTTTGAAGAAAAAAAGATGTAAACTCATAATTACAAGTTTATAACTTGCAATTATGAGATATAAACTAGCAATTACGAGAAAAAAGTAAACTTGCAATGTACGAGATGTACGGTAAACTTGCAATTCTGAAATGAAAAGTCAGAATTGTGAGATAAAAAGTTGCATTTACTTTTTTATTCAATGGCTCAGATTTTGAAGAAAAAGTCATAATTTTGAGATGTAAATTTGCAATTATGAGTTTATGACTCAGAGATACAAATTCAGAGAAATATAAAAAATGAGAAAACTCAGAATTAGAAGAAAAAAAAGTCACAATTTTGAGATGTAAACTCACAATTACGAGTAGCAATAGTAAACTTGTAATTGTGAGAAAAAAGCCAGAAGTGAAATTAAATCACAATTACCTTTTTTATTTTTTTATTTTATGGCAGAAACAAAAAACAAACAAAAAACAAAAACAAAAAAAAAACAGAATAGCGAGATGCAATGTGAGATATAATGTCGCAACTGTGTGACAAAAAAGTTGGAACTGTGAGATAAAGCCACAATTTTTTTTATTTTATGTAATCTCAGAATTTTGAGGAAAAAGGTCAAATTTCTGAGACGTAAATTCAGAGAAAAAAGTAAAAAATTGCAAGATATAAACTCACAATTACGAGTTTATAACTTGCGATTGTGAGATATAAACTAGCAATTGTGAAAAACAGTCTTAATTGTAATAAAAGTTGAAAATACTATTTTTATAGTTTTACTCATGAGCTTCAATATAAAATAGATACCATTAGCATATCACTGGTGACGGAGTTGGCCAGGTCTGAGACGGAGGAGTTAGCATCTGTCCGGCGGCTGCTCTCGTCTGGGGTCTGACCTTTAGGGCTGCTGCCGGGTTTATTAGATCTGGGGAAGAACCACAAGAGCATGTAGCATTAAACACTTTCTCCTGTCTTACGAACTTCATATGCACAGAGAACGTCTCGGTTACGTATGTAACCCTCGTTCCCTGAAGGAGGGAACGGAGACGTCACGTCGGATGACCGACGAAATTGGGATCTCGCCAGAGAGACCAATCCACTTCGAGTGTAACTAAACGAGCCAATGGACATTGGCATGCGATTATTGCATCCAGCTGCCGCTGATCACAGCGTGAGCATAAGAGGCAGCTGATGCACCGCATCAATTATGTTTTCGCTGAGGAGCCGAGCCGGCGACCCGGCAGCTCAGCGGTGGTACAGCGACTGTGGCGACGGGACGTGACGTCTCCGTTCCCTCCTTCAGGGAACGAGGGTTACATACGTAACCGAGACGTTCCCCTTTCAGTCGGTCACTCCGAGTCACGTCGGATGACCGACGAAATTGGGATCCCTACCAAAGCGCCACAGGAGCTGCCCCTTCCAGTGCCCTGTGTAGGGCTCCTGACCCTTCCTATAAGGCAGACGATAGGACCGGGCTCTACACAGAGAAGGTCAACTACTGGTGTTCCTTGAGCAACCCAAACAGTAGGACTAGGATAACACTGGGAAGCGTGCCCTTCCACTTGGAAGAGGCACACTGCGGAGTCACCTCCTCCCAAAGGGGGTTTAAGTGACATTCAAACATGTGAAGTAACCCAGAGGGCCCTTTTGCACATGGAAGTCTCTGAGATGGCTCAGGCTGCATCTTTAGAGATGGCAGAACGTGGTCCGCCAGGGGAAACACGGCTCTAATAAGAATACCGTGGAATACACATATGGGATCCCGACAGGGTCTCTCATATGGGCACTAGCCTCGCACCAGTTTTCAAGAATTCATTGGCTGAAGGCCTGGCGCCGGACGCTCCGCCGTGTCCGGACGCCGGAGTGCTGGAGGACTCAACAGGGTTTGCCTGGTTAAGGAACTCTCTGGAGAATTAGGCGTAAGGACGCCGCAAGCCGACTCTGAGCCGGCCCTCTCAGTGCCACTACCCGTTTGAGGTGAGAACACAGGAGGAAACCGGTTCGACACGTAGGCTATAAAACCTAGCGAACGTGTTGGGAGTCGCCCAACCCGCAGCTCTACAGATGTCTGCTAGCGAGGCACCACGAGCCAGCGCCCAGGACGATGCGACACCCCTAGTGGAGTGAGCACGCAACCTGAGCGGGCAGGGCACACCTTGTGCTTCGTAGGCCAAGGTGATGGCATCCACTATCCAGTGGGCCATCCTCTGCTTGGAGACAGCCTTCCCCTTCTGCTGTCCTCCGTAACAGACAAAGAGCTGTTCTGAGGTCCTGAAGCTCTGAGTTCTATCCACGTACTGACGCAGTGCGCGTACAGGACAGAGCAAAGCTAGGGCTGGGTCTGCCTCCTCCCGGGGCAGCGCTTGCAGGCTCACTACCTGGTCCCTGAAGGGCGTGGTAGGAACCTTGGGCACATAGCCGGGCCGGGGCCTCAGTGTTGCACTGGAGTCAGCCGGCCCAAACTCAAGGCACGATTCGTCGACCGAAAATGCCTGCAGGTCCCCCACCCTCTTGATTGAGGCCAATCCAGTCAGGAGTAGGGTTTTCATAGAAAGAAACTTCAACTCGACTGACTGCAATGGCTCAAAGGGGGCAGTTTGTAGGGCTCTTAGCACCAAAGCCAAATCCCAAGAGGGAAGGGAGGGAGGCCTCGGAGGATTTAACCTCCTGGCCCCCCTAAGAAACCTGACGACCAGATCGTGCTTCCCCACCGACCTCCCCTCTATGGGGTCGTGGTGGGCAGAAATAGCAGCAACATATACCTTAAGGGTGGAGGGGGACAGCCTACGCTCCAACCCTTGTTGCAAAAAGGAAAGCACGGCTCTGATCGAACATCTCCGGGGGTCCTCCTGGTAAGAGGAACACCATTCGACGAACAGGTTCCACTTTAGCGCATAGGCCCGTCTTGTGGACGGTGCTCGTGCTGAAGCGATAGTGAGCGCTACCTCCTGGGGCAGGTCACCTAGAACCTCCGCGTCCCGTCCAGGGACCACACATGAAGTTTCCACAAGTCTGGACGCGGGTGCCAGAGGGTGCCCCGTCTCTGAGAAAGCAGATCCTTCCTCAGAGGAATCGGCCAGGGAGGGGCTGTCGCGAGGAGCATGAGTTCCGGGAACCAGGTCCTGTTGGGCCAATATGGAGCCACTAACAGGACCTGCTCCTCGTCCTCCCTGATCTTGCACAATGTCTGTGCTAGCAGGCTCACTGGGGGAAACGCATACTTGCGCAAGCCCTGGGGCCAGCTGTGTGCCAGTGCATCCGTGCCGAGCGTTGCCTCGGACAGGGAGTAGAACCACTGGCAGTGGGTGGTTTCTGGAGATGCAAACAGGTCTACCTGAGCAACTCCGAACCGACTCCAAATCAGCTGGACCGCCTGGGGATGGAGTCTCCACTCCCCAGGAAGTGCCGCTCGAGACAGCTCGTCGGCCGCCTGATTGAACACTCCTGGGATGTGGATGGCACGAAGGGACCTCAGATGCTTCTGACTCCAGAGGAGGAGGTGGCGGGCGAGTTGCGACATGCGACGGGAGCGCAAACCGCCTTGCCGGTTGATATAGGCAACGGTCGCAGTGTTGTCCGTACGGACCAGAACGTCCCTGCCCCAAAGGCGCCCTCTGAGGCGGCACAGGGCAAGGCGTACTGCCAGCAACTCGAGGCAATTGATATGCCAACGCGGAAGGGGGCCCGTCCAACCCCTGATACTGCGTGCCCGTTGTACGTGGCACCCCAGCCGGTGGCCGAGGCATCCGTGAATACCACAGCATGCCTGGATACCTGCTCCAGGGGCACTCCTGCCCGAAGGAACGAAGGATCTGACCACGGGCTGAAGGTCTTGCGGCAGGCCGGTGTAATCTGAACCCGGTGAGTACCGCGTTTCCACGCCCACCTCGGGATTCGATCATGGAGCCAGTGCTGAAGCGGTCTCATATGGAGCAGACCGAGCGGAACTATGGCCGCAGCTGCAGCCATATGCCCCAGGAGCCTCTGAAAGAGTTTCAGTGGGACCGCTGTCCTGCCTGATAAAGTCTTGAGGCAGTTCAGCACCGACTGAGCACGTTCCTGGGTGAGGCGTGCTGTCTGGTTGACCGAATCCAACTCCATGCCGAGAAAAGAGATCCTCTGCGTTGGCACGAGTTTGCTCTTTTCCCAATTGACCCGAAGGCCCAACTGGCTGAGGTGCCTGAGCACCAGGTCCCTGTGTGCGCACAACAGCTCTCGAGACTGTGCAAGTATGAGCCAGTCGTAGAGGTAGTTGAGAATGCGCACACCCCGTTGTCTCAGGGGAACAAGGGGCCGCCTCTGCGACTTTGGTGAAGACACGAGGCGAAAAGGGACAGCCGGAAGGGCAGGACCTTGTACTGATATGCCCGACCGTCGAACGCGAATCGCAGGAATGGCCTGTCTCGCGGGAGAATCGAAACATGAAAGTACGCGTCCTTCAGGTCGATTGCTGCAAACCAATCTAGGGGACGGACGCATCCAAGAATGCGTTTCTGCGTCAACATCTTGAACGGCATCTTGTGAAGTGCACGGTTCAAAACTCGCAGATCCAAGATCGGTCGTAACCCACCGCTTTTCTTGGGCACAATGAAGTAAGGGCTGTAAAACCCCGACCTCATATCGGCTGGAGGGACCGGCTCTATTGCATCCTTCGCCAGTAGGACTGCAATCTCCGCGAGCAAGACAGGGGCATCGACGGCTTTGACTGAAGTGTACCGGATGCCCCTGAACTTGGGGGGGACGCCGGGCGAACTGAATCGCATAGCCGAGTCTGATGGTCCGCAGGAGCCACCGGGACGGGCTGGGGAGCGCTAACCAGGCTCCGAGAGACCGCACCAGCGGGGCCAACGGGCCCACCGACATGCCCGCGGTGGGGCAGCGAGGTGGAACACAGGGACCGGCCCCAGGGCCTGTGACGGCCTGGCCTGTGACGGCAGGGGGCGGGGTCTGGGTGTGTAGTGTAGCACTCACCTGATTTCTCCTCGCATGGGAGGAGACACAGGAACCCGGCTTGAGGCTTGTGACAGCCCGGCGTTTGACGACTTGAAGCGGGGACTGGAGTGCTACTGCCCTTACCTGGTTCCACGAATGGGCAGGAGGGGTGCTCTTGGGCAACCACCCGCTGCCTGCTGGCGAGAGAGGAGGAGGGAAGTGATCCTGTGATGCACGGATCACCACTCTCCTCCTCTTGAGACCCAGAGATTGAGGAGACCGCTCTTTACTGATGTTTTGGGTACCGCTGGCTGCTGGGCCAGCGGCGGAACAAAATGAACAAAAGATACTCCACCCGGCCCTCCTCCGGGGGAGGGAGTGGTGCAGTCACCATCTCCCGATGAGCAGTCTCCTCCATCTCTGGGTCGACCGTTCCAGGGCCTCTTGCACTTGCGCTTGCCGCCAGGTTTGGCGGGGGCCTGGACGGGCTGGGCGTCCTGCCTGCGACCGGCTCCACGACGCTGCCTGGTGAAGGCTGCTGCGGCTGCGCGGGAGCGGGGACGGCCGCAGGGGGCGCCCACGGCGACGAGCAGGCTGAGTGGCTGCAGCCGGGGTGGAAGCAGCAGGTTTCCTCCGGCGCATGATGTGTTTGCCTCAGTCTGCTTCTGGGCTGCCGAGAACTGCTGGGCAAAGCTCTCGACAGTGTCGCCGAAAGGGCCGGTCTGTGACACGGGAGTACCTTCTCCTGCCCCGTCATGTCAGCGAGACACAGCCAGAGATGGCGCTCCTGGACATCGCACAACCCAGAGACTGTGCGGTCACCTTCGTCACTCGTAGCGCGAGGTCCGTCGCAGCACGCAGCTCATGTAGAACCGCCAGGTCGTGACCACCCTCGTGCAGGTCTTTCAGTGCTTTGGCCTGGTGGACCTGCAGCAACGCCATAGCGTGGAGGGCGGAAGCCGCCTCCCCACAGGCTCTACAAGCACTGCCAGTTAGACCTGACGAATACTTAGAGGCCCGTGAGGGGAGACACGGATCACCCCGCAGGGTGGAAGCGGCTGTTGGACACAGTTGCATGGCCACAGACCGTTCCACCGAGGGGATGCCCGCATACCCCAAAGCGGCTCCACCATCGAGGGTGGTGAGAGCGGAAGAACTACAAGATGTGTTTCGGGCAGTGAAAGGTGCCCTCCACAATCTTGTCAGCTCCTCATGCACTTCCGGAAAGAATGGCACCGGAGGGGGGCGCTGAGAACCAGCGCCACCCCCACCGAGGAACCACTCGCCCAGCCTCGAAGGATCGGGACACGGTGGCTTTTTAGGATTCCACACGAGCCCGACATTCTCGGCGGCCCGGGAAAGCATAGCCATCATCTCTGGGTCTGGCACGGACAACGCTACCACACCCGAAGGGGGCAACGCAGCCGGGTCGTCATCCCCGGAGAGAGAGGGCCCGCCCTCCGATGCGGTGATCGACATCTGGTTGTCAGGGGGGGCACCGAAGGAAACGCGTGGCCAGCGCGCTCCTTCGGCAGCTCCACCGGCTGCGGAGTGCTTGAGGGGTGAGGAGCTCCACTTGGGGAAGCCCTCACCGTAATCCTCAAATCACCTCTAACTCCACCGGATCCAGTGTGCACGCCGGATCACGGCAGGCAGAGGGACTCTGCCATGTTTGACATAGCAGAGTCGCACTCCGAGATGGTCATGTCCCCGCAAGAAGAACATGAACCATCCACGAAAGCCACCTCAGCGTGCTGAATGCCCAGACACGTGAGGAAGCGATCGTGACCGTCCTGAGGCGCCAGGAAACGACCACACCCAGAAACGCACGGGTGAAAAGACATCTTTAAAAAGACGCGATCACCCGTGTTGCTCTTTTAGAGAAATTGCTCTTTCAGAGAAATGCTCTTTTAGTGCTGAAGCACGCAGGGGAGCTGGCCACCGCACACTCCTAGTGTGGCTGTCAGCAGGAAGACGATCTTTCTCTCCCGGACACCGTGACCACCGCTGCCGCGCCGTAACGCCCGCACTCGCTCGCAGAACACTCTCTTGGAAGGGAGAGCAGTAGCTTTAACCACTACCGCTCGGCTCCGAAGCGAAAGGATAATTGATGCGGTGCATCAGCTGCCTCTTATGCTCACGCTGTGATCAGCGGCAGCTGGATGCAATAATCGCATGCCAATGTCCATTGGCTCGTTTAGTTACACTCGAAGTGGATTGGTCTCTCTGGCGAGATCCCAATTTCGTCGGTCATCCGACGTGACTCGGAGTGACCGACTGAAAGGGGAACTGCAAGTCCTCTGTTGCCTGTAGCGCTAGTATTTGTTTGAGACTGTTTTGAATAGCATTCCCTTGTTAGAACCAGCTGGTTGATGCTGTAACTACACCATCTGAACTGTCTGACCATCATTTAAATTTAGCAGTGCGTTCTAACAAAATAAAAAGCAATATACAGTTCAAAAGTTTGAAGTTGGTGCAATTTTTTTTTTTTTTAATTTTTGAAAATCTCTTATGCACACCAAAGCTGCACTTATTTGATTAAAAAAACAGTAAAACAGCAATATTGTGAAATATTATTTCAATTTAAAATAACAGTTTTTCTATTTGAATATACTTTAAAATGTAATTTATTCCTGTGATCAAAGCTGAATTTTCAGCATCATTACACCAGTCTTTAGTGTCACGTGATCCTCCAGAAATAATTCTAATATGCTTATTTGTTGCTCGAGAAACATTGCTAATTAATTTCAATGTTGAAAAAAAGTTATGCTGCTTAATATTTTTGAGGAAACTGTGGTAGGTACTGTAGGTAGTAGACAGCAGAGCAGTTTATTTTGGAACAGAGCCTTAGTGAAGTCACATTGAGCAACAGTCTGACATTTGTCCTCACTGGAAAGCTAAAAAACAGTGCCATAGTTGTAATACAAGGACATTACAGTTCTGTGGAGATTTGGAATAAATAATAAATGCAGGAGAAAGAACATCACAGGGTGAATGCGACAATGCCTGGGATGAAATGTATGAAGAAAGGACACAACAGAAATGCTGCTGTGAGACAAACATTACGTCCAGTATTTACTCAGTTCAGAACAGCAAAGAGATAAAAGGATGGAAAACCTGTGAGATAAAACAGTGTTTTCCATATTCTTTTTCGTATTAAAGAATGTTTGGATCAAAAGAAAGCCAAAGCACAAACATACTTATCATCACAGCTAAAGGGTCTAACAAATGAATTTTGAAGTGAAAACAGTAACGTATGAATTGGAGTCTGAAAAACAGAGAGATGTCACGGCAGTAAGTTGAGGTTATGCAAATGAATCTGTCTTGCATCATTTCCTGTCCTATTTCTATTCTATCAGTGGCAAAGAGGCAAAAAATCAAATAAAGGAAACAATTAGGTAACTAACAAAGCAATTGAAAGTATATGTAGAGCAGAAAGCATAAACAGAACAGACACATGGACACATTAAAAGATCAGTAAAACCAGGGAGGGGAATCGAAAGGAATTTAATGATTCCATTTCAATTTCCAATTCCATTTACTGATTTCTTAATGATTTTCAAGCAACTTACGGGTCCCTAATGATTTCATTAATGATCCTTCTAACTATATACTACACAACAACAAGAGCAAATCGCTCCTACAAACACCAGAGCTTTGTTCCAAAATCTAGTGAGCTGCCTATGCAAGCAGCATTTTAAAGGCATTGTATGTGCATTCTTCATGCTAGAGGCTCTAAAAGGTAGTTTGCATGATGATACTGTCTTTTGGGCCTAACTTTATGCTTTGAACCAAAATAGACTAAACCAAAGCACTTCTAAAACGATTAAAAACCTTTTTTGGTAATTGAAATAAAACTTAAACCTAAACAAAAATGAGAAAATTTGCCTTGGCAACTAACTGAAATAAAGTTGAAGCACTAAAATGACTAAAATAAACAAAAATGACTGAAATAAAAATAGAAAGATAACAAAAGCAAATAACAAAATTGCTAAAACTTAAAGTAAAATTAAAATATAAAAATAAAAACAATTTCTAAATATTCAAATATGAATAAATACTATAAAAATATATAAATAATACTAAAATAACACTTAGACTCTGTTTCTCTCTTGCTATAAAAGCACATACAATTACTACAATTTAAACTAAAATAAAAATATTTTTTCGTTATAAAAACAACAAAAGCACATTACAATTAAAAAAAACAAAAACTTTTGCCATCATAAAAATGACAAAAGCACATTACAAAATTATTAAAATAAAAGCTCATTCAAAAGATTAAATACTTTAATAGTATAAATAATACTTAATAGAACAAGCAAGGCAAGGCAAACGCACACCTTATGAGGTGCAGGTTGAAGGAAAAATTATTTGAATCAATTAGAGAACAACTGCACACTCACTTAAGCATATTTATTAACCAACGTTTCGGCTAGCAGCCTTTTTCAAGGTATAATTTCATAAACATGGAGACCAGTATAAATAACAAAGATAATTGTACACAGCTGAAAATGATAAGATCCAAATCATTCAATAATTAACTTATTAACAATTAGACTCCAACATGAAAAATAATAAACAAATTAATCTGTACAGACAGAATGTAAATAAAAATTACTATCCAAAAATAAGCAAAAATTACAAAAAACAACTCAAATCAAAATCAACATTTAAACCACGTGGAGTCAACATTTTCATATTTATGAATCCAGAAAGCCTCCCGTTTAAGTAGTATTTGGTCCAAATCACCACCTCTCCTCGGTGAAGATATTTTCTCGATTCCTATATAACGTAATGAAGTAATAGGATGATTAAAATCAGTAAAATGTACTGCCAATGGGTAATTCATATTTTTACATCTTATAGTACTCCGATGTTCGGCAATGCACATTTTAAGTTCTCTTCTTGTTTTTCCTACATATGATTTACCACAAGGGCAGGTTATAAGATAAATAACCGCTTTGGTTTTACAACTTATAATTCCTTTAATTGGAATCGATTTACTGGTATGTGGGTGTTTGAACGATGTACAACGACACGTATAATTACATTGATTACACGAACCACAACGATAATTACCTTCTGAAATAGGTGTTAATGTCCTTTGAATTGTTTTAGATGAAGGAGACAGATCTGATCTCACTAAATAATCTCTTAAATTTCGTCCACGTTTAAACACCGTAAGAGGGGGATTATGAAGAGATTCAAGTCTCGCATCCGATCGCAAAATGTGCCAATGTTGGTGAATTATCTTTTTTATTTGCTCTGAACGTTTAGTGTATTTGGTAGCAAACATAACAGAGAAACTTGCCTTCTTTTTTTCTTTTTTCATTAATAAATCTGAACGAGACTTGTTTTCAATTTTTTGTTCCGCTACTTGAATTTGATTAGCCTTATAGCCTCTATAATAAAAAGATTTTTTTATATCAGTGAGATAAAGCTTAAACCTAAACAAAAATGAGAAAATTTGCCTTGGCAACTAACTGAAATAAAGTTGAAGTACTAAAATTACTAAAATAAACAAAAAATGACTGAAATAAAAAAGAAAGATAACAAAAGCAAATAACAAAATTGCTAAAACTTAAACTAAAATTAAAATATAAAAATAAAAACAATTTCTAAATATTCAAATATGAATAAATACTATAAAAATATATAAATAATACTAAAATAACACTTAGACTGTTTCTCTCTTGCTATAAAAGCACATACAATTACTACAATTTAAACTAAAATAAAAATAAAAATATTTTTTTCATTATAAAAACAACAAAAGCACATTACAATAAGAAAAAAACTTTTGTCATTATAAAAATGACAAAAGCACATTACAAAATTATTAAAATAAAAGCTCATTCAAAAGATTAAATACTTTAATAGTATAAATAATGCTAACATTTACCTTTACACTAAACCCTCAACCAAACTCAACAAAATCACTACCAACAAAGCATGGGAACTGTGAGAAATATAACTCTAAAAATTAAAAAAAAAAAAATATAATAAGTATGGTTGCAACTCCAGTTTCTTAACTCCATTAACGATTCTTTAATTTTACTTAAATTTTTTTATTCCAACAAAACACTATTGTGAATGTGTAACTTTAACCACATACTGTCATATGAACCAATCAGATGTGACCCTGAATTAACTGTCACAAGCTGTGAGTAAACACAATACAATAACAATACATTTATACATTTAAAAGATGAGACTCAAGCAAGCAAATCATTCACAAATGAACACCAGAATTTTTTTCATTCATTCACACATTCACACACTGAATGCACACATTCAAGAACCAGCATTTCTGTAAAAACTGAAGCTCATGATTCCCAACCCTAAAACTAACACTATATAGAAAAATCGTTGAGCAAATGCGTACTAACAGTAACGTGGCCCCTCCAGTTATTACGAGTCACAGTGGAACTGAAGGAGTCCAGCGCTAATAGACCTATGATGAGTTTGTAGGAATATGGCTGCCAGAGGGGGGAGATGCATAGCCGCCTTTGACTTTTTATCCCCGGGGGAAGAAAACGAGAAGAAACAAGTGCCGTTGGCACGGCAACGGCTGGAGAGATGGTGAGTGCACCTGGTGTGTGGAATGCTGGGAGATACGAGGGACAGACATGCCGTCTGAAGAATGATGATCCACCCACCCACAAACACGTCCTTATGAGACAGCCTCAGTCATCATTTCATAACACCCTGTCTGAATTTGTCTCTGTCAGAGTCATTTCCTCTGGCTGTAATGATGCTCAGAATGACACGGTCAGGGTCTGAGGGGTTATAGTGACCACAAATGCTCCTTACATTCTGAGAAAGCTCTCAGACAAAACAGTGTTTATAGTACAGTCCTACATGTAGTCGAAGGGGTCCTATTATGCCATGTATGTTTTGATAGGTTTTCATGCTTAATTGTTCCACAAATGCATTATTTTTCAAAAATTTTTTTTACATTATTGCAGTACTTCTCTCTTCCCAGTCTGTCTCAACTGACCTGTTTAGTTCCTGTTATGATGAAATCCCACCTTCTGTAACTCAAACTGTGCTCTGATTGGTTAGCTGGACCAATGCATTGTGATTGGCAAATGTTCCAGAAATGACACGCCCCTTATCATAACTGCGAGTTTCATCTGCTCTGCTGGAAATATTAATGATGATGTCAATTGTACTTTGGATCCTTAAAGTCAATCTTAAAACGGATAGTTCACTGAAAATTTCTAAATATAAGATTTATAACTGAACTGACTTTCTTCTGTGGAAAAGGTACAGAAACAATTTTCACTCAGAAATTGCTCGTAAACTTCAATTAA
Organism: Spinibarbus caldwelli; assembly: GCA_039654775.1. Lineage (NCBI taxonomy): Eukaryota > Metazoa > Chordata > Actinopteri > Cypriniformes > Cyprinidae > Spinibarbus > Spinibarbus caldwelli. Next base: position 7,564,402 of record CM077220.1, on the reverse strand, counting down.
GATTCAATTAAGGATTTATTTTTTTTCATAACAGAATCGATTTAGACCAGAATGCAATCTCGTTTTAGATTTTGGACTACTAATTTTCTCCTAAAACACCACTGGTACTCATTCTTGAGGAGGCTTGTTGACAAGGCAATGGAGAAAAAAAAAAAAAAAACCTTTCATGCCAAGGAGCCCCAGATATGATACTATTTTTTTTTTTACTATGTAAAAAGTTAACATTTTTTCTACCAACTAATAAAAACTGAATAACACTTTCCATGATAAATTGCAGTTCTACAGAAAATAGAGCCATATACAACCAGTGAGCTGAAGGTGAAAAAAATATTTTAGAAAGGTACTAAACAAATACAAACTATTAGAAATTCATTGCAAGAAAGAAGAGTTAAACATTTGGAAATACATACATATTTGGGTTTTGTTTCTTACTGATAAAATAGCACCATCCAAGACCCCAGTTAATAATACAATATTTAACCATGCACATAATTTTTTAAAAATTCATATGCCTTCATAATCTTTAATCAAAAACAGGAACTTTTCCATCCCTCTCGCAACCACATCTCTTCTGTTCTCAGATCACATGTTCACTAGTCCGGGACAATAATTCCTACTTTCCAGAAACCAGTCACATGAGATTGCGGAAATTAGCAAACAACAACAATGAAACACTCAATTCTCAATAAATTCTCAAAATCAAGTCGAATCCAACATTATTTTTTTCTCGTTTGAAAAGCAGTTTGTATATCATAATAGCAAAAAAAAAAAAAAAAAAAAAAGAAAAAAAAAAGATGATGGCAATTTCTGTTTCATGCTGACTTTAAAACCCCCTGGCAAATGACTCAATAGCTAGTAGGCTTTTGGTTAACATTAACCAGTTGGCTTAAATGCCTAGATGACATCAGTCCAAAAAAAAGTAATTTCAGAGGGGAAGGAAGAAGAAACATTTCTCGAATAACATGTAAATATATTATAAACACAATGAAGAATGTGGAAAAAAAAAAAAAAAAAAAAAAAAATAAAATAAAATAAAAATAGGATAAATTCAGATCTCATGCAGTATTGTCTTACTAGAAGCCACTGATGTTTCTTTCAGACTTTCCAAGACATGCATTTAGTTGCACATCAGTGGTCACATCCCAAGTTCCTATATGTTTCCTCCCACCAAATCAATTATGCAATATCCAAGGTTTCCTGTGGATTTTTACATAAGCATGAACGAGTAACCGTAGGACAATCTGGAACACATGCGGCCTTTGTTCGCATCCATACTTAAGATTTTTATATCTAAAATCCTTCCATTGGTGGAAGATCAGGAGGTCATCGCAGACTTCACTGCATTAATGTCTCCCGCAGGGCTGCATGGAGATTGTGTAAGCATTAGATTTTAACCAGCGGACTCTGCTAAGGCTGTTATAACCTTCGAGAGCATGTTTAAGAGGTTCTATTGTGATACCAAGTTCAACATTGGACTACAAGCAAAACAAAATGATTGCATTTGCATTCATATTCATTTTCTTAGCAGGCGGTTTCTTAGCAAAGAGACCTATGGGAGGGTGAATATATTGTGCTATGACAACTACATCAGGTACCAAAATACAGTCTGGATCTAGATTGACATGTGGCTCTCTGGGTGACAGGAGACAGCCAGCTGGGTGATTATTTATAAACTGTGTTGTGCACAATTCAGAAGCAAAAAGATTTTGAAACGAACAGCCGGAATAGCCTGACATTATGACATTGCCATTATTTCAGTGCTTAATATGGAAAGAATAATGAAGACCTTCAATGAATAGAGCCCGAAACTGAAAAATAGAAAACAGAATAAGAACAAAAAGAGAATTCTTAGCTTCTTTTTCAACAAATGGTCAGTGAATCAATGAGGCACTACACTTTCCAAAAATATTGATCTTCAAACTCAGGTACTAAATTTACAATCTAAATTTTATGCGAGCCCTATGAAAAATATCAACAAATGGAAAATAACTTAAAATCATTTTGTGCTCAAATGAAAAACAATATCATACAGATCTGAAACAGTATGAGGCTGGGTAAATGTTTTCAGTGAGTCCTTGAATCTCAATTCCAGTTTAGGCCTGAATGACAAAAATAAAACACTCACTAGCAACCTTTCCACGGAAATCTGAGCTCTAAATCTCTCCACATAACAAGAACAACAAAACAACATCAACACATGGCTGCTATTAACTCCATTTGAGCTTTTAGGATCTGACAGATAAAGGTGCTTTGAGATAACATTGATCTGATGCTAGATCAGGTGTTTGCAAAAGAATTAGAGACAAAAAGTCTCTTTAAGGCAGGTGCATTCCATATATATACAGGTGCATCTCAATAAATTAGAATGTCGTGGAAAAGTTCATTTATTTCAGTAATTCAACTCAAATTGTGAAACTCGTGTATTAAATAAATTCAATGCACACAGACTGAAGTAGTTTAAGTCTTTGGTTCTTTTAATTGTGATGATTTTGGCTCACATTTAACAAAAACCCACCAATTCACTATCTCAACAAATTAAAATACTTCATAAGACCAATAAAAAAAACATTTTTAGTGAATTGTTGGCCTTCTGGAAAGTATGTCCATTTACTGTATATGTACTCAATACTTGGTAGGGGCTCCTTTTGCTTTAATTACTGCCTCAATTCGACGTGGCATGGAGGTGATCAGTTTGTGGCACTGCTGAGGTGGTATGGAAGCCCAGGTTTCTTTGACAGTGGCCTTCAGCTCATCTGCATTTTTTGGTCTCTTGTTTCTCATTTTCCTCTTGACAATACCCCATAGATTCTCTATGGGGTTCAGGTCTGGTGAGTTTGCTGGCCAGTCAAGCACACCAACACCATGGTCATTTAACCAACTTTTGGTGCTTTTGGCAGTGTGGGCAGGTGCCAAATCCTGCTGGAAAATGAAATCAGCATCTTTAAAAAGCTGGTCAGCAGAAGGAAGCATGAAGTGCTCCAAAATTTCTTGGTAAACGGGTGCAGTGACTTTGGTTTTCAAAAAACACAATGGACCAACACCAGCAGATGACATTGCACCCCAAATCATCACTGTGGAAACTTAACACTGGACTTCAAGCAACTTGGGCTATGAGCTTCTCCACCCTTCCACCAGACTCTAGGACCTTGGTTTCCAAATGAAATACAAAACTTGCTCTCATCTGAAAAGAGGACTTTGGACCACTGGGCAACAGTCCAGTTCTTCTTCTCCTTAGCCCAGGTAAGACGCCTCTGATGTTGTCTGTGGTTCAGGAGTGGCTTAACAAGAGGAATACGACAACTGTAGCCAAATTCCTTGACACGTCTGTGTGTGGTGGCTCTTGATGCCTTGACCCCAGCCTCAGTCCATTCCTTGTGAAGTTCACCCAAATTCTTGAATTGATTTTGCTTGACAATCCTCATAAGGCTGCGGTTCTCTCGGTTGGTTGTGCATCTTTTTCTTCCACACTTTTTCCTTCCACTCAACTTTCTGTTAACATGCTTGGATACAGCACTCTGTGAATAGTCAGCTTGTTTGGCAATGAATGTTTGTGGCTTACCCTCCTTGTGAAGGGTGTCAATGATTGTCTTCTGGACAACTGTCAGATCAGCAGTCTTCCCCATGATTGTGTAGCCTAGTGAACCAAACTGAGAGACCATTTTGAAGGCTCAGGAAACCTTTACAGGTGTTTTAAATTGATTAGCTGATTGGCATGTCACCATATTCTAATTTGTTGAGATAGTGAATTGGTGGGTTTTTGTTAAATGTGAACCAAAATCATCACAATTAAAAGAACTAAAGACTTGAACTACTTCAGTCTGTGTGCATTGAATTTATTTAATACACGAGTTTCACAATTTGAGTTGAATTACTGAAATAAATGAACTTTTCCACGACATTCTAATTTATTGAGATGTACCTGTATATATATATATATATATATATATACAGTCATAGCCAAAAATATCGGCACCCTTGGTAAATATGATCAAAGAAGGTTGTGAAAATTAATCTGCATTGTTAATCCTTTTGATCTTTTATTAAAAAAAATCACAAAAATCTAACCTTTCATTGGATAATAAGAATTTAATATGGGGGAAATATCATTATGAAATAAGTGTTTTTCTCTAATACATGTTGGACTCAATTATTGGTACCCCTAGAAATTCTTATGACTAAAATATCTCTGAAGTATATTCCCATTCATATTCACAATTTTGAGCACTCCAGGGTGATTATGAACATGAAATTATCCAGCCATGGCTTCCTGTTTCACAGAAATATAAATAGGAGGGAAAACAAAGCCCAAATTCCATTAATCATCCATCACAATGAGAAAAACCAAAGAATATATTTCTGATGTGCAGCAAAAGATAATTGAGCTTCACAAATTAGTGAAGTGGCTTTAAGAAAAGAGCTAGAGCAGTGAAAATTCCCATTTCCACCATCAGGGCAATAATTAAGAATTTCCAATCAACATAAAATGTTACAAAACTCCCTGGAAGAGGACGTATGTCTATATCGTCCTAATGCACGGTGAGAAGGAGAGTTTGAGTGGCTAAAGACTCTCCAAGGACCACAGCTGGAGAATTGCAGAAAATAGTTGAGTCTCGGGGTCAGAAAACCTTAAAAAAAAAATGGTCAAACAGCACCTACATCACCACATGTTTGGGAGGGTTTCAAGAAAAAATCTCCTAGCTCATCAAAAAACAAACTCCAGCATATTCAGTTATCAGGCACGACTAGAACTTCAAATGGGACTGGCTTCTATGGTCAGACGAAACTAAAAAATGAGCTTTTTAGCAACAAACACTCAAGATGGGTTTGGTGAACACAGGGATAAAAAGTACCCCATGTGTACAATGAAATATATTGCTGTATTTTTGATGTTGTGGGCCTATATTTTTGCTGGAGGTCCTGGACATCTTGTTTAGACACATGGCATCATGGATTCTATCAAATACCAACAGATAAAAAATCAATAAGTGACTGACTCTGTTAGAAATCTTATAATGGGCCATGTTTGGATCTTCCAACCGTACAATAATCCAAACACAACCCTCAAAACACAACACAAAAATGGGTCACTGAGCACAAAACCAAGCTTCTGCTATGGCCATTCCAGTCCTCTGACCTGAACCCTATAGAAAATGAGTGGGTTGAACTGAAGAGAAGAAGCACCAACATGGAGCTGGGAATCTAAAGGGTCTGGAGTGATTCTGAATGAAGGAATGGTCTCTGATCTCTTGTCAGGTGTTCTCTAACCTCATCAGGCATTATAGGAGAAAATTTAGAGCTGTTAAACTGGCAAATGGAGGTTTCAAAAAGTATTGAATAAAAGGGTGCCGTTAATTGTGGCCAATGTGTATTAGAGAAAAACATTTATTTCATAATGATATTTCCCCCCCATTTTAAATTCTTATTATCCAATGAAAGGTTAGATTTTTGTGATTTTTTTTTTAAATAAAAGATTAAAAGGATTAACAATGCAGATTAATTTTCACAGCCTTCTTTGATCTTATTTACCAAGGGTGCCGATATTTTTGGCCATGACTGATACAGTCATGGCCAAAAATATCGGCACCCTTGCAATTCTGTCAGAAAATGCAACACTTCTCTCAGAAAATTTTTGCAGTTGCAAATGTTTTGGTACTCACGTTTATTTTTTTGTTTGCATTGGAACAACACAAAAAAAAACAGAGAAGAAAAGTCAAATCTGATACAATTCCACACACAACCCAAAAAATGCACTGGACAAAATTATTGCCACCCTTAACTTAATATTTGGTAGCACCTCCTTTGGAAAAAATAACTGAAATCAAATCGCTTCCTGTAACCATGAATGAGTTTCTTACACCTCTCTACTGGAATTTTGGACCACTCTTCTTTTGCAAACTGCTCCAAGTCATTCAGATTTGAAGGATGCCTTCTCCCAACTGCTGTTTTGAGATCTCTCCACAGGTGTTCTATGGGATTCAGATCTGGACTCATTGCTGGTCATTTCAGAACTCTCCAGCGCTTTGTTTGTAACCATTTCTGAGTGCTTTTTGAAGTGTGTTTTGGGTCATTGTCCTGCTGGAAGACCCATGACCTCTGGTGGAGATGCAGCTTTCTGACACTGGCCACTACGCTGCGCCCCAAAATTCTTTTTGTAATCATCAGATTTCATGATACCGTTCACACAGTCAAGGCATCCAGTGCCAGAAGCAGCAAAGCAACCCCAAAACATCTTTGAACCTCCACCATGTTTGACTGTATGGACTGTGTTCTTTTCTTTGAAGGCCTAATTTTTCTGTAAACAATGCCATGATGTCCTCTACTTTTGTCTCATCTGTCCACAGTACGTTCTCCCAGAAGGACTGTGGTTTTGTCACATAAGTTTTGGCAAACTCCAGTCTTGCTTTTTTATGCCTTTGTGTCAGCAGTGTTGTCCTCCTGGGTCTCCTACCATAGCATCCCTTTTCATTCAGATGGTGACAGATAGTGCGAGCTGACACTGTTGTACCCTGTGTCTGCAGATCAGCTTGAATTTGTTTGGAAGTTAATCGGGGTTCTTTATCCAACATTCGAACAATCCTTCGTTGTAATTTTTTTCTCTCAAATCCACAGACAACTCTTTACACTTCTTTCTTTTCTCCATGCTCAGTGTGACACACAACACAAAGATTGAGTCAACTTTTCTCCATTTTAACTGGTTGCAAGTTTGATTACTATATTGCCCACACCTGTTACTTGCCACAGGTGTGTCTAAATACACATTACAGGAGCATCACATGCTTGAAAAGCAATTATTTCTTACAATTTTGAGTTTCAACTCATTTTTGAGTTCTGTGACTTTTCTTCTCTGTTTTTTTTTTTTGTGTGTTTTGCTGCAGTGCAAACAAAAACAATAAGCACGTGAATACCAAAACATTTGCAATTTGAACAATTTTCTGAGAGAAGTGTTGCATTTTCTGACAGAATTGCAAGGGTGTCGATATTTTTGGCCATGACTGCACACACACACACACACACACACACACACACACACACACACTGTGTATATATATATATATATATATATATATATACACAGTGTGTGTGTGGAATATAGATATAGATAGATAGATAGATAGATAGATAGATAGATAGATAGATAGATAGATAGATAGATAGAATGGCAACAACCTTCACAGTGGAAAAACTATTGTAAAACTCATGCAAAACAGAGTTGAATTCACCTGCTTGGTGTGGCAAAGTTCATTTCAGACCCTGTCTCCACCTGTTGAGAGCTGTTCCCAAAACCAAGCCCTGAGAGTTGTTGTTCCAACTCAGGGTCATTTGGCCATCTGTCAAATGTTATTTTCCTGAAATTTACTTTGAAGCAACACTTCCGAGTACCCACCAATCATTAATTCAAGGGAGTAAATCTCAGCCATGCTCCATGAGTCTGCAATTATCATCATCATTACTGGCAATTCGGCCACACAGCAGAAAGGCGATATAATTTCTCTGAAACAAATGTCAGAAAGAGTGGGTGAGACAAACAGAGGAACAAACCCAGCAGTGCATCATTAGAGTGGCCAGCGCTCTTCAGAGCAGTAAACCGTGTTGATAATTGTGAGGATGGTGAAGAAGAGCTGAGGATGTGTGTGGGAGGAAGCCTTGTGTTTTTCTGAATATTCCAGCTTCTCGTTTAAGCACATGGGCATTTGGGATTTTGAAGAGTGGATTCATTCTCGTCTCTGGAGCTGAATATCAAAGCAACATTTTTAGCAATGAGCTAGAAGCGTCCCTGTTGGCTTTAGTGGTTAAAAATGTCTGATATGTTTCATTGGACAATAGACTTTGTCTTTCTGGTCTTCTATCTCTTCCCTGAGAAACATTTTTATTTAATTTACTCTTCACTAGAGATAAATCTAGAGAGATTCTGTTGTTTTTGCTTTATTCTATTATTTTTGTGGAAAGGATTTTTTGATTAAGTTCAAAAGTCCAGCATTTATTTGAAACATTTTGTAATTTTCGTTTTTTTTTTTTGACAAAATTTGCCATTTTGTTTTTGTGATCAATTTAATGTTTGCTGAATAAAAGTATCACAACACCGCCCAGCATCGTATTTGCTGACTGAAATCCAATACTTGTTCCTTTCTAATTTTGAGGTGCTGATTCCAAAAAAGTGCCTGTTTTCTCTCGCAAAATATAATGTAGCATTTTTGCTTTTTGAACAATCCATTGTAAGGTGAAGAAGTCTCATAGTTTGAGCCAGGTTATAACTATTTGTTCAATTATCAGATGATTTTCACATGCATGACATTATTTTATGGATAAAATATGGATGGGATAAAAACTACTCTCTTCAGTGCACTACAATCCCCCAGTACACCTGTCTACTGCCCATCCTGCCAGATGTGGCTACATCTGCTTGCGCTACAGCGCGGCCGCGGATCATCAAAAGAGGCGCTAATCTTAGAAATCTCCGGTCACTGGATTATGCAAAACCATCGATCACATCCTCTGAAGAAATTACTCATGTTACTAAGCTGGCTATGGTAAATTTGAGATCTCTTCACAATAAAACTTTTATCTTAAATGACTTTTTTTACGTCTCAAGACTTGGACTGGTTATTTATAACAGAGACCTGGCTTCGCAGCGGTGAGTTGGATCCTTTAATTGAACGTTCACCAAATGACTGTCAGTTTTATAGTTCGCCTAGGACTATGGGGCGCGGTCGAGGTTTGGCATGGGTTTTCAGAAACATTTGTAAGTGCTGTTTGCTGCCTATGGATCATTATAACACCTTTGAAGTTCAGTTACTCCAGATACAGCTGCCTTGTCCAGTGCTTTGTGCTCTAATTTACAGATCACCTAATTATAATAAGGATTTAATTCAGGACTTTGCTGGTTTCATGTCCAACATTGTGCCTTCTACAGACAGTCTTATTATTCTTGGTGATTTTAATATTCATGTCTGCTGCCCTTCCAAACCAGTGGTTAGGGATTTTATTCAGTTTATTGACTCTTTTAATCTTACACAGCATATTTCTGGCGCTACTTTTGACCAAGGCCATATATTGGATCTGGTCTTATCTTGTGGCATTTCTGTACATAATGTTGTGATTTCTGATTTTTGTGTATCTGACAATAAGCCTATTCTTTTTAATATTACAATGTCTGGTCCAGTTCAGAAATCATCTTCCTCATGATCTGTTTCTCATGTTGTCACTCCTGATATAACCAGTCTTTTCTCCGAGCCTTTTCCTCTCTGTCTGAAAGTGTGTTAAATCCTCCTAATTCAGATCTTGAAATAGAAGAGATGATAACATTTTTCAACAATGTCTGCTCTTGTGTTTTAGATTCTGTCGCTCCTTTCAAAGTCTTAAAACCCAAACGAATGTCAGAACCTTGCTAAATAGAAGTAATATACGAGTTCTCAGACAGGAATGTAGGAAAGCTGAGCGCAAATGGAAGACAAATTGCAAGTGTCTTATGAAATTTTGAAAATGCTCTTTCTGCTTACCATCATTCAGTAAAAAAATGCAAAAACTGAATATTTTTCTGATTTAATATGAAAAAATTCACACAATCCTAAAATTCTGTTTAATACCGTAAATACAATTTTCTCTCCTGCTGATGTTTCTGACCTGGACAGTACTCCTGAGACCTGTGCAGCATTCCTACATTCTTTTATGGGAAAGGTGGACGCTACGTGGCCTAGTGTTACAATGTCAAGTCATGACCCCTCTGAACCACTTACTTGTCATGTTTTCTTTGAAAGGTTTGAACCAATATCCCTGTCTGAGCTTGTCGATATAGTTCACAAGATCACGCCTACTACTTCTCCTGTTGATGTTATCCCCACCCGGCTCTTTAGAGAGGTCCTGGAGACTATTAGCCCTAGTGTATTGGCTATAATTAACAGATCTCTAGACAGTGGTTGCGTTCATATATGCCTCAAACAAGCAGTGATCACGCCTCTTCTTAAGAAGCCAAATTTAGACATAACCAATCTTACAAATTTTCGCCCAATTTCTAAGCTGCCATTCTTGTCAAACATTTTACAGAAAATTGTTTTTAATCAGTTATCATCATTTGTCTCACAAAACAATATTTGAGATAAATTTCAGTCTGGTTTTAGAGCTCATCATAGCATCGAGTCTGCACTGCTTAAGGTGTCAAACGATCTACTCCTTGCTGTGGACTCCGGTAAGTCTGCTATTTTGATGATGCTTGATCTTAGTTCTGCATTTGATTCAGTTGATCATGCGACCCTTCTTAAACGTCTAAGGGATGAAGTTGGCATTAGGGGCATGGCACTGGAATGGTTCTATTCATACCTCTCTGAAAGATCAGTTAAAGTGATGATTGGAAACTCTTCTTCTCCTTCTGCACCGTTTATCTGTGGGGTACCTCAGGGGTCCCTCTTGGGGCCTATTTTATTTTGTTTGTATATGCTCTCCTTGGGTTCGATCATGAGGAAATACAATATTCTATACCATTGTTATGCTGACGATACTCAGATTTATATCCCTCTTAGCTCTGATCACTCTTACTCGGACCTTTTAAATTGTTTTGAAGATATAAAATGTTGGACTGGCAGAAACTTTCTTCCATTAAATGAGAGCAAAACTGAGATTGTTGTTTTTGGATCCCCAGGTGCTGTCTCTGATATCACTGCTAATCTCGATTTGTCATCAAATATTCATCCTTTTGCTAAAAATTTAGGTGTGATTTTTGACACTGATCTGAATTTTAAAAGACAGATAAGTGCGGTGAAGAGCAGCTTCTTTCAGCTAAGGCAAATAGCCAAATTAAAATCTATGCTCTCGTTTAAGGATTTGGAGATAGTTATTCATGCCTTCATCACCTCCAGACTTTATTATTGTAATGTGCTTTATATGGGTCTCAATCATTCATCGCTGAACCGTTTGCAGTTGGTCCAGAACGCAGCCGCGAGGCTGCTGACTGGTACTAAAAGGAGAGAAAGCATTTCTCCAGTCTTAGCATGTCTTCATTGGTTACTGGTGCAGCAGAGGATCCATTTTTATTATTTGTGTATGTATAAAGCATTAAATGGTCTAGCCCCAACATAGTTGTCTGAACTTCTCAGTTATCAGCAATCTTCACGTTCTCTTAGATCTTCTGATAAACTTTTCTTGCTTATACCTCATTCTTGCCTGAAATCTAAGGGGGACCGGGCGTTCTCTGTAGCCGGTCCTAGACTATGGAACAGCACACCTCTGGACATTAGATCTGTGCCTTCCCTCTCGGTTTTTAAATCCCACCTGAAAACTTATTTGTACTCCTTGGCTTTTGGATAATGTATGTTTGTGTATTTTAATGTGTTTTTGTATTGATTATGTGTTTTCGTGTTTCTACTTTTTATTCTCTTAATCTCTATATTTACTTTATTTGTATATTGTACAGCACTTTGGTATACACTAGCTGTTTTTAAATGTGCTATAGAAATAAACTGACCTTGACCTTTGGCTACTTTTGTTATTTTGTTAAGCGCATTAAAGCTGACGTGCACAAAAATCTTTCTAACCTCTGACATGGTTGGCTTAAGTGGTTAAAATCGTTGATGTGTTTCATTGAGCACTAGAATTTGTCCTTCTGTTGCTTCCAGACAAACATTTTTATCGCTCAGCCGTTGCTCTTTCAGCATGGTGCTGTTCACTAGAGAAAAATCTAGAGAGATTCTGTTGTTTTTTGCTTTATTCCACAACAACACTTTCTCCTCTCAGTTCACAGTGGCTTCTTTGGGATCGTCTGGACATGCTCAGTGGCCCAGTGTGCCCCAGCTGTCTTCCCGAATCCATTTAACAGGGTCTCTGTTCACCTTACCTACACCACTGTGAGGGTGAACATGCCGGCCTCCAGGACTACAGCATGGTTTTTAATGTAGTCCTGGACAGCCCTGCAATCACAGCCTGCACAAGGATTCACAAACAGACTCTCAGTAAATGACTGGTAAAAGGCATTTTGCACTGACAGCATTAGAAGCACATGGCTATTTAATATACATGTGTAACACACTACTTGCCCAGACCAACAGACTAACATTAAAATTTGTGGGGTTTTTTTTGGTCTGGACACATCCAACGGCTTAGGGTTTGTACATCTGTCTCCTTCCTCAAAACATAGACAGACATTTACTCATTACATTCTCATTCATTTGAACTGAATAACTGGTTTATGTCCATTAAGTTACGAATAAATATTATAAACATAAAAAAACTTTTTAAAATACCTAAAAGAATTATAATACAAAAAATTAAAATACCTTCTTATTAGTAAAGTACCTAATTCACTACAATAATAAGCTGAAGTAAATTTTTTTTAAAGTCATTTACGCTCATCGAGGCTGCATTTATTTGATCAAAAAATACAGTAAAAACAGTAAAATTATGAAATATTATTGTTTCTATTGTAATATATTTTAAAATGTAATTTATTCCTGTGATGCAAAGCTGAATTTTCAGCATCATTTCTCCAGTCTTCAGGGACACGTGATCCTTCAGAAATCATTCTAATATGCTTCTTTAAGGATTCTTTGATAAACAGAAAGTTCAAAAGAACAGCATTTATTTGAAATATGTAACTTTATAAATGTTTTTACTTAGTTTTTGTAATCAATTTAATGCATAATTGCTGAATAAAGTTATTATTATTATTAATAAAGTATTTCTAAAAAAATCTTTCACCCCTGAAATTGTTATCAGCCAATGCAATAATCTAAAAATAGCCAGAATCCATCTGATAAACCAATCTATCATTAAAGCACTGTATATGACAGTCAAGGACAGACCTGTGAGCACAGTCTATTATAAGCAGTACATTACACTCAGAGCAGAGCATATAAACCTGTGGCCATGTGCTTCTGTGGCCTTCAGGCAGGTTATCTGTAACTGTCATAGTAGCAGAACCACACAAACTAATGAGGTGTTTGCTGTATCAGTGTACATATGTGTGTTTGTTTCCTCAGAGCTGTTTGAGTGTCCTGCTCTGAACTGAAGACACAGATGAATCGCTCCTCAGCCTTGTGGGCCTGACACTCATGTGGCCTGACAGTTTACTGTCGCCGTGACATCAGCCGCTACTCAGCGAGCCAACAGCCACCTAGAAGGGTCTGAACATCAGTATAGCACAGACCGAAACCATTTATTAACCATTAAGTAATTTAATGTCACTGGATATTTTTTTTTAGAACATATTGTTCTTCTATCATCTTTTCTACCATTCAAAAAATTTGGGGTGTGTAAGATTTTTTAACTCATTTAAAAAAAAAAAAAAAAGTCTCTAATGCTGACCGAGGCTATATTTATTAGATAAAAAATGCAGTAAAGACAGCAGTATTCTAAAATATTATTGCAATTTAAAATACCTATTTTCTAATTCAATATATTTTAAAATGTAATTTATTCCTGTGATGCAAAGCTGAATTTTCAGCATCATTACTCCAGTCTTCAGTATCATACGATCCTTCAGAGATTATTTGAATATGCTGATTTGCTGCTCAAGAAACATTACTTACAGTACTGTAACATACTGTATACTGTAATTGCTGAAAAATATTTTTGTGTAAACTGTGACTTTTTTAGGATTCATTGACGAACAGAGAATTAAAAAGAACAGCATTTATTTGAAATAGAATTATTTTGTAACAGAGACTTTATTGCCACTTTTGATCAATTTAACGTGTCCTTGCTCAATAAAAGTATTATTTATTTATTTTTTTTAATTAATCCTTGCTGACCCCAAACTTTTGAATGGTTGTGTATATTATTTCTTGTTTTGGATAATCTTAAATACAGTTTTTGGATAAAATTAAATACTTTCCAAACCCTTTTTTTATTCTGGAACTTGGACGCAAACCAAAAAGATTATTCATATCAAATGAATGATAAGTTTGGCATCAGTGCAAAAACTGAAAATGCTTCGCATTGTTAAACACTTCAGTTACAACAAAACAAGAAAACTCATGTTACAAAACAGATATATTTCTGGTTGGATGAGTCACATTTGAAGCCGTAAAATAGCGGATACATAAACAGAACTTTATATTAATGCGCCAAGTTGCAACGTGCTGTGAGATGGGAGAAAACAATAAAAATTTAGAGGAAGGAGGAGAAGACTAGGATGGATGACTGAAGGCTTGGGGTGGGAGGAGATGAGAGCAGTGAACATATGAGGCAGGCACGGAGCGAGAGATGAGCATGACAATGTGGAGGTGTGTTGATACACACGTGCATGATGCATGGAGCTAAACTGTCAACATGTGGACAGACTGGGGGTGAGACGCCAAAGATGGTCGCTGTATGATGGATGATGTTCCCATGAATATCCAACCGCTTGTGGAGAACAGAAACCCACATATGAGTGAACTGCTGGATCCACTAGTGCTAAACCACAGCATCGCTTGACGGATGGAATGATATGTGGAGAGTCTGACAAGTGCTTCTTTCAGCTTGGCGCTCATGCCACTACACAAAAAATGCGGCACTCTTATCAAAAAACATACCAGGTTCTGCATTTGGTCTGAAACAGGGATACTCTGAAACCTTGATGCATTGGACACAGTGTAAGACTGTGCACAGAATACATTCTGCATGTACTGTTTCTGCAGTGTGCAGACTAGCAACAACTAAACCGTAATATCGATAATGAAAATAATCAACAAATTTGAATATCAATTAATAGCATATGAGTACCATGCATGGAAAACATCCATCAGTCACATTCCTTTACAGCAGTGAATAACTAATTTCTATTGACAAAATGCATCTAAAAAAAAGAGGACAAACTGCACAAAATTGTTCAAATGCATAAGCGTGTTCATATTTTCCTTAGTGCATAACTTACATTTTACTGTTTTTTTACCTTCTCTGTAAATTTTAGAAAAGGCATGCAGTTATTTACATTTTGCATTAATTTCTATACCTTGGTTTTTCTTTATTACAGTGTGCAAGCAGTTGTGTTTTTTATAAATGTAAGGTTTATATGTTATCCATATAAGCATTTTTTGCACATAATACAGAGATACATTCGCTATATTTGTTGTCATAGTGACATTAGACAGAATGTTGGATAACATTATTATTATTTTTTTTTATTAAATACCAAAAATAAAATTTAAAAATAAAATTTGGCCCTTTTTATCTGACACACAATTGGCATGTTAATGACCAAGAATAAAGATTAAGTTAATCCTAATGTATACTGAACACAGTATTTGAATTTTCGATGTAATACAGAACACCCAGGTCACCTAATATATTTACAAACGTGCAGAACACAATGCATGGAATACTGTATCCCACAATGCAACATGCTTAATCATTGTTCATGCAACATACAAATCAGACGTAATAGGAGTTGTATCTTTTTTGACTCCTTGATCTGACCGGCAAAAGAGAATCTGAGTGACATTTTTCCATAAAGTTCACCTACAAACATGGACGCTCAAACAAACAGCCACTAACATTACAGAAATCACACATCACCTTCACAAAAACTAAGTTCAAAATACACAAATGGATGCCACTTGCTGAATTAAACATGCATAATGAGGTCATGTGACAATGTAGTTGTTGAAACGTTTATCCTGGAATAGTACACACTGTATTGTTTCAGAGTCTGTTTTTAACAGCAGGCATTTTGCAGTAGACTAGTATTCTATTTCTGGTGCTCGGATTAATCCAGCCTCTGCGGGGGAAGCCTTCAGCTACTTGTATTACCTGAGGTATTTCTCACAAGAATTAACATGCTGAAGTTTGATTTTGTGATCTAGTTTAAGACTTTTCTGTGTTGCTCATCTTTTATTGGGCCCATAAGCATTCTCTCAGTCTCTTTAGAGTTAATTAGTGCTTTCTGGTGCACAACTCATTATTATTACGGCTCATATTTAGGTAGGGTGACCATAGGTCCTCTTTTCCCTGGACATGTCCTCTTTTTGGACCTAAAAAAATGTGTCCGGCCAGGATTTCTAAATCGCCCAAAATGTCCGGGATTCGGCTTTTGCTCCATTAATTGTATGTGTTTTTGTATTAAAGCCCTGCGCGGGACTGTTTTCTTAATCCTGCTCCCACTGAATTTCTGACCATTACTGCCTGCTCACGCAAACATTCTAATATTGAATATAATTTTTGTGCATCAGGGAGCCGCTATCAATATGTGGAGTATTTAACTCACTTTAGATGCAGCTCGTGTTGGATGCAGGGTTGCCAAATCCACATTTTTTTGCGCGGAATTGGGATGATTTTAAACTGTTGCAGAGGGTTGATTTTCTCCTGTGGGTTAAAGGTTTGAAATATTGCATAAATTACATTTAACTGAAATACTTGTACTGAAACATTTTGCATTCTACCTATAACAAAACTGTGGTGGATGTTAAGTTTTGTGAAGGACGGTCACTGGTAGGAAGCCTTTTATCTGTGTTTATGATTAATCTGCATAATGGTGACTGTAAAATATTTTAGGTATGGAAATTACATATTTTGAGTTTTGATATTTGGGATATGGTCATTGCGCTACTTTGGGGGGTACTTTAACCCCCCTCAAACCCAACAAGAGACTTTGACTTGGGCCTGTAAGCAACTAGAACACAGTAGCAACCACATATCAATGACCTAGCAACATGGTGATGAGTTTTCCACAGGATTCTATAGATTTTCACCCACAAATTCATAAATTACATATCAGTAATTTATGTGGCTTTTCAAAAGATGCAGTTTTTATCATTATTATAAAAGAAGAACAAATTAGAAACAGAAGCGATCAAAAGTAACATCTTCTGCAGTGCTGCTTTTGTTATGAGTCATATTTGAAGTCTAATTGTCATTTGTGAAATGCTGTTGGATGAATGTGTCCAAAGAGCAGCTGCAGGAGCGTAAGGCTGCTTGGAGACGTGGTCAAGACACCACTGACATCTCTCCATCTGCTGCTTACATTTGATCGCGCCGCACACCTCATTTACAATTCAATTCGTCTACGTTCCACTGCAATTAAATGCCCTCTGACACTAACACACACACACATACACACACACAGAGTGGATCCTTAAAGTCACAGGATTATGGTTTTCTTCTGGCAATGAAGGTTGGAAAAAAAGGTTGATGTATAAATTTTGTATAATTCAGAATAATATTATATTTCTCATCAACAACACTAGCATAAATCTAAATCCTAGATTTAGATCTATCCTAGAAAATATTTGTGGACAATGTGACACATTAAACACTGTCAAAACAGAGCAAATACATATAAGTCCATACTGTGTTTTCACTGTATAATAAGAGCATTTGGGTGAATCACATGAAAACATATTCCCACCACATTTTACCATAAAATAATAAAGAAAGGAAAAATTTGAGAAAATGAAGCCATTTGAAGAAAATTTAAGACCATTTTGGTTTGTTGCATTGCATTTTCATGACAAATTATGCACATTTTTTCTTTACTACTACATTATTGGATATCATCATACCTTTATTTAAAACAGCAGAAAGACAGTACAAACATGAACATGATTTATAAACACTTTATCCATTTTACTAATAATATATGATTATTTTTTTTGCACACTGCAGTAATGAGAATAATATTTGCAATGTCACAATGTAAAAAAAAAAAAAAAAAAAAGTTTTAAAAAATAGGGCTCATTTTCTTTAAGCAAAATACAATTTTCTATCCGTTTTTAGTTATTTTTCGACATTGCAGTAATGAGAATAAGAAAAGATGTACTAAAATGGGCCCATTTTCTTTAAGTAATTTCAATTTCAAATAGTTGCTTTAGATAAAAATGTCTGCTAAATGCATAAATGCAAATGTAAATGTAATTTTAGGGTAAAAAATTAATTATAAAATAAAATCTTAATAATTGTTCTTGAGAAACCTTTAGCAAAAAAAAAAAAAAAAAAGAAAGAAAAAAAAAAGAAAAAGAAAAAAGGCCTATGCGCTCAAAACATTACCTGTGTGATAATTCGGTAATAAATTTGTGCATTTTTGGTGTGCCAACCTGTTTTGTTTCCTCCAGAAACCTTTAATCACTACAAAACACTGCCTCCAGTGGACAAAAACAAAAAAAGCAAATTTAAGGTAATAAATAAATTTATTATATATCTTTTTATTATATATTTATTATATATATTTTTTAGACTAAGCCAGGATTAGGCCATAGTTCAATTAGGACATTTAAGTAATTTTTATAAACGTTCCTTAGAAAGAACATTATCTTGAGAAAAAACAAAGGCATTGATATATTTTAAGATCAATCAGTGCAAGTTTCTTTCAGTTGAAACAGTTCAGACATACATTTTAGTCTGGGACTTAAGCCTTGTCTGTGAAACCGGGGGACAGAAACTTAACTTATGTTTAACACAATAAATAGTCATTTTTTTTTTTTTTTTTTTTAAATTTCACTTAAAACAAAACAAAACAAAACATATACTACTACTACTACTACTACGATGACCACTACTACTACTACTAATAATTTTAACATAATTTTTTTATTCAGTTGACAATCTAAGACTTCAACAAAAAAAAAAAATGCTTTGTGAAAATGAAAACTTAATATTCATCTCTCTTTCCTTGTGACACATACATAATTCATAAAAGAACAGTTTGCATTGTGTTGTGCATCTTTCTAGGGAGTTTCTCCTCACCACTGTCACATTTAGCTGCTCACTGGGGTTTTATGGTAATATTGTCTGTTAATTTACTTTGGAACAATATTTATTGTGAGAAGTTCATTTTTTCAGGTTTATACAGCTAATATTACCATACAAGTGTGTACAAAAAAGACTACAACTTGAAGATAATATTGTCATCATTTGCAATTTATCCCACACAGCACAAAACTAGCATTTATACACTCTCAGAAAAAGGTACAAAAGCTGTCACTGGAGTGGTACCTTTTTAAAAGGTGCACCTTCATACCTTATTCCCCCCAAAAGGTGCATAATGATACCTTAAAAGTACACATTAGTATATTAGTAGTAGTACCTAAATAGTACATATTAAGACTTTTTGAAAGGGTACCACCATTTTCTTCTGAGACGGTATATAAAAAGGCATATTAAGAAGGTAAAAAATGCTTGCTCTAAAACACTAAAGTTGTGAATGATGCAACAGAGCCCATCGTATATCCTAGACAGACACAATCCAGTGCACCAGACCATCATCCCTTATAAAAGCTGCCGATGGTCTGTCGGACACATATGCATCACGCACCGGCGGAGCGCTGAACCATGTGGCCTAGCGCACATTAACCCATCTTCCTCCATGAACCCTGTCGCCAAACATGCGGGAGAGAGTTAAAGCTGTATTTATGTCATGTGTCTCGCTAAGCCCAATGCTGTCACACTTGGCCGCTCTTTATTTCCATATCACTAGGAGGGTGATATTGAGCCGGCCCAGCCCTGCCTCTCTGGCTGAGTGCTTCCATTGCTATCTGTGCACGTGTGTGTGAACGCGAGAGGGAAATAGTAAAACGCATGTGTGTGTGTCTGACAGTGACTTAAGCTGTCCGTCTCAGCACGATGCTTCTGCTCTGAAATGACACACAGCAGTGAATCTGGCAACAATGAGTAGGACAGCGGTGAGAAAGATGACTAGATATGTGTGGGCAGTTTTCTTGAAATCTGTGTCTGATTTCATGTAAGACGGATGTTTTACCTTCATTAACCTTTGGAATGACTGATCGGACTGCTGAAGCTTGACATTTAATATCACTTGAGCTAAAACTATCAGAGTGTTCAAGGACTGAAAAAATTCTGCCATCATTTACTCACCCTCACGTCGTTCCAAAACCTGTATGACTTTCTTTCTTCTGTGCAATATGAAAGGTGAACTTGTAAGAAATATCCTGATCACTTTAGTCAATACAATGAAAGGAAATGGAGGACTGGTGCTGTCAAGCTCAAAAATGACCAAAAAAAAAAAAAAAAAAACACCATGAAAGCATTATATACTCCTGTTCAAAAATTAGGGGTCAGCAAGATTGATTGATTGATTGATTTGAAAGAAAATGAATACTTTTATTATCAAGTACATATTAACTCAAAAGTGACAGTAAAGACATGTATAATGTTACAAAAGATGTCTATTTCAAATAAATGCTGCTTTCTATCATCAAAGAATTCTGAAAATAAAAGATATCCTGGTTTCCACAAAATATTAAGTAGTGCAACTGTTTTCAACATTGATAACAATCAGAAATTGTTTCTTGAGCAGTAAATCAGCATATTTGAATGATTTCTGAAGGATCATGTGACACTGAAGACTGGAGTAATGATGCTGAAAATTCAGCTTTGCATCACAGAAATAAATTAAATTTTAAAATATATTCACATGGAAAACAGTTATTTGAAACTGTAATAATATTTTACTATTTTACTGTATTTTTTTTATAAAATAAATGCAGAATTAGTGAGACTTATTCTTAAAAACATTTTTTTAAGAATAAGTCTCACACCTTCTCCAAGCAATCTCTCCCACACTCTTATCAGCAGTCACACACATCATCAACACATCTCTCCTCACAGGCATCTTCCCCACTGCGTTCAAGCAGGATCGGGTAACCCCACTGCTCAAAAAACCTACATTAAACACTTCTCTTATAGAAAACTACAGACCTGTCTCTCTCCTTCCATTCATAGCGAAAACACTCAAACGAGTTGTCTTCAACCAGGTCTCATTGTTTCTTTCACAGAACAACAAACTGGATGCTAAACAGTCAGGTTTCAGGAGTGGCCATTCAACTGAGACTGCGCTACTTTCAGTCACTGAAGCCCTGCGAATTGCAAAAGCAGACATCAAATCATCAGTCCTCATTCTGCTGGATCTATCTGCCGCTTTTGACACTGTTAATCATCAGATCCTCCTGTCTACCCTCTCATCTCTGGGCATCACTGGGATTCCACTTTGCTGGTTTGAATCCTATCTCACTGGTAGGTCTTTCAGGGTGGCCTGGGGAGGGGAGGTATCCAAAGCACATCAGCTGGTCACTGGGGTCCCTCAGGGATCGGTTCTTGGACCCCTCCTCTTCTCCACATACACTACATCACTGGGTCCCATCATACAGGCACATGGCTTCTCCTACCATTGCTACGCTGATGACACACAGCTCTATCTCTCTTTTCAACCAGATGATCCAACGGTAGCTGCACTCTCAGGCTGCCTGGCGGACATCTTGGCATAGATGAAAGAACATCACCTACAGCTCAACCTGGCAAAGACTTGAGTTCTTGTTTTCCCTGCCACTCCAACTCTACAGCATGACTTCACGATTCAGTTAGGTTCATCAACAATTACCCCATCAACTTCGGTCAGAAATCTTGGTGTAATCTTTGATGACCAGTTGACCTTCAAAGAGCACATTGCAAAGACTGCTCGATCTTGCAGGTTTGCACTACACAACATCAGAAAGATCAGGCCCTTTCTGACAGAGCATGCTGCACAACTTCTTGTCCATGCCTTTGTCATTTCTAGGCTGGACTACTGCAATGCTCTTCTGGCTGGACTTCCATCAAACACAATCAAACCTCTACAAATGATTCAGAATGCAGCGGCACGACTGGTCTTCAATGAGCCCGAAAGAGCCCATGTTACACCTCTCTTTAACTCCTTGCACTGGCTACCAGTTGCAGCTCGCATCAAGTTCAAGACACTGATGCTTGCATATAGAACAACCACAGGCTCAGCACCCGCCTACTTCCACTCACTATTACGAATCTACACCCCCTCCAGAAGTCTGAGATCTGCTAGTGAGCGATGCCTCGTGGTACCATCACAGAGAGGCTCAAAATCACTCTCCAGAACATTCTCATTCACCATTCCTGGCTGGTGGAATGATCTTCCCACCCCGATCCGGAATGCTGGATCCCTATCAATCTTCAAGCAACAACTGAAAACTCATCTCTTTCAGCACTACTTGACTTCATCCTAAACTTTATACAAAAAAAAAAAAAATCTTTCTTTCTCTTTATTTATTCCTTCCCTTGCTAGCTTGTACTTATTTGAACAATGCCTGAGACTTGTTGTTACGAACACTTCCTCTGTCTGATTGCCTCTTCAAGATGAATCGTTTTGTGTATTCCCCAATTGTAAGTCGCTTTGGATAAAAGCATCTGCAAAATGACTAAACGTAAATGTAAATATACTTACTGACTCCAAACCTTTGAACATTTTTTGAATCTTCACAAACAAAAATTTAAGTAATTATTTACAGATTTTTTTTTCTTTTGACTACAGTATGTAATTGGAATCTTTTTAAATGAATCAAAAGATTCATTGAAAAGATCCAACTGAAAAGAACAATCAGTTGAGTCAGATCTTTTCAATGATTCTATTTGATTCAGTTCACAAAAATAGTCTGAATAATTTGAGCACAAAAATCAGTGATTCGGTTCTCAAGTTCAACTGACTGACTCAATGATTCAATCCTTAGTGAAGGAGAAAATAAGAACAACTCAATTTAGGTGGGTTTGCAGCCCAAACCTCACGACTTCAGAAGCCTTATGGACTACATTATGATGATTTTATGGTGCTTTTGTGTCCTTTTTTGAGCAATGAAAGCTCCAGTTATTCTCTGTAGTTTCAGAATATTCATAGCACATTATTCAAAATGTGTCCTTTTGTGGAAAGTGAAAAGTCATACAGATTTGGAACAACATGAAGGTGAATAAATGATGACAAAATGACCCTTTGTGGATGAAATATCTCTTTAAAGTGCTCAGACAGCATCAATGAAACCATAATATAGAAAAAAGATGTGTGTTATCAAGCCCTTTGTTCTTATAGTCCTAAATCCCACCTGCGGTTCACTCAACAATGGCAGGATATCTAGGGATCATCGCTTGTACCCAGCCTCCCGTGTACCAATCAGTGTGTCTCCGCCGCAATGATTTCAGCAGCACAGACAAACAAAAATACATGACTGGAACAGCAAGCTGGGAAACGACACACACCTTAAAACACTTCAAATCCATTATGTCACGAAGCAGTCAAGGGCTCCACTTCAGGGACATCTTGAGAAGGAAACTTGTCTTGTTTCTCTCTCTCTCCACAGGCTAAAGCAGGCTGCTCTATTCTCACAAGCCAGACTTATGACTATTGGCATACAATAGCTTATTCTGTGCAATTTTAGCAGCCCTTTATGATTGTTGCTGTACAAATGACTTCACCGCAATTAATCGGCTGTCATGGACACTCGGCAGGCGGTCCACGGGCGGTTGTCTGGTGCCGCCAAGATGGCTGGCTAGAATAACTCATTTCCTTTAGTTACATCATAAGAGAATCAGCACACATATCTACAGGAACACGCCTACTCTGTAGATCACTGTGTCAGCATCACTTACTAGATCATGGAGACACGTGAAATAAATACACAAGGTGTGTAACTAATAAACTTTTACAATATTTTATTAATCAAAATTTATGGGGCTGTACGATTTGGCCAAACAACATATATTGTGATTGTTTTGTCATATATTGCAATTTGGACTGCAGTTTGATAAACATTTAACATCTTATAATGCTGCTGCTAAGATATTCAGAAAAAAACCCCCAAAAATAGTATTCATTATTATTATTATTATCATAATAAAACTAAAATAAGAGAAATATAACTAATATTGTAATATACAATCTATTGCAACATTATTGTAAAATTAGTCAAAAATTATTCTAATAGTAATGCAACCCAAATTCCTGAAATGTTGGGACATTTTTAAATTTGAATAAAATGAAAAATATAAGACTTTCAAATCACATGAGACAATATTTTATTCACAATAGAACAGAGATAACATAAATGTTTAAACGAGCATAACATAACATAAATGTTTATGAGCTCATTTCAAATTTGATGCCTGCTACAGGTCTCAAAATAGTTGGGACGGGGACATGTTTACCATGGTGTAGCATCTCCTCTTCTTTTCAAAACAGTTTGAAGACATCTGGGCATTGAGGTTATGAGTTTCTGGAGTTTTGGTGTTGGAATTTGGTCCCATTCTTGCCTGATATAGGTTTCCAGCTGCTGAAGAGTTCGTGGTCGTATTTTTCGTTTAATGATGTGCCAAATGTTTTCTATAGGTGAAAGATCTTGACTGCAGGCAGGCCAATTCAGCACCCGGACTCTTTCTACTACGAAGCCATGCTGGTGTAATAGCTGCAGTATGTGGTTTTGCATTGTCCTGCTGAAATACACAAGGCCTTCAATGAAATAGATGTCGTCTGGAGGGGAGCATATGTTGCTCTAAAACCTTTATATACATTTTAGCATTCATAGTGCCTTCCAAAACATGCAAGCTGCCCATACCGTATGCACTTATGCACCCCCATACCATCAGAGATGCTGGCTTTTGGACTGAATGCTGATAACACGCTGGAAGGTCTCCCTCCTCTTTAGCCCGGAGGACACGGCGTCCATGATTCCAACAAGAATGTCAAATTTGGACTCGTCTGACCATAGAACACTTTTCCACTTTGAAACAGTCATTTTAAATGAGCCTTGGCCCATTGGACACAACGGTGCTTCTGGACCATGTTCACATATGGCTTCCTTTTTGCATGATAGAGCTTTAGTTGACATCTGCAGATGGCACGGTGGATTGTGTTTACCGACAGTGGTTTCTGGAAGTATTCCTGGGCCCATTTAGTAATGTCAATGACAGAATCATGCCGATGAGTGATGCAGTGTCGTCTGAGGGCCCGAAGACCACGGGTCTTCGGCCTTGTCCCTTACGCACAGAGATTTCTCCAGCTTCTCTGAATCTTTTGATGATGTTATGCACTGTAGATGATGAGATTTGCAAAGCCTTTGCAATTTGACATTGAAGAACGTTGTTTTTAAAGTATTCCACAATATTTTTACGCACTCTTTCACAGATTGGAGAGCCTCTGCCCATCTTTGCTTCTGAGAGACTCTACCTCTCTAAGACATCCCTTTTATAGCTAGACCTGATGTCAATTAACTTAATTAGTTGCTAGATGTTCTCCCAGCTGAATCTTTTCAAAATTCATTGCTTTTTCAGCCTTTTGTTGCCCCTGTGCCAACTTTTTTGAGACCTGTAGCAGGCATCAAATTTGAAATGAGCTCATTTAGTGGATAAAAGTGTAAAATTTCTCAGTTTAAATATTTGTTATGTTCTCTATGTTCTATTGCGAATAAAATATTGGCTCATGTGATTTGAAAGTCTTTTAGTTTTCATTTTATTCAAATTAAAAAAAACATACCAACTGTCAGACCTGTGTCCTGTCTTGTGGTTTTCTGTCTCATGCTCCCCTAGACTTAGTTTTCCTCATGTATGCCCATATTGGTTATGTTCCTGTTCCTGTCTTTATTGTTTCATTACTAGTTTATTAGTCCCCAGCTGTGTTTAAATAATTATCTAGTATTAACCTGTGTATTTAGTTCCTGCCTGTTGAGTTTGTTTCGTCTGGTCTACTCGTTACACTCCCTGTGTGTCTCAGTCCTGCCTTGTTTTGCCCTGTTTATTTTTGGATTAAAGGCTGTTATTTTGAAGTTTACCTCTCGTCTCCTCGATTCCCTTGTGTGCACCGTGACAGAAGACCAGACCGAAACAGAAAATGAGCGGCGCCTTTTTCCCCATGTTTGTTTTCTGTTTTGAAAGTTTTTTGTTTCTCCTGTTTTCTCCCCGCGGCATGGAAGTCGCCAGTCGCCACTCGTCACTCTGCCCAAGCCCGCAGAAACTGAGTGTGGGAGTTTGGCAGGATCGCCGCGAGTGCTGCGAGCCCGCTGGCCGGTCATCAGTCAAGTCTGCCAGCCGTTAACCTGTCAAGCCAGCCAGCTGCGGCTAACCCAAGCCCGCCAGCCGCTCATCAGTCAAGTTTTCCGGCCGCTACGAAGTCAAGCCTGCCAGCTGTAGCTCTCTCCAGCCCGCCGGCCGCGGCTCACTCAAGCCTGCCGGCCAATCCTCTGTCAAGTCTGCCGGCCGTTCATCTGTCCAGCCCGCCGGCTGTGGCTAACCCAAGCCCGCCTGCCGCTCATCAGTCAAGTTTGCCGGCCGATCCAAAGTCAAGTTCGTGGGCCGCCGCTCGCTCAAGCCCGCCGTCTGCGGCTATTCCAAACCCGCCGTCTGTGGCTCCCTCAAGCCCGCCGGCTGTTCCAAAGTCAAGCTGCCGGCTGCGGCTCTCTCAAGCTTGCCAGCCGTTCCGAAGTCAAGTCGCCAGCTGCGGCTCCCTCAAGTCCGCCGGCTGCTCCAATGTCAAGCCCGCTGGCTGCGGCTCACTTCAGCTCCAAAGTTCACTCCAGTGTCCTGACCAAGAGTCCAGTGGAGGCTCCAGCCCCTGACCAAGAGTCCAGTGCAGGCTCCAGCCCCTGACCAAGCGTGCAGTGCAGGCTCAAGCCCCTGACCAGAGTCAAGTCATGTCCCCTGAAGTATTGTCCACAGGAACATTTTTAATTAATCTGGTCTGTCTTGTCTTGTCTGTTGAGGTTCTCGTGTTGCCTCAAAAGAAGTGGTTCCTGAAATCACCCCTGAGAGGGCCTGTCACCATGTTCAGCCCAAGGAGGGCTGTGGTGCTCACGTCAGGCCCAGAGAGAGGCCTCAGATTCCGAGCCTAGCCCACGGAGGCCTCCTGTTCCTGAGTTTAGCCCTGAGAGGGCTCCTGTTCCTGAGTTTAGCCCAAGTAGGGCTCCTGTTCTTGAGTTTAGCCCAAGGAGGGATCCTGTTCCTGAGTTTAACCCTAATTTCTCCCCAAGTTATTTTTTGGAGGGGGGGGGGGCTAAGAGGATCCGGTCATAGAGGCCGGGGTGAAGGATGAGGCCACGACCATGAAGACCGCCTGCCATGGCCTCCAGAGCTCCCAGCTCCGCCATGGCCTCCAGAGCTCCCAGCCCAGCCATGGCCTCCAGAGCTCCCTGCCTCGCCATGGCTCCAGGAGTCCCCTGACCCATCCTGGAGGCCTCCAGAGTGTCCACCCCCCCCTCCCCGTTGGATGTTAGGAGGCGCGGGGACACACCTTCCGGGAGGGGGGAGTACTGTCAGACCTGTGTCCTGTCTTGTCTTGTGGTTTTCTGTCTCGTGCTCCCCTAGACTTAGTTTTCCCTCATGTATGCCCATATTTGGTTATGTTCCTGTTCCTGTCTTTATTGTTTCATTATTAGTTTATTAGTCCCCAGCTGTGTTTAATTAATATCTAGTATTAACCTGTGTATTTAGTTTCTGCCTGTTGAGTTCGTTTTCGTCTGGTCTACTTGTTACACTCCCTGTGTGTCTCAGTCCTGCCTTATTTTGTCCTGTTTATTTTGGATTAAAGACTGTTATTTTTTATACAGTGAAAATTGAAATATTCAGTAATACTTCTAAATTATTTTAAAAATAATAAAATAATGATTTTTAATATCAATATTACTGTTATTATTAAAAAAATAACAGAAATTGTAATCTTTCTATTATACTCTAAAATTAATTATAATTTTCAATAATAAAATGAAATAAAATAATTGTTATCATTATTACTATTACTATTATTATTATTATTATTATTATTATTATTATTATTATTATTATTATTATAAACATATTTGCTTACTGTTAATAACTATTGAATTGGGACCATTCAAACATTATTACTGTAAGTTAAATGATGAATATTTTTTATTTTACAATATCATAGTAATATTACAATAGGTATATATCCTCACTTCAAGGAGTCAGAGCCTCAATTTTTATTATTTATTTATTTATTTTTGGATGTATACATCTGTAAACAAAAATGTTTGAAATATGTAAAAACCATGTGAATCTGGTGCTCTTTGTTTTCTCAATGCATGTATGAGTGATATTAAATAAATAACCAATGCTGTACCTTTACCCAGTGGCCACCATTTCCCATCACATCACTGTAGCTCAAATCATCATAAATCACAGCACTGTAAGCACACGAGAGATGTGCAATTGTGTGCAGTGCACAATTAACCATGAAACAAATAAACTCCGAAAGCATGAGCACTCAGTAGGGCCACTGGCGGTACAGACTATATCTGATGCCCCGCTGCTTGATTCACAAACCCAAATGGCCTTTGCTACTCAATGCCGATCCATAAACATAATACGGCTTCGTCCTCTCATGAGCACATATCATCCGAATGTGCTTTCTGCTATTATAATCACACTCATAAGTGGCTCACACAGAACAATATAATGGAAAGCTATAATTGAGCTGTGGCAGGTGGATATTGATACAGATGAATTTCTCATATGAATGGCTTGTTTTTCAAACGGATTGATTCAGGCAGGGCTCCTGGGGAGTGGCTTCGGGGCACTATTACACCGTCATTCATTTCAAACTGGGCCATGGGAGGGCGGAGGAACGAGAGCGAGGGATGAGAGCGTAAAGGAGCATGATTATTTTAACACGGAGAGTACAAGCGCTTTGATGAAGAGCTTGGGTATCGGGGGAGCATGTTAAGGCAGCGTCTGAGCGGATGTTACTCACTCTTCCTCTCTGCTTATATCCTCCGAGGAGTCAAGTTCGTCTCGCACTTCTCTTTTAGTGTGACGGAGGCTTTTATGAGCTGTGTGAGAGACAGAGACAGCGGTAAATGCTGTAATGGATAGCAGGGTTAGGGAGTTACTAACTGAATAGCAAAAGGTAAAGAAGCCAAGCTATTAATATACTGTAACTACAGTTTTCAGTAGTGTGACAGAGTAAAAATATTGCACTTTTCCTTTCCAATGTGCCGCAAGTGTAAATGCTGCAATGATGCTTGTAAAGTTTGTAGGTTCAGAAGGTTTAGGTTAATGAGTTAAGTTCGAGTCACTGTTATAATTGAGTCCATTTTTAAAAATTTTTATTCTTCTTCTTATTTTTTTTTTTTTGTTAATATTAGTAAAGTATTTAAGCCAACTATGTGAGTTTAATGGAGTGAAAGCATGATCACTCTGCATTAACTCCATACTGGGTTTTCTATTTCCCACTTAATACAATAAAAATTCATAGAAATTAATAATTTTTATATTAAGGATGCATTAAATTGATCAAAAGTCACAGTAAAGATGTTTACTTTGTAACAACATTCATATTTTAAAATAAAATCTGAACTTTATAGTTATCAAAGAATACTATAAAAATGTATCACGATTTATACAAAAATATGAAGCAGCACAACTGTTTTCAACATTGATAATAAATGTTTCTTGAGCAGCAAATCAGTATATTAGAATGATTTCTGAAGGATCATGTGACACTGAAGACTGGAGTAATGATGCTGAAAATTCAGCTTTGCTATCACAGGAATAAATTACATTTTACAATATATTCAAATAGAAAACCGTTATTTTAAATTGTAATATTTCACATTATTACTGTTTTTACTGTATTTTTGATCAAATAAATGCAGCCATATGTGAGCAGATAGATGAGATAGATAGATGACCTACTGCATCCCATTTTCTTCCCAATTCTTCCCTGTCCTGCTCTGCTATGACAATTAACAAAAAGCAGGAACTTCATAAAAAACCCAAAACGACATGATTTGTGGTTTGTGTGCTGTATGATAATGGAGGCTGGTGGGTGTGACCCTGCTGTTGCCCTAGTGACAGTGCTCTGGCTACTGAGTGGAGTGATTGAAGGCAGTTATTAGTAGAGCAAGGACATTCTCCATGGCGACCATTCCAGACGGACCCCGGAGGGCCAGGGTGAGCTTTGATCACAGTCTGATGCTTTGACAGGCACCCTACCCCAACAGAGCTCCAGACACACAGAAAACTTCAGGCGTGTTCCAAAACCCACCGAATCTATCTATCTATCTATCTATCTATCTATCTATCTATCTATCTATCTATCTATCTATCGGTCTGTCTGTCTGTCTATCTATCGGTCTATTTGTCGGTCTGTCTGTCTGTCTATCCGTCTGTCTGTCTGTCTGTTGGTCTATATGTCAGTCTGTCTGTCTGTCTCAAATTCAAACTGACTGAATTCTGAACAGCACAGAACTCTGATTATGTATTATGCATTTTTTGTATGACTGCTAAAGATATATTTAACAAAGATTTTGCACTTTGTCACTTTGCAATAATGACAATACAAAAATTGGGCCACGTTTTGGCAGTTCAAAGGGAACTGGATTTAAAAGCTTTTCCAATTAACGTTAAAGTTCTATGAAATCGTAAAAGAAAAAGTGGTTACAGAGCAAACTGCAATAGAAAAACAAGCATATTATATGAAACTCTATAAAGAATGTAGTATAGTTTCAGGCTGTATGTCAATTACTGTTCAATGTGCTGGAGAAGCGTTCATCAATAATAAAAACAAACAAACAAACAAATAAATAAATAAAAGAACAGAGAATGAGAATGCAACCTTTTAGATCAAATCAATATTTCTTGGATGTCAAATTTATGTTTTAATTCAAATATAATTATAATAAAAACAGTAATATTCTGAAATATTATTAACAATGTTTTAGCATTTGAATATATTTTTAAAAGTATTTTATTTCTGATGCAAAGCTGAATTTTCAGCATCATTACTCCAGTCTTCAGTGTCACATGATCCTTTAGAAACCATTGTAATATACTGATTTGCTGCTTAAGAAACATTTCTGATTATTATCAATGTTGAAAACAGTTGTGCTGCTCAATATTTTTTTGTGGAAGCTGTGATATATCTATTTAGTATTCTTTGATGAATAGAAAGTACAAAACAATAGCATTCATATTAAATAATGTCTTTACTGTAACTTTTAAATATGCTAAAGATATTCTAACATAAGTATTGAGTGACCATATGAGTGTATGAGCTTCTGCCAAAGTAGAGCCCCAGATCAGTCACCGATGAGGTCCCATTTCTGCCGGGACTGATGCTTATGTAGACAGTAAGTAACAGGGCAGTTGACTAGGGTTTGAAAGCGCTTTAGTCAAGAAGTAAACACACATTCATTCTTCAGTGTGATTGGACACAGAAACTTTGAGTTGGCGTGTCCGAGCGAGGCTCTCGTGGATCTCATCCGGCTCGCCACAGGCCGCTGGCTGTTACACTGGTACTATTGTGTTTCCTTAAAGGAGTCTAATACGTCAACATAAGGCAGAAGGACAGGCCGTCGAGAGGCAAACTTCCTTCTAGGATAAATGACTGTGCTTGTTAATAGGTTTGTGGAAAACAATAGCTGAGGGCAGTCGGTTCCTGATACACACTCTTTTGGCAAGAAGGATTGATGTAGGACGGAGCTAATCAAGACTTCCAAACACTCTTTGATTCTCGTGGGACCACATTAGATTTGCTTTAGTGTGGGACAACATTTTTGTAGATGTGAGTAGTTATGAGAGTAGTTGTAATTTAGTTAGTTCTTCAATAATACATACGTGAATTTTAATTTTTAGTTTTAATTTAGATTTAATTTTTTTGTACATTTTGTACATTGTACGTTTAGTCTTTTAAAAGGACAGTTCATCTGAAAATGTGAAACATTCATCTGAAAACATCTGAAACATTCTGTCATAATTTACTCACTTTATGTCATTTCAAACCTGTATGACTTCCTTTCTCCTGTGGAAAACAAGATATTTTGTCAATACAATGAAAGTCAGTGGGGTCAAGTGTTATTTTAGACCTCATTAATATCTATTTGACTTTCTTCTGTGTTCCACAGATAAAAGAAAGTCTTGCAGATTTGAACCATGAGGCTGAGCTTATGGAGCAGAGACGGTCAGTGTGCTGAAATCTTCATGCCGTTTACAGATGGCTGGTTAAATTATATAATAATTTTAAATAATTTAAACTTTCTTGTTTACCTTTCAAAGAATATGACATGTAAGTTCTGTTCTCTATGCATCCCAGAAATATAACTCCACACATACAGTGCACAACAAAAACAACTGATTTGAATGCAGGGAAAGAGAGAGGAACAATGCAGTACTCTAATATACAGCATAAATATACAGATGTCCTCCAAAAGTTTTGAAACGCCCCAGGCAAAGTGGGGTTTTAGACAATATCAGCATAAATCCTTGTCATTTTAAATGACTTAGCATTGAAAAATGACAAAACAAACTATTAAAACTTTTTTTTTAAGTAAAAAATGCATGAACAGAAAACATGAAATATTTTTTGTATTTATGCCAAGAAATGATTTATGCTGATTTTGTCCAAAACCTCACTTTGGCTAGGATTTTCAAACATTTTGAGGAAACTTTATGGCATTTCATGAATTTTTGATGGTTTTAAGATGTCAATATTGAATAATAATAATAATAATAATAATAATATTACTTTTAAATACTTTTAAAACAATAAACAACAACAACATCAACAACAATAATAAATAATTTTTTATGATTTTTCCCATAGCAGTAGTATTGTTAGTATTAGTATTAAAAAAGTTTTTTTTTTTTTTTTTTTATGACTTCGCATGGAAATTGGCATTTAAAAACGATCTCATATTTCCAGGTTTTCCCTGTTCATGGCAGATTGCAGGAATGGACCTCGACTGAGCAGACGGGATGAAAATGATTATAAATTGGGAGCAGATGGACACAGAATAAAATTCCCGGGCGGGTGGGAAATGAAACTTGCTGGAGTAGGATGGAAAAATCCGTCTTGTTGTAGACCTCTACACTCCAGTTTAACTGGTCTGAGAGACTGAACTCCTGAGAGTGTCTTATTATAAAGCGCTGTGTGTGTATTTGTGTGGGTTGATGTGTTTAAAGAGTCAAGACTTATTCTCCTGGCAGAAGCCAGAACGGGGTGTGTGTGTGTGCATGATACGTGTCTCAGCCAGATGGAGGAGGGTGTATTTTTAGTTGGGACTACACTCTCTTATAATGAGCACACCCCCACTGCGATCCCGACACCTTGCTGAAACACAGATCAGAGAGAGAGAGAGAGAGCGAGAGAGAGAGAGAGAGAGAGAGAGAGAGAGAGAGAGAGAGAGAGGGGTACCAAAGGGAATGTGTGATGATAGCAAAAAAGTTCAAAATGACAGACCAAATGAGCCAGACGAGGATTCAAGACCAAACAAGCCACAACAACAACAACAAAAAAAACCTCAATAAGATTACTCACATGAATAATAAAAACCAACATAAGCAAAAGCTCATATGAATATTTTTAGCATTTTTGTAATGCTAACCAACAAATTCCAAGAAAGCCACATTTGTTGCTTATTCCTGCATAAGACAAGTGTCATCAGGAACAGCTCACCCAAAAATGAAAGTTTGCTGCAAATGTCCTCACCCTCAGGCCATACAAGATGTAGCTGAGCTTGTTTCTTTATCAGAGCAGATTTGGAGAAATGTAGCATCACATCTCTTGCTCACCAATGGATCCTCTGCAGTGAATGAGAGTTCAAATAGCTAATAAAAACATCACAATAATCCACAAGTAATCCACACATAACAAATTCATCATTAAGGATTTCAAACCATTGCTAATCCGAGTCCTCTATCCATAATATTGCTTTCTTTAGTGAAAAAGTCATCTCATCTGAATCAGGAGAGCAATATGCACAGATCAAGCGACAATGAAATTTGTTTATTACAAACACATACCTTTTTGCTTAAGAAGCCATTAATGGATGGACTGGAGTGGTGTGGATTACTTGTGGATTATTGTGATGTTTTTCAGCTTTTTGGACTCTGACGGCACCCATTCACTGCAGAGGATCCATCAGTTGGCGAGCAAGGGATGTAATAATACATTTCTTCAAAACTGTTCTGATGAAGAAACAAACTCATCTACATTTAGAATAGCCTGAGGCTGAGTAAAGATTCAACAAAATTTCATTTTTGGGTTGGGTGAGCTATTGCTCAAGACAGTCAAACGTTACAAGCAGAGAAAATAATCTCACTGGTATGACTCATTGACATGGTGATTGATAACCGGGTAGGATACACAAGGACGACCATTGATTTTGTGATAAGCTTGTGTGGATGGAGTACTTCATTAGCAAAAAATGGACCTCGTACTTAAGGACTTGCCAATGACTAACTGCTGATTGGTTACCTCCAGTTTCTGTGGACTGACCGAGTGGCGCTAACCAAAAGCTGAGATGTGACGTCAAGAACAGCAGCAGATAGACACAAATATATGACCATTTCACACTTTTGAAAGCCCTCCAAAAAGAACAGTCAACTCTAAAACATCTACTATGATTAAATGAAATATTTGCCATTTTATATTAGCTCATCTGTAAAGCCTGACGTGAAATAATAATCCACAAAAATCATTAAAAAAGGGAAGCGTTTATTGGACCTTTACACAAAATTGTCTCATGAAATTGTGTCATATTTGATAAATCAGACTTTTATGGCTCATGTAGTGTGATGTAGTAAGAATATGAAGCTTGTACTGTCTTAGTAAGATGATATTTAAATGCTTAGGTTTTATGATCAAAGCTCTGTAGTTTGAAAACATATAATGCAATGCCATGCAATGAGGATTGAGAGATAAACAAATAAATGTTCCTCAAAAGCCTGGTGGATCATAATTAATAAAGCCAAGTTGCTTCACTCCAGTAAGTGTTCGTATTGAAATATTACTAACAATATAAAAGTCTCTTATGTTTACTTAAAAAATCAGTAAAGACTTCACAGCAAAAAGACACGTGAACCACAACCTGAAGGTGGACGTTTTTACAGCCTTTTACTTGATAAAAAATATAAACTATCAATCAGACAAGGCATGTAGAAGATTGTGTACAACCATTTCTTCAGCAAAATTTTGATCATGTTTATAATTTAGGGGCCTTTAGAGGAAATCAAATGAATCAAAAATGACACAGTAGGGTTTATTAAATGTCCAGCAATGGAGAAATATGCCTTTTCCCCCACAGATGTTGCAGTTTTAGCATCAGCCAGCAAGGGCAAACTGTCAAACACCAACAAACCCCTTCCAGAAAATACTGTATTAGACAAAAACTGCTCCTAGACAGGATATTTCTAGCATAGAGAAAGCAATTTAAAATGTATATATCTACTTATTTTGAGACTTGCATACGGAAACAGCCATTACCTTTTGTCGGTGGGAGGTGTTTCTTTGTTGGCTGGCGCCTCCTGTAGATCTGGAAGGTTGGCAAAGTCATCTTGTTCGGCCAATCCGATCGCGAGGGTCAGTACGACCATCTTCCCCTCTCTGTCACAAAACACACAATCAAACAAGTGATGAGCAGAAGCCAATATAAAGTAACTTGGATGTTGACTTGACAAAGTCTGGTCTGAAAGCTAGAAAAACAAACAAACAAAAAAAAGTTTGAAAAGGCTTTAAAAAAATAGATTGTTCAATAACAGTATGTTGGCAAGCTTAGGAACTTTTTTGAAAGAAATAAATACTTTTATTCAGCAAGGATGCATTAAATTGATCAAAACTGACAATAAAGACATTATGTTACAAAAGATTTCTATTTGACATGCCGATCTCCTCATCAGAGAATCTTGAAAATAAAAATGTATCACGGCTTTCAAAAAATATTGAACAATGAACCCGTTTTCAACACTGATAATAATCAGAAATGTTTCTTAAGCAAATCAGCATATCAGAATGATTTCTGAAGGATCATGTGACACTGAAGACTGGAGTAATGATGCTGACAATTCAACTTTGATCACAGGAATAAATTACATTTTAAAATATATTGAATTAGAAAAATTGTGTAATAATATTTCACAATATTACTGATTTTATTGCATTTTTGATCAAATAATTGCAGCCTTGGTGAGCATAAGAGACTTATAATCCAAAAAAAAAAAAAAAAAATCTAATCCCAAACATCTGAATAGCAGTGTAAATGTAGTATTTTGATTTGAGACAATGTTGATGTTTAAATGAAACACATTTGAGAATGGCGTTATGTCTCTGAAATCTTAATAAAAAAATTACAAATAAAAAGCATTAATGATTAAATGGAGAGCAAATGGAAAACTTCAATAGAGATGTCAACAATGTCTCAAAACTGTCAAAAATGCAAATGCATGCAAACAAGAGGCATGATCTACGTCTCTTCTGAGAAAAAGTCCATTATATCTCCTGAGCTCTGAAAGAGCAGCCTCTGAGCAATACATTATCCTCCATCTCTCTAAGTACAAATGTTCCCCTTTCTTTCAGACGCCATTAATTCACTGATTTTATAACGATATACACTCATAAAGGAGTCGTCAGACTGGTATGTAAAGCATGCTTTGCTGTGGGCTACGACAGTATCAGTGTTACGCGGGAGCGCATTAAGCCCACACACACTCGTTCATCGATTATGGTGAGTCTAAAACATCACCCTTACAAGGGCTGTAAATGGCCTTCACAAGAGCCATCAGCTCACATTCACAGCAGGGTCCTAAAGGGAGATCCATTCACAGTGTGTCTCTTGTCTGATTTCATCTCCAGATAGCGACAGGTCAAGCACAGGAGGGGTCAGGGCTGGGATTTTCATTATAAACGATTGATTGAGCACTGCACACAAAATACTATTAGTAAACTTAAATAGAAACAAAGGACAAAGACGCATGACAAAACTAAAGCAATATTAATATTTTTATAAAATATTTTTATATAAATTTACCAGTGTCATGTTGCATTTTTAAGGTTGTTTTTATATAGTCATTTTTATAATTCTTTTTGAAAAAGTTGCAACATTTTTTTAAATGTATTTGTTACAAAAAAATACAGAAAGACCTGAAAAAATGTTGTATTTCATATGTATTTCGTGTTTGTTGCAATATAAAACTTGACATTTAAAAAACAAAACTAAAGCTTATTATTTTTATTTGTAGTAGTTTTAATGTTAATGTTAAACTAAAAAAACAAAACTAAAAAAACTAACCCTTATTATTTTTATTTTTAGTTGTTTTAATATTAATGTTAAACATTTTTTTAAATAAATGTTATTTTTATTACAAAATAAAACTTGAAAAACTCAAAAACCCCTTGCAATTGTATTTTTTTATTAGTTTTTTTTAAATTTAAATTTGTTTATTTTCCAACCACTTTTAAAATAAATGTTATTTCTCGTTGTAATATATAACTTGAAAAACATTTTGAAAAATAAACTTTACTTATTTTTATGTTATTAAAATTGTTTTCAAAATTTTATTCTGCAACCATTGGTATAAAATAATAATGTAATTTTTTGTTGCAAAAAACCCTTAAAAGATGTATTTAAAAAAGAGATTTAAAAAATACATTTGAAATGGCTTTTGTATTAAATAAATTTGTATTATTTTTTCCGTGAATACATCCATCTTTTTTTGTTTAAATATGAATGGGATGCTTTCCCTTTGTTTATATTCACAGAATCTGTTTATCGCTCATTTGTTATTTTGTGAGTTCAAATCAATAAAGCGCAGCACTGCTATAGTCCACTAGAGTAAAAGCTCAACGCTCGTAAGCCCAGAGCTTCACGGCTCCAGCACAAATCACTCACGTCCCATGAGCAGGCAGCAGCTTAATTGCCTGTCAGACAATCATGGTATCAGGGAATTAGAGCTGGAGCTGGTTACAGTTACACAATCCTGTAAAGTGAAAGATTATTGCCAGTGCGCTAAAGAATATTAACTGTGCTGGAGATTAAATTTAAACTTGTTGCACACAAATGTCTATTGAATGCGGAGCTCTATCTACACACCCAACACATTTACACTACCAGTCAAGAGTTTGGACACATCCACCCAATCTTATTTTATTACAATTTTCAACATCTTAGGATAATAGTAAAGCCATCAAAACAAACTGAAGTATATGAATAATAAAGAGA
The DNA here is from genome assembly GCA_039654775.1 of Spinibarbus caldwelli. Taxonomy (NCBI): domain Eukaryota; kingdom Metazoa; phylum Chordata; class Actinopteri; order Cypriniformes; family Cyprinidae; genus Spinibarbus; species Spinibarbus caldwelli. The sequence goes on along the minus strand of CM077220.1, from coordinate 7,526,711 downwards.
CCAATAATGTTAAAGGAATGAAAACTCCAGTTGGGCTTCTTACTTGTCTAGATTACAGCTCTGCTCACTTTGAATATTCATTTAACCAACTTAATAAAGTGCATCTTGGAAAACTTTTAAATATTATTCAACGAGTTATCATTTGTTGGCTTTTCCCCTTCATTAGCTGGTCCAATTCATTCATTCATTCATTCATTCATTCATTCATTCATTCATTCATTCATAATTAATAAACAGAAAGAAAATTAACAAATAAAAAATGTAAATAAAATAAATAAATACAAAAAATATATAAATAATAAAATATAAGAAAATTAAAACTAAATTAATATTAAATAAACAAAATAATAAAATAATAAGCAGATAAAATGAAGCAAATAAACAACACAAATAAAAAATTAATTAATAAAAATTAAATACATATTAAAACAAACAAATAAAAATAAAATAAAACAAACTAATAAATAACAAATAACTGTTAGATCAAATATGTTTAATTTTTTTTTTTTTCAAACACAAATTTACTCAAGCCTGTCTGAACTTCTAACTTGTAGTGTGAAAAAACAGGAGAGTTAAAATATCTTTCTTTTGAAGACGCTGACTGACAGGTAGCGCACAAGTTGTGCTTTTCACAGTTTCCTCAATAAAAATGGCAGAAACCTTAAAACAAAACAAAAAATGGCAAGTTTTCTATGACTAAATGGAAATCGTACTTGGTTCCTCAGACCTGGTGTGTACCGTCTCTTTCTCTCTCTCTTTACTTGTCCATGACAGTTAATCATGGTAGTAATGATGGTGAGGACAGGAGATCAATGCCGTGTGGAGTTGATCTGCCTGCAGACAACACATACTGACTTCTAAACCACTGACCACACACACACACACACACACACACACACACGCTATCCTAAAGGGATTGTATGCAGCTAAATGACCTTGGTACTGTCAAACAGGCTTGTGTATAAGATCGCAAACCACAAAGACACTCAGAACTGAACTGTAAACACCATGAGTTGATAGAAAAGCAATTACTTCTTTCTCCTGTCTTTCATTCCCTCCTCTTTTGTCTGTCAGGAGGGGTGTTAAAATCACTGAATGGGTTTCGTGAAAGATACTGGATATTTGATTTAGCCATAGTTGTTAAGACCTGCATTTCTGGGCTTTGCATTAGATCAGCTCTTCTTACAATACAGTGTTTACTGCACCACTATTCAACATTAGCAAAGAAATATGTTGATTTATTTTATATTTGACTTACACAGTCTGAATTGAATGTGATGAGAGAGAAAGACTGTGTACGATGAAACAATACAAAGAAACAACATGTCTATTTATTTGCTGGCTGCATGCAAAAACAAACATACAGTGGGGCTTCAATCAGTCTAACAAATTACTTGTTGAATCTGTCAGAGTGGTTACTGAATTAACATCCAACTCCGCTCATCGACTGCAGGTTTGTTTGATATTATGCAGGTAAAGGTGAAGTGTGTAATTTCTGCACCAGTGGCATCACCAAACAGAAAGGCAAAAACAATGGCTGGTTGCAAACAAATTTCAGAAATACCTCTCATCCACCATTTAAAAAAAAAACAATACAAAATAAAAACAAATAAACAAATAAAATAAAATAAAGCAGAATTTGTAGGTCTCAAATAAAAAGAAATATGCTTTATAATAAAATAATAAAACAAAATTAAATATTGTATAAGTGATAAAGGTCTCAAGTACAAAATCCTGAAGAAACATGCATAATAAAATAAATAAAAAATTCATAAAAATAACATGAGTGATAAAGTACACAATGAAGAAACACGCTTTAAAAAATAAAATAAAATACAAAAAAATAAAAATCCTAAATGAATAAAATTCATGCTTTAAAAAAAAAAATAAATAAATAAAATAAAAATTCAATGATAAACCTAAATGTAAAACATAGTTGAAATAAAATGAATTTAAGTACTAAAATACTAAAAGTACTAACACAAGTTTAAGTACTAAAAAACAAAAATAAAATAAAAAAGAAAGTTAAAAAACAAAAATAATAATAAAATTTAAATAATAATATACAGTAAAATAAAAATATATATTAAAGCTAAATAGAAATATATAAAAACAACAAACTAATAACAATGACAATAGAAAATAGCAAAATGGCTAAATCAGAAATAAAAACTATAAATATAAAGTAAAATAATATAACAACAATATAATAAATCATATAGAAACAAAGGCTAATTCAAAATATCAATAAATACTATAATACGTTATAAATCACTAAAATAACACTAAAATACTAAAACTAAATACTAAAATATCAAGCTCACATAGCTCTGCCAATCTTTAAATAATCTTCATTTGGGTGTGTTTATACTGTACTGTAAATAAATACTAATTTATTTATTAATTAATTAGCATATCATGTATATTTAATTAAATAAACAATTAACATTATCAACTGTAACATCTACAACACTACATATAATTAGATTCAGTCGCTGTGTTTGAACAGCTAGTCAACTCAGACGTGGATAAACAGTCATCGATTATGGAAAGAGGTTCCCTCCTCTGCGCCGCAGACTGAAATCTGTGTTCACTTAAAGATAAAGATAGACACAGTTGAATAATCCCCGTCCTCGGGCTCCTCTTCTACCCCGTGGCGTACAGGTGACAGGTGTAGAGCCATGAAGAAGACCCTCGAACCAAACAGATGGGCAAACAGAGAGAGAGACAGAAGGGCGCAGAGAGAGACGGGATGCAATCAGGCATGAGTAAGAGACGGAGCACGAGCAGAAACAAAGAGCCCAGGCAGGCATGAGAACGCAACAGTGCGTAAGAGAAGTCATGAATCAAGCATGACCAAGTGACAGACCGTCAAGAAAGGACAGCGTATGATCAAATGGGACACACGTGGGGTGTGTTTTGGACGCTGGTGTCTCCATCAGGCTTCTTAATAGCTTAACCAGTAAAAGGGAGAAATTTGGCTATACTGGTACACCAAACCATCATAAATCCACGCTGGTCTTTTCAGCAGAGTGAACACGGCTGGATGCAGTGATGGTATCCTAGACAAGAATATTATGAGGATTCGCTTGAGGGCAAAAACATCAATTACATTCAGCTTTCATTAGAAATGGAGATGTTACTATGGAAGCATTAATAAAGTGACTGGTATAGCAACCCGCAGTTCATCACACAGACGTGAAGATCACAGCAGAAAACCACAGTAAAGACGGTGAATATTCACACATGCAACACCATTTTGTGCCTTAAAAAAATGACTATTTAGGAACCCCTAAACCAATTAGGGGTCTGAGTGAAGTCTTTCTGTCTTAAAAACAATGCTAATTAATGCAATGCTATTTTTTTATAGTCTTGCTATATTTGTGATGTTTTTGCACAATATCCAGAGCCTCATAGAATTCAGAGGATCAAAAACACTTTTACAAACAAAATACTGAAATATATATATACACACACACACACACAAATTTTGCACCCTCTCTCTCTCTCTCTCTCCCTTTCTTTTTTCTTGAAAGCCAAACATCAGCTACAATCATAGGTCTATTATATATAATATGGATTATAATATGGATTATCAAAAGAGTCAATCAGTGAAGCCCCAAAATACCCAGTCCACCATTACCACCTGTTCAGCACCCCTGAATGCAGTACAATACAGTCTTGAGGTCAACAAGCAGAGCACATGCATGAAGTAATATCAACTAATCAACTTGTAAGATGAGCCCCTAAAATTGCAGACATCATAACAGTGGTAAGGAAGCAAAACAGCATTGGGATAAGTCCACTTTGGCTGACTAAATAAATGCATTACAGCTTAAAGGTCAAGTGTGTAACTTCATACTTTCTCCAGTGCCAGTTTAGCATGCAGAGAAAACTAATGCAGCTCAGTTTGTCTGAGCAACTTCAGACTGTTTGGAAACTCTCGTTATAATTGCAATTCCTTCTGATGCCACTAGTGGTGCTAAAATGACACACTTCACCTATAAAGCCCAGCTCACACTGCGATTTTGGCCACAATTTGGTCGTCTGTGACAAATTTTGAATCCTAGGCTAAAATCTGTAGTCTTTGATTGCTGGTCTTACATGTTCATCAACAGCCGATTAATGTCGATTTATCTTCGACAAAATTCGTACCCATTTTTAACTCATGTTGACTGTCGTACAGTCTGACATTAATGACAACTGAGATCCCACAGTGTGACATGATCATCATGTTCATACAGTCTGACAAGCAACAATCGTACAAAACTAATAAAAAAAAATTTAAAAGAAAAAAATCACACAGTGTGCACTCGGCTTAAGAACAACATTCATAAGATCCGTATAAACTGGCAATTGATACTCACAGGAATGACTTGACATCCATGCCTCTGTTCCGGATCTGTCCCATCACATGGTCCCAGCTTCCAGGGTTGGAACGCGATCGTGCCCCTCCACCCGACCTGTAGCGGGACGCCCCTGCCCCAGCCGGGCTACCACGCACCCCCCGCGGGCCCCCCCGGTGGCCCCCACCCCCAGGCCCAGTGTGCAGTTGACCTAGACTCTGGGAGGTGGCTGGGGGGTCGTTGGGGCCTGGCGGGGGCTGGTGGGTAAGGGGCTGCTGGAGGCTTTGCTGCCTGACCAGGGGCCTGGGGCGGGCTGCTGAGGACGGGATATGCTCCAAGGTGGAGGTGGTGGAAAGAGAGGGGTCCCCAAAACTGGCACCGCATCGTACGAATGGGGCCGAGTTGTGGGGCGAGACGAAGACGAGAAACAGGGACAGAAAGGAAGTCACAAGATAAAGGGAAGAGAAGGTAGACAAGATTAATGAAGACCAGAGAGACCCAAGAGGAAGAAGGAGAGGAAATCAGACATGAAAACGACAGAATGAGGAAGAGTGTTGGGACAAAGAAGAGAAACAAACGAGACCGCAGAGTTGAGGGAGGGAAGGGTAGAGAACGTGAAGGTATAGACATTTTAAGACATCCATTGGGGGGACAAATGCACAATGAGGGAATGAGGGAAGAAAAAGAAAGCAAAGTTAGCCAGCAACATTAGCACAATGTAAAACATATACACTATATTCCCCCTTTTCCACTGATAGGGTGACAGTGCTGGTACTGGAGCCCAATCTGGAACCAGTAGGCAGTTAGGTCTTTTTTAAGCTGAAGCTTAATGAAAAATATAAGACTTTATTGAGATCTTGTTTAATGGCACCAACACCAAGGTTATGAGGTCGATACCCAGGAATTGCATGAACTGTTGAAATGGATACCTTGGATCCAATTCCAAGTGCCTGCCAAATGCTAGACTAAAATTTAGATCAATTTCTAATCAGGCACCAAATAGAGTACCCCAAAAAAGTCCAAAAAGGATAGGACCTTGCACCAAACTGGTTTTGATAATGTTCACAGTTCCTCTGGGACAAGCCCCTGCACCATTTCAGTGGAAAAGGGGTAGTTATGTTTCTTGTGGCATGACCTGACAAAGGCCTGCATCTTGTAAACCCAACTTCCTTCTGCTAAAGATCTCTCTACATCTTCTAGAATCTCAATTTAATTATCATTTTTATCCGTTCGACCCCTCCCAACATCTTCCTTTGCTCTGCGTCATGTCTGATTAGTGCAAAGTCCCGTTGAGCTGTTCTGTTTGATGCTAATGCTCTGCTGGAGGATTTACTGCACCAGAGTTAAGCACCACACACCCCTATCGAGGTCCCAGTGCTGTAATTCTCACACAGCATTCAAGTGAGGCGTCCCTAGTGAAAGTATTTGGAATGAATGTCAGCAATAACTCAAACTCTGCTACAACTAGGTTTTTTATACACTTGTCAAGGTTGCAAGAGGAACGGCGGCACGTTAATGGACATGAATTCATGTAGATGAGTTAAATGAAGGAGTTACTACTGTAGAGTCTGTGACTGTCTTTTGAATGTTATGATGGATAGCTAGTATGATTATTAGAGTTGGTGAGTAGGCATTTTGTATTATAGGGCATGACGTGGTTTAGCCAAGTAGGACGTGTTCCTGAATCAACGTTTTTGTTAAACTATTACACCATCTAACACAATCTCATGGCAATTCGTAATAATTTTACTTTTTGTTGAATTGGTGGCCAATTCGTATCAATGCGTACAATCTCATTTGTACATTTTTTATATGTTCTGCTTACTTCCCAGTGATGGTTATGTTTAGGGGTTTGGCTTAGGGGTGTACCCACTTAATTTTTTCTAAAAATGGTACATTATCACAGAATTCATGATGTATGAATTCATACGAAATTGCCATCTCATAAAATAGTTACGTTTTCTGATGTGATCGGGATTAATTATCATAGGCCCTTTCACACGACTCATGTCAAACTTCCCCAATGCATTATAGAGTAAAGCCATATTGTATGCAAGTCAAGTGTTTTAAGGTGACATTTGAAGTTCAAACTATTTCTGCAATAACAGTATGCAAAATTTTGATGCACAGCCAATGATTCCCAGTCAATCTACATAATGAATCATGGGCAATGCCAACATGCAAACACAACCTAGGGCTCAAAAACAAGGATTATTTATGCTGTAGTTGGGATTTTTACTTTCTCTGCTAAAAACAAAGGTCAATTTTGATTTTTAGTAATGTTTTAAAATTTACTAGAAAATTTCCGTTAAATTTTGAGTTTTCATTGCATTTCTTATTTTTTTTATTACAAAAAGAAAGAACTAGAAATTAAAGTTCTATAAATTCACAAAAAAAAAAAAAAATTGCTGGAAAACAGCCATAAAATGCAAAACATTACTGACTAATTCAGGTAAAGAAAATATGATCATATTACCCCAATTTTACAGTCTCTGCACTGGATATCTATTAAGTTATGTATCAGTTACAAAATATTATTACTTGCCTATAAGGCCCTAAATGGTTTAGCTCCTGCGTACCTAACTAATCTTCTACCATGCTACAATCCAACCCGCTCCCTAAGGTCGCAAAACTCTGGACTTTTGGTAGTACCTAGGATAGCAAAGTCCACTAAAGAAGGTAGAGCTTTTTCACATTTGGTTCCCAAACTCTGGAATAGCCTTCCTGATAACGTTCGGGGTTCAGACACACTCTCTCTGTTTAAATCTAGATTAAAGACACATCTCTTTGGCCAAGCTTTCAAATAATGCATCTCATAATCTTGTACTACAGTTATATTTGATCAAACGCACATTATTATTCTTTAGCTTGGGTTGAACAAATCATTTTTGCTTGGTTGGAACAGCAGCTACGCTAATTATGTCTCTATCTGTTTCTCTGTTTCTGGCGCGGGATTAACATCCCGTGGTAACTAGGAATTACACGAGCTTCAGTCTGGATCCAACCCTTAAATGATCTGAGATGACCAAACACCTGAGAAGAGATAATGCCAACCCCTCAGACAACATACAGAATTACCAAATTTTTACCATAAGTTAAATATATTAAGTTTCTACAATATATAAATATATTGTAGAAACTTAATTTCTTGTAAAGCTGCTTTGCAACGATTTGTATCGTAAAAAGCGCTATACAAATAAACTTGAATTGAATTGAATTGATTCTAGTATAACACATTTATTACCAATGTTTCTAAGGCTATTTGGCAAAATGTTATCTATATTATCCAACTAGATAACATTATTTTACTACCAAATCAACAGAATTTGCAACAACAATGTAGGATACATCAAAGAAAACCAAATGTTAAAGTTTGCAAGGCCAAAAAATGGATGCACAATATTGATGAATGTAAAACTTTCTCACACTGGCCCAAGGCCTGTGTATCATACTTACGGTTGAGTCCTGCAATATAAAAGCCATGTTATAACGCTCAGAGAGCAATTATCTGATATATTCTTAGGCGGATAGTAACATTGTACAATATCTAAGTGTCAGCTGCATCAAAGGTTGCGAGTGAGTCATGTGAAAGTGTCTTTAGCTTAACCCTCATGCTAAAATCTGACTGGTTGATAGGAATTTAGTTCCAGGTTCAACAAGGAAAAGTTGGTCCAGGCACATGTCCTATTTTAAATCACGTAATAATGCCACAGGCATTGCGACGGCACTTGTTTCACACATGATTGTTAGATAAATACCATTCCATACATATATCCATATATATATATACAGCATATATGCATGTATGTAATGCAGTATATCATCCTGCACTTACACCCATTATGCAGCTTGAGCTGTCATTAAGTAACTTACATTCCCCATCTACTCGTTTTCTCATCTCATCTGCTTCAGTTCTGTGTGTTATAAATAGGTTTAGAAAGCAAGGAAGAAAAAGAAGCGTGTGGGGGTTGCAGACTCAGTCGAAACAATGATCAAAGCGAGAAAACACAGAAGCAAAAGAAAGCGTCAAAGAATGAAAGAAAAATACAGCTCTCCAAATGAAGATTCGCTGTCTTTAGAGGGAAAAAAATTAAAGGTTGTTCTTGTTGGATTCGTCTAGCCTCTAGCCCTCAACAGACATGAATACTGTGTGAAATTCGACATTAAAGTACAACCGCTTTGTTAAAGACTGGGCTTGAAAAACCAATTTTAGGCAATTTTAGGCCAGTACTTCCTCATATGAACGTTAAAAATTCAGTGGCTAACTGAGAAACTGTGCATCACATTACTGATGCTTCTGTCACATCCTTTGTAACACAGCAGCAATTTCATATTAGAAAGTTATAAAGGATCCTATCCTGTCAGGGCTAAAACTAAATTTAAGGTGAGACTAGCAAGCACACTTATTTATTAAAAGGAAGAGTTCAATAAAAAATGAAAATTCTGTCATTATTTACACACCATCCACTTTCATTATAAGGAAAAGTGTGCCCAGGATATTTATTAAAAATAAAATAAAATAAAATAAAATAAAATAAATAGTAATAAAAGTCTTAAATACAAAATCCTGAAGAAACATGCTCAAAATATAATAATAATAAAATTTAATAAAAGAACACAGTGTTAAATTCTCAAATACAAAATCCTGAAGAGATGTGCTTAATTTAAAATCAGATAAATAGTAAAATACAATAGCATAAGAGTGATAAAGGTCCCAAATACCAAATATTGAAGAAACATGCTTAAAATAAAATAAAATGAAATAAAATAATTTATTGTGTTCCAATGAATAAAGAAAATGAGAGTGTTCTATCCCTTTAACTGTCGTCTTATCTGAGCTACATATTTGATTAGTGAGGAAATGCCTAATCTTTGTTGTCAAGAAAATCATTTTCTGGATGACTCTCAAAGTGGTCCTGACAAAAACTGACATTCTGATCTGCGCTTATCCAAACACGGGTTGAAGAAGAAGTGTTTGGTGATTCTCAGAGTCCTCCAGCAAATCCTTGTGCTTTAGCAGAAACCTGTAGCTGCTTGTTATTACAGAGCTTCAAGACGTCGGATGATAGAAATTCTGATGGAGAATGTGTGTATAAGACAGCAAGAGGAGGAGTAGAAAAATACGAGGGGAAGGGTCACAACTCTTACCCACCCAAAAATAGAAACCAGTTATAGTTCGAAGATGGGAGTGGACGGAAAACATGAAATGAGAGACAGTCAAGATCTTTGGAGGACTGAAAGAGATGCGACTAAACAGAAAAAAAAATAAATAAATAAACAAATGGTTTTAAATGCCATTTAACAGTGAAACAAAATGTTCAGGTCTCTCAATTTTTAAAATGCTCGGTGATGTGAGGCGGTGTTTTAACACACAATGAATGAACTTGATGTCACATTAGGCCTGGATAATATTTCAACTACTCATTTTATTCCTGATGATTATGTGCCGATCAAATTAAGCAACATTATGAATATAATATTGTGTTATAATGTGCTTTTAATCTGCTCTTTAAGTTTCTTAAAGACTCTTTTATGTCATTTAAGAGTAAATAAATACATAAATATACTGTTCAGTGCTGTGCAAACGTCTAAGTTCTTGTATGGATTTAGGCTAATCTGTATTATTGTTATAATAATTATAATGTTTTATTTTTTATGTTGTAGAACTTATGGTTCATATAAAAATAATAAGAATATTTGGAAAACTGGTACTTCCTACTTGCACACTAAAGCAAAAGATATAAATAACCATCTTGAAGCAAATATTTTTTTTTTGTAAAGCATTGTTGTCCCAAGGCTGAAAAATATCATAAAATATATCATTTTCTTAGATTTAGCACCCAGCCCTATCATGTCCATTAAAAACCTCCATTTATCCTACAAAACCCCGTCAGCTTGCACTGAAAACAATTAAATATGGTTTATTTCATTTTTGTGAGTGTAGTCACAAATCACACAGTGCTACACTTTTTCAAATACTTGAAATCTACGATTGACAGCTTAATGTGAGAAATATTATCACTCAGGGGCCGTTCACAGCTCAAAAACGGATAGATAGAGCATAATTCAATTAAACAGAAGACAATAACTGATCACTAACATAAACAATTGTAAACACACATCTATAAATGTAATTATCGTAACCAAAAACTCATCTGATTGGTCCATTATTTCAAAACTGTCATCAATTCACTGTGTCAAACATTAAACCATTTTTATTGGTGTGTGACACTGAAAAAAAAAAGACCATTGCAATGACTTTTACATATACCAACCATTACTATTTAGCATTATGATTATTTAATATTATTGTACTGTTGATGTTAAAGTCAATGCAACTCCATTGTTTGTTAGCTCCAAACAATAGTACCTTGGTTTTATTCCATAATTAGTTTTCTGCTAAAGTGAAATTACCAGCTATTCTAAACTAAATTTAACAAAAATATCAATGCATGCATTTACTGGTTTTAACAATTGCTTGCTAGTTAAAGGAATAGTTCTCCCGAACATTGTATCGTTATTTACTCATACACATATGGTTCACATACACTACCATTCAAAAGTTCGGGGTCAGTTAGATAAAATTAAAAATAAATAAATAAATAAATTAATACTTTTATTCAGCAAAAATCAAAAGTTAAAATGTTATACAAGCTTTCTAAATCAAATAAATGTTTTTTTTTTTAACTTTCTATTCATCAAAGAATCTTGAAAAAATGTTTTCGACAAAATTTTAAGCAATGTTTTAACATCAGCAAGGATCATGTGACACTAAAGACTGGAGTAATGATGCTGAAAATTCAGCTTTATCATCGCAAGAATAAATTACATTTTAAAACATATTAAAATAGAAAACAGTTAATTTCAATTGTAATAATATTTCACAATATTACTGTTTTTACTGATCAAATAAATACAGCCCTGGTGAGCATAAAAGGTTTCTTTCAAAAACATAAAAAAATCTTAACATCTCCAAACTTTTGAACAGTACTGTACAACACATGTGGGGGCCAGTGATTGAATTTCATCAAACCTGCCAAAATATGTCAACTAATCTTATGACTTAAAAAGACTATTGTCTACTTTTATGGTAATTTTCTGTTCTTGACAGTCGTGGTCACAGCCGTAGTACAGAAAAGTGTACAGCAAAAAACCTTCAAAATGACAAAAGAGTAGTTCACCCCAAAATTACACTATTTTTCTGCGCACATCCGTCATGCTTTCTTGCCCCAAACATCTGAAAGAAAAGGCAGTCAGTCTCTGACACTCACTTGCTGGGTCTCAAGCTGCCAGAGTGCAGGTGGCTCTGGACAGTGTGCCACCTCCCGGACTTGCTGGTCCCTGCGCCTATGCAGCTGTCACTGCGACTGGGACCCCCCACTGCCCCCCCACCCACCTCCCCCTTCTCCAGCGATCCGCTGAAAGAGGGAAGAGAGAGATCAGGAGAGCTTGATGAAGAAGGTAAGATTCAGGCACAGACTGTACAGAAGCCTTCAGGCAGAGCAGTGAGGAGCAGCTCGAGCCGAGCAGGTGTGACGGGCCTGTAAAGAGTGCGGGGAGAACAAGCAGGTGCACGGGGCTGATTTACTGCGGACAGTAACAGGAAGGCAGATGTTGTTGGAATTGCTGCATCCTATTTGTTTGCTGTGTCACACACCTAAGAAAAGTGATATTGATGTGTAACACCGTCCCTGCAAGAAGCCGAATAAATGGCACAGCGAGAACTTTATTTAAATATCAATTTTTCTTGGTATGAAAGAAATCAAAATGAGGTATACCTCAGTGTAGCTTTTAATTCTTCTATAGGGCTGCACGATTTGGTCTTGACTGATTTTTAAACAGCTTAAGGCTACAATTGAATAAATTTAGCATATAGTTATAGGCGTTTTTAGCGGTTTACAACCACTAAAAATGTTCACGTAAAAGCTTTAAGACCAAGCCTCTGCCAAAAGACCACTACAGAAAACGCCTTTTTACTGTACCATCATCTCTCTTTCAGTGAATCAGGTAGGACACACAGGGTCTATTGAATATGAATTTTATAACTCTGTGTAATTAATATTCATGAGCAAGGATTAAATATTTTTTTTTTCCCCATTTTTTTTTTTTTAATTCAAGTGGACTGCTCGATGCATGCTTAATGCAATGCCTAAACCAGTCTAAGTTAGTTTGCTGGTCCTGTCTGGTTTGAGCTAGCCTCTCAGCATAGCTAAGCCAGTGTTGTTAACTAAACTAAAATTAATAAAAATCATTTTAAATGAAATAAATTCTAAACTGAAAAAAAAGCTGAAATAAAGAAAAATGTAGATGAAAATTGTTACTTAATTTTGTTCAAGTTTAAGATGAAGTATTAAAATTACTAAAACTAAAACTGAAACTAAAAGCTAAACGGAAATATTAAAAATCAATAAAAATAAAATAGAATTAAACAGGCACATAACAAAATTACTAAAACATAAAATGTAATAAATATTGAAAACATAAAAATGAAGTACTAAAATTACTAAAACTGAAAGTTAAGTGGAAATATTAAAAATGATAAAACTAAACTAAACTAAACTAAAACTAAACCAAACTAAAATAATTTAATGACAGGCACATAACAAAAATTCTTAAAATAAATGTCTGCAGATTCTGTCAACAAAACAAAACAAAAACAAAACAAAACAAAAACAAAAACAAAAACAAAAACAAAAACAAAAACAAAACAAAAACAAAGGGAAATGACAGGCACATAACAAAATTACTAAAACCTAAATTAAAATGAAAACTCAAAATATAAAAATGAAAGCCAATTCAAAATATTAATAAATACTATAATTATACATAAATAATACTAACATAATTGGACAGCCATTTGGTCTGCTAGTCTGGCCATCTGAAAAGCTACCAAAACCGTGTTAACCAGTGGCGGCGCTAGGGTGGGGCTTGACGGGGCTCTAGGCCCATCAGAAACTTGCTTAGCCTCGGCACAGCCCTCCCCAAGGATTTCCAAATGATTTTCCTGTTAATTTAACGCTCGGTGTCACTCTCATTAACACTGAAAAATAAACATTAAAAACCTAAAAAAAGTGCCTAATATGTGGCCTATAAACAACTGATATTATGGGGCAGGGGTCAAGCAACTCAAGCAAGCAAAATTTGAAAGTGACACCCTCAAAAATTGAAAGTGAAATGTGACAACATGCCCCATAGGTGGGGTACATTGTAACATTTGAGGGGCACGTTGTAACATGACCATATGACAGCTTAAAATATTATCTGATCTCATTAAAAAAAAAAAAAAAAAAAAGCTAGACAAACTAAAATATTTTGTCAATAAAATAAAATAATTATTTATTTCAAATAAAATAATGACAATTTTTAAGAATTAAAAATAATTAGATTTTTGAGTTTGACAATGAACACATTGCAACCATGCTCGGGATGGCCCACATAAACGAGCCAAAATGCTTTACATGTCTTGAAATAATAATTTATAAAAATTAAACACTGACTGTCAGTCTTTATTCACCTGTTTCTCATCGTTTCTTATTAAAATGTATTAAAGTAAATAGTGTGAATTACATCGCTAATGTCATAGAATAGCAGGCAGGGCACATTGTAACGCAGTGTTACAACGCAACTGGAATTTAAAACCGGTTATTGTCTTCTGCTAGTTATTGAAGCATTAAAAAAATAATCTAAACTAATAAATAACAGATTGGATATTAAAATAATAGCAGATTTGTCTCATTTTAAATGAGTAATAAAAACTGAGATTAAAAATTTACTTATGCCAGAAATATAATTTTACTATGGTAAAATAAATGTTCAGCGATATCTTTAAAAGACTTTCGAATTTTGGCGCACTTTTTTTCTCTATATAATGTTCATATGGTAGCTAGTAAATACAGTAAATTTGGTTATGCAAGCATGTGTGGAAATAATTAAACCACGTGTGTTACAACTAACGTCGTGTTACTTTGTGCCCCGCACTCCCCTATTTTATTATCCTTTTTTATTACGCTTGCGGGGCAATAATTTCATGTAATTTAATAATAAAAGTAATCTAATAATAATAATAGGCCTAATAATAAGGAGAATGTAACAGGCCTACATTAATTGGAAATGCTAAATCCTCTTAATATTGCCAATTTTTGATGCTTATCTCTGGCTATCATCGACACATGATACCATGCAAATCAGCATGAGGAGGTTATCGGGCAATGTGTGCCCGTGTGGAAATAGTTTTATGAATTGTAAATTTTTATTTTAGTTTTTATTGAATTGAAAAAAAAAAATCCCAACTTTCTCTCTTTTCTATATTCATTCAAAAATTAAATTACTTTGTAAGTGTCATATTTGGCAGTTGGCATTAGTATATTACTAATAACAGTGGCATATGAGAAGTTTGATACCACAGAAAAAAGTAAAATATGCCTGTATCAAAGCTGCTGTATATAAAAACTGATAGCTAAAGTTTAGGCGTTCATTACTTTCTCTCAATTTAATTCGTTTTTTAGCACCCCCTCTGAATTGTTAAGCCCCCCCTTAGCACCCCCAACAAAAAAATCCTGGAGCCGCCACTGGTGTTAACAGATGATTTTTTTCCAGCAGGGTGGGTTCCAAACAAACTGTGTGAATGCTAAGAGAGCTGAGTGGGATTTCATTCAATGCACTTTTGGGTCAGCTGAAAGAGAAAAGCTGAGAACTTCAGCATGGAGAGTAATTTGTTCTATCATCAGCAGAGCGTGGTTAATACACAACTTCATTTACAGCCTTCATGTGCTAGTTTGCAGTTTGCACACGCAGTTCAACATGAGAGCTGCTGCTTCAATGAGATTTCATGTCTTTTTCTTTTGGCCTCCAAATCACAGTATCTGTCAAAATAGTCGCAATATGATTATATTTATATCAAATTGTGCAGCCCTACTTCTACAAGCCCTACTTCTAGCATTTAAAAATTTGGGGTCAGTAAGATTTTTTTTAAGTAATACTTTTATTTAGCAATCATGCATTAAGTTGATCAAAAATGACAGTAAAAACATTTATAACATTATAAAAGATTTTTATTTCAAATAAACATTCTTTTGAACTTTATATTCATCAAAGAATCTGGGAAAATAAAATTAATCACAGTTTCCACAAAAATATTAAGCAGCACAACTATTTTCAACATTGATAATAATAAGAAACGTTTCTCGAGCAGCAAATCAGCATATTATAATGATTTCTGAAGGATCATGTGACACTGAAGACTAGAGTAATGATGCTGAAAATTCAGCTTTGCATCACAGGAATAAATTACATTTTAAAATATATTACAATAAAAAAAACTGTTTTTTGAAATTGCATTAATATATCACAATATTACAGTTTTTACTGTATTTAACTGTATTTTGATCAAATAAATGCAGCCTTCATAAAATACTTATTTCCAAAATACTGAAAAATCTTACTTACCCCAAAATACTACATTTGATCGCATACATATTTTGATATCAGTCATTTCTATCAACACAAACTGTAAAAGAGACACCAGCCAGCAGGTCATATCATGTATTAATCATTCTTGCTTTCCCTTCATGTCAGACAGGGACTGGCGTTGACTAGATCTGGACAGTACAGTGACAGAAGAACTGCTTACACAGAGACGGGAGAGACAGAGCAAAGGTTAACACTTCAGCAGCATAGACGGCAACAAATCGACGACAGCCATTTAAGACACAGATGACCCAGAACACAACATTTGTGCATCAAGCTCAGAGGGTGAACAGAAACAGAGGGGGCTTGACATTTGTTCAAGCAGATGGCAAGGTTGCTGACCGCGGTAAGTCGTATCTTAATCTCTTTACCTTTTATTCTCTAGTCTTTAAATATCTCCTTAGCAAAGGTGTTCACACTGACAGTGATTTGCAGTGACTGGTCAGAATGAATGAGACCTTTTTTTTCACTGAAAGTGTGGGCAACCTTTCAACCAGGGTTGTTACTGTTTGCTAAATCTAAAACTATTAAATATCATTTTAAAGCTGAAATAAAACAAAACAAAGATACTAGATGAAAAGCTTGCATTTTAAAACCTGATCTCAAATTAAAAAGGCAGAAACTATCTAAAATAAAATAAGTTCAATTTGAATTACTAAAATTATTAAAACTAAAACAGAAATAAAAATGAACTGAAGCTAAACAGAAATATAAAAACTTATAAAATATGAATGAACTAAACAAAACCAACGCTAAACATTCAATTAATTTAATTCAGTCATTTTTTATGAATTAATTCTAAACAGAAATTTAAAATAATAATAAATAATTTAAAAATAATGTAAATATAAATTTTAAAAAGCTGAAATACAATAAAATAAAAAAATACTGGATGAAAACCTTAAATTTTAACTGATATAACTGAAATAAAATGTTTAAGCTGAATTACTAAAATTAGTAAAACTGAATTAAAATACATTTAAGCCAAACAGAAAAACTAATAAAGCTTTATAAAAAAAACTAAAAAAAAAACTAATTAAATGTGACTAAATTAAACTAAACATTCAATTTAAATATTTTTTAAAAATTAAATAATTTAAAATTATAGTAAAATAAATAAAAAAATAATCATTTAATTGTTGTCAGTGTGAACGCACCTTCATGTAAAAAATAGCATAATAATAGACACAGAAATGCTCCTATTAACAGATATTATACAGTTAAATTTAAGTAAATACAAGGAGACTATGATAAGTAAGTGACATAAATTCTGTCTCTAATTAAAAAGCAACTACAAAAAGAATGCAAAAAAGTAAAAATAAATAAATAAATAAATAAATGAAAAAATGAAAAAGCTATCAGAAGCAGATGTCAAATGTGAAGATGTTTTGGAAACTCCTGAAACTGTGTCACACAGATATAACAGTACGGTACATACTGAGAGTCAAACTACAAAGGGGAAGTGACAGGTGACTGGAGAGACGAAATACAACAACTACCATAAAGACACAAAAACACAGCAGTGTTGTTGACGGTCAACCCTCGACATTCAATCAGGACCAGATAAGATGGCAAGACACCAGTGCACCTCCAATCAAGATGCTCTAAATGCATCTAAACCTTTAAGGTCAAAGGTCAGAGATTTCGAGGGTTGTCCGTCTCCATGGAAACCGTCCATGGGCTGGGAGTGAAATGTTAGCAGTTAGAGACATTAGTGCTGCTGGCAGGGCTGTAGGGAACAGGGGCCTTGAGATATCAATTGATCCGTAAATCTGTAAATGTTTTAGCGATCCATCAGTCACTACTTAATGGAACAATAAATAATAATAAATAAAGATATTCTGTATTTATTGTCTTTCTTTCGTGAAACACAAGGTAAAAATAGTGCATATGACTCGTGTGCTGCAAGTCTTCTGAGATCACATGTCAGCGTTGTGTGATGAACAGGCAAAATGTAAATCGTTAATCTTCTCTCAAACTTCATTTGTAGTTGTGGTTTTTCTAAACAGAGAACCGAAATGAAATTTCCGAATGAAATTTGAGAGCTCCAGTGGAAATCCCAAATGCAATCTGTGCCTACAGAAACATCCACAGAATGGGAATGCATATCTATCAGAGTTTGCCAAAATCAGTGCAGAAAATGTTAAAAAAAAAAAAGTCTGCAGATTCTGTCCATACACATATGCATGACTTTTGAAATCTTACAATACAGGACACAAGTCATATATAGTCCATATATCAGTCATATAGACCACTTTTTACTATTCCCATCTCATGAGACAACACAACTATTTTAAGAGTTGGCAATTTTGTATGAATTTGGACAAACTGATTTATATGAAAATGTACAATTATTTTTTTAAATATTAAACAATTTCTTTAAGTGGGAAAAAGTGGATAAAATAAAATAAAATAAAATAATAAAATAAAAAAATAATAAAAAATAATAATAATAAAAAAAATAAATAAAAAAATAAAATAAAATAAAATAAAATAAGATTCCACAGTGGATGACTGAAATCTGACTGATCACATATTAACATATTGTGTTTGTGGGAGGGAATTACTATAATTATTGACGTGGATGAGAGTTGGGAATTTCATACAAATTTGTCCAATTTCATTTGTATGAAAATGTATGATTATAGAAAAAAAGCATTTTATTAAATGGAAAAGAGTGGACAAAACAAAACAAAACAAAACAAAAACAAAATAAAATAAAATAAAGTAAAATAAACAATTCTACAGTTGATGACCAGCACGAGGATGACATGAGGACGAGAGCTGGCAATTTTGTATGAAATTATTCAATTTGATTTGTATGAAAATGTATGATTTTAGCAAATTAAAAAGTGAATTAAGCACTTTCATTATATGAAAAAAGACAAAAAAAATAAAATAAAGTAAAACTAAAAAAAATAAAATAAAAATATTGAACATACGATTCTACAGTGGATGACTTATACCTAGCGCACACAACTGATGTTATTTGTGGGAGGGAATGAGAAGTGGGCAGGGATCTGCAGTCTGTATCCGTCTCCTATCAGTTAGATTCTGATTTATCCCGGGAATTAATCCAGAAAGACTACTTCCCCTCGAAGATAATGACTTCAATTAAGCAATTAAAACTCAAGGAAACGTCAGACTGAAGTGAACCTCACAACACTCTGTGGAACTCAAGCCACGTCTCGCTGAGAATGATGGGCTGACCTAAAGATTGGACATTTCATCTCGTTTCAGGCTGGATTGTGGTGTACGCTGAATGATAAAAAGCCAACTAGAATGCTAGAAAATTACATGGACTGCCCTAGATATTGCTGTTACAAATGGGGTCAATGGGAAATATGACTGCCGTGACTCCCAGGCTTTGGGCATGTGTTGTGGGTCATGCAAATTGACCTTGAAGAAGTAAGAAAATATCTTTTTCAGCCTAATTTTAAGCATTGAGATCAGAGGTGAATTTCACAAAACCTGGAGAATAAGTAATAATTTACTCCAAAAATCTAAATAAAAGTTAAGAAATAATATTTTGCATGAAAAATTAACCCTTAGGATATTATGTAAATTACACTTAATTCTCATTAATGCTATGTTATAAGAATTTGGGGTTATAAGTGTTCTCATTTATCAAAAAACGAAGGGAAAAAAATCCTAAAATTATTTATTATAAAAAACATTTATGACAAAAAATAAAAATAAAAATCCAGCCTATTACTATGGCTTTAATAGCTGTTTTTATAGATGCTAGATTTATATACAGTATATGCACATATATACTAAAATTTAACACTACAAATTAATACTCCTACTAATAATATTACATAATATTAGTATTTATGCATTACAGTAAAACAAAAGGGTTAAAACTTGCTTAATTGTCAAAAAAATAATGCCAAAAATATCGTTATATTATTTGTTGCACAAATTATATATCTCTATATAGTGTAATTTTATTTAGTCTTATTTTATTTCATTATACATATACATATACATACATACATACATATATATATATATATATATATATATATATATATATATGTGTGTGTGTGTGTGTGTGTGTGTGTATAAAATATATGTGTATAAAATGTTAATATTACATTAATTTTGTATTATGTATTAATTTTGTAATATTACATTAATTTTGTATTATTGTATTCAGCATGTGTAACCATGCTGAACTGTCTAGAAAATAATTTTTTTGTTGCATAGATTATATATATATATATATATATATATATATATATATATATATATATATATACACACACATACAGTATATATATATATATATATATATATATATATATATATATATATATATATATATATATATATACACAGTATATATATATATATATATATACTGTATGTATATATATATATATATATATATATATATATATATATATATATATATATATATATATATATTTAATTATTTATTTATTTCCTTTTGATTTTTTGGGTGAAATATGATCCAGACATTGCTTTGTAGCAATCACCTTTTAGGTTTCATAACACAGGTACAGTAAGCCCCTGTAAGCTAAAGTGGATCGCTGGAACTGAAGGCCAAAACAGAAAGGACTGAATGGACTTCCACTTTCAGTACAGCCCTGCGCAGAGAGAAGGGGTCTCTTACCAGCCAAAACCAAGACTCACTTGGGCGTGAGGCGAGGGTCTCCGTAGGGGGCGTAGGGGGACATGTTGAGGAGGAACTCCTTGGGCGGATAGGAGCTCCAGCGCTGCTGCACAGTGCTGCTGTCGTTGTTATTCCAAAAGTCCCTGTCAAGATCACTGCAGACAGACAGAAAGACAGCTGAAAGAGCCATGCATCTTCAGGAAGAGTCAAACCGAGAAAAAAAAAAACTGCAGAAAGAGAGTTCAGATAGACAGACAGTCCAGAGAGAGAGAGAGAAAACACCGGTGTAACACTACAGTAACTGGCTGAGTGGAACGATCCTGCCACAGAGAGACTTTTTTCAGAGAAGCTTTCTCTTGTCTAACAGCGTTCCAGAGCTCCTGTGTTTTTAAGTGGCACCAAGTCTTGAAAAAGTAAAAGATTTCTGAACACAAGAGCTGATGTAAAAATAGCTCTAAGGGTGAGATTAAAGGGGTTTTGAGATGGATATCTTGCACAAACAACTTAAAGTCATATTTATTCTGTGCTGTCAGTACTCTGGATCTGACTCACAGAGGATAGAGTCTTTCATAACCTACTGTAGTTTCAAACTTCTAATCTCTATAAAAACAACAGAAGCAACGAATACAGAAAAAGAGAAAACATATCAAGAGGTAAGAAACCCAATTAGTGCTGAGCGTCATGACTAAAATTCTATATAATAACAGTGTAACAAACTATATAGTTGTTTTTATGTACATTAAAGTGTGCCTATTATGCCATTTTAAGGTTGCTAATATTGTTTTATGAGTCTCCTAAAACAGGTTTACATGCATCCAAGGTCAAAAAACACTTTAGTTTTCTCAAAAAATAGATTTAATTTGACCTCATTTCTAAATGATTCATAAACTTGGCAGATTACATGCACGACGCAGAGAAAGTGAAAAAGCAAATGTGGTAATTAATATTGCTATTTAAATATGACAGGCTCATAACTCGTAAGACATGGGAAATACCGTTGGAAATGGACTTTGCTTTTTCATTTGAAATGTGGCAGTCACTGTTCGTTCGCGAAAGTGAAAATGCAAACGGTAATGCAAGATTTGCAATTGCATTTGGATTATGTCACAATTTATGTGCCCACATGTGGAAAACGCAATTGAAAATACAATTTGCAATTCCTTTTGAAAATAGTCCGGAATATTCTTCCATAGTATTTATCGTGCACTGTCGGCTTCACAACTTTGCAGATAGTTTATGTTCAAATACAGCAACATGACACACTGCATGAACGGTAATATTCAAAAAGGCATAAAGGGGGCACTTTAAGCAAAAATTAATCCAGTTAATACATTAGATGCTTCATCTTATTTCATCGTTTTATAATTTTATCTGAAACATAATGGATGGCTACAAAGCACAAGATATTAATAACAATTAAACAACTGAATGAAGTTATTATGCAACACATCTCACATTATGTAACATTCATAAAATATTTTTCCAAACTCTAGCATATTATCCACATTACAAAAAAATTTAATTAGAAATGAAGTATATTTTCAAACGGACCGGCCTGTGACTTAAACACTGCCAGTCTGTGAGGCGTGATGTTTAGTGCTTTCATCTGTTCTGGCAATGTCTGATTGGTCTCCATTAAAACTCCAAGCTATATAAATTAATCTCCCATTTAATATTTAATTTGGGTTGATGCAGGCACTTAATATGATAATAAAACTCTGAATGTATTGGAGTTGTTCCAGGTACTAATTCATTTACAACAGACACACACACACACACACGCACACACACACACACACTACATTACAGAGGTATAGGGACACATGCAATCATACAAGAGACACATAAAATAATTTCTATCTGTACAGAAGAAGGTTAACAATAAACACTCATCAAGCTCTAAACAGAAGTTAAACTAGGCAATTCTTGAATTTTTTCACACCAACTGGCTAGTAACTTGTCTACTTATTTACTCACCATCTGGCTGGTAATACTTTTTGTAACTGTCACATAAAACATGATTTAAATCTTATTTTTCAAATGATTTAATGCCGCAAAGTAGAAAATCTGTATGGTGTAATTTTTCTGGCAACCTATACTTTTTCACTGACTGGCTCATTTCTTGTGTTGCAAATGGGCTGTGCAAATTGTTGTATGCAAATAAAAGACACCTAAATAAATGAGTTGTCCAGGAGAAAGAAACAATTAAATATTTCTTACCATAAATTAATTATGATGGTGTTTTAGTGCCACTTAAAAAAACAAACAAACAAACAAACAAACAAACAAACAAACAAACAAAAAAAACAATTTGGGATCAAAGTTAATCAAATTAACTCAAAACAGGTCTTTGAGTTACATAATATTCTTAAAATATTACTACTTACTACTTGTGTTATTAGTTGAACAGTAAATTATATTTATATTGATTATAAATATATATAAAAAGTTTTTTTTTTTGCATTACAGTACTGAGAAATTGGAAGTTTAAATGTGCTCAATTAAAAAAACTAATGCAAAAATATATAATATAATATAATATAATATAATATAATATAATAAATATAATATAATATAATATATTAGTAATATAACTTATTATAGAGACAAAATACAAAAATCCAGCACATTTTATGGCTTGAAAAAATAAAACCAAATATTACAAACCATTTATTAGCTGGTTAGATGTTTATGTATTATGTATGCACATGAATGTATAAGTATATATATATATATACACTTATGATATAATTCTCAGAATTGAACCTTTTTTGGTACTGTTATGACTTCATTCTTGAAATCATAGATTTTTGTTTTATTTTAACATGGTATTAAAACTCTGTCATACAGTTAAGTATCATAATGCATGTAAACGTTCCACACTGGTGTTGTGGGTTCATCCTTTAGTAAAAGAAATCGAAATGTCTCATTCGCAGGCTGAGGAACACAATGAACGGCTCTCCCTGCCCTTGTGCGGTCACAGGTGATTAGCTGTCTGGCCTCTTGTGCTGATATAAAAACAGTATCCATCTGCTGCGGGCTACATTGGTGTCTAATTAGAGCATTGCCTGATTAATATTCAGGCTGCAGTGGTTACCAGAGCAAGTGCTCCAAGTGGACTAGTGCTGGAAGTGTGCTGCTTCACACTGCTGACCTGATAAACATCATCAAGTGTGTGAAAGCCATCATTTCACACACACTTACTATTTTTAAAGTGCTTCGAGGTTATTCCTGTGGTTTGCTCAGAAACGCTGGCTGTGTTCAGAATGAAAAAGGCTTTATGGTTGGCCTGATACCAATATTTTGACTGTGGTAGCAGTTCTGGTTTCTTAGTATTGATAGCAAATTGATACCTCAGTATGAACAGATGGTACAGTAGGTAGACCACGGAATATACATGATAGATTTGCATATTATGTAATGGGAACATACAAAACCAATGACTAAACTAATAAATGGCATTAGCCAATTATTGTATAATACCAGTGATGTTTTAGTACCACTGGTATACTATCATAGTTTTATTTATTTATTTTTAGATTTTCTATTTTCATTTTAATTTTAGTTAAAGTTTTAATAATTTTGTTGCATGTTTTTGTCATTTTTATTAGTTTTTGCTTTCTAAAATATGTCTATATTGTTCTTATTTTATTTGAGTTTTATTTTTAGTTATTTTCGTACTTTAAGTCAAACTAAAAGAAAACAAGAAAAGATGCCTTGTCAACTAGCTGAAATAAAATTAAAGCTAACTGTAATAAAATAATCTATCTTTATTTATTTTAATGTTTTAATTTTAACGACAATGATCCTGGTATAAACCACCTTAAATCCACTGTACTTGTTTTGTAGCTATTTACTGCAGAACCATACTGTATATAATTACGGATTAAGAATTTCAGAAAGTGCAAAAATAAACGTTTCAAATTGTAGTATGCTACATTGTTGTTAATAATCTTACTACATTGCATGATTGACTCAGACAAAAATTTCAGAAATAAAAACAACTATTTTGCTCATTTAAATCAATTGTTTTTGTCTAAAAGATATGAGACAAGAAAGAAAAAAACTAACTAAAAATGGCATAATTTTAAATAGAAAATAAAAATGACTTCTGCTTCATTCATTACGTTGAAAATTCAAGGTCAAGTCAGATGTCAGATGCCGTTTCAAGAGTCTGCGCATAATGAAAATTTGCACACTGTGCACACCATAGAAAGGGCACACTGAAAATATGAAATTATGGCAGTACGGCATTAACCAGAACATAAGAACATAGCCGTTTTCTGATATTTGCAAACAAGAAGCCAGTGTTGTTCATATAGTACTGACCACGACAAATGCTACAGCTGGTGTGAGAATAAAATATAACACTTCTGAAACTATAAATACAAATGAACACTGCTGAATAAATTACAGAAAGGAAGGGAAATATGAAATATGTGTATCAATAACACAGTTAGTAATGACACATTTGCTGTTTGTTATTTTCCAACATAGGCAATGCTTGGAAGAGCATGCTACTGCAGATATTTCTGTGCACAGTATGTGAATGTGTGTTAATATGTAACATAATGATGAAAAATGTAAAACAACACTGTATTTGTTCGATGCATGCATACCTAAATGGAAGACCCCTAATGAAAATTTACAGTATGAATACATATAGCATTATACCCCTAGTATCCAGTATATACTGTGCAGTATGCAATATTAAATTCTAAACACAGACTTTTGGGATTTTCGGTTCAACTTTGAGTAGCACAAGAATCAATATTTCCTCTCATTACCGAGACATTAACTGCAGTAGTTAAGCCCTGCAGGAGGCACCTACTTCATGGCTTTATTTTCTCCTCGTCCTCTCCCAGACACAGACACCGAGTCTGGGGTCCCTGCTGTCTCCACCCCCGGCTTATTCCTCATCCCCTTCAGAGAGAAAGAGAGAAACATTAAAGAAGAACAACACAAAGTGGATGAGAAACTGAAGAGTGCCAGATATAATTTCATCAGGTGCCATATTTCAGCAAATTCTGTGCAACTGCTGCAAGTCACACACTTTAATTAATCAGTGAAGCCAAACAGATGCAGTGATAGTGCTAATACACACCATCAACAGCCAAAGAGGGGTTTAATGCTGATATTAATGACAAGTCTGAGACCCTCGGGGTGTTTACACACTAGAGAAGCTCTGATAGAGTGTTTGATGGATTGGAAGGCATAAGATGCGCTTTGAAGAAGTCGAAAGAGCCGGTCAATCAGCAATCAAGTGGGAATACAGTGAATTAGATCTGCAAAAGCATAAGCGGATGCCTATATAAAAATGTGTTGCAAATTTTACACTTTCTTCAGTCTTGAGAAACTTGTAGATGATCTTTCTAATTAGGAGGGAAGAAATGAAGAAACTTTATATTCTATTTCAGTTAACACATATTTCAAGTAAGGAAATTGTTTAAATTATATATTTATGCTAACAACCAACTATAATAACTCTGGTTTACAGATAAATATTAATATTAAAATAAATATTTATTAGAAAACAAACAAAAAATAATTTGAATAACTTGATTTTAAAAAATATTAACCAAATTTGATTTTTTATAAATCAGTTTTTACTGTATCATTTATTGAATAAATTAGAGCAATGAAGTGCTCCTCCACCATGACCCATAATATAAAAATCAAAATAAAATAAAATTGACGTCTCTGATAATATACAGATAGGAAAATCTAAGCTAAAGTGGTCAAATAATGTAAATGTTTATTTCAAGTAACAGTGTTTTAGTTAACTACAATAATTCTGGTTTACAGAAAACATGAATATTTACATTAATATTTATTAAAAAAAAAAACAGATAAAAGTAGAGCCACGCTAATATGGTCAAACATGGTTAATGTTTATTTATTCCAAGTAATGAAAATCTTTTTTTAATAGTTGTAGTTAACTATAATAACCCTGGTTTACAGATTAATATTAATATATAAAATTATATTGATTGGAAAAATAACTGATGGAAAATAATAAATAATCTAAATATATGTAAAAAAAAAAAAATCAACCATATATATATATATATATATATATATATATGTATATATATATATATATATATAACACTACATCATTTATTAATTAATTTAGAGCAATAAAGTTTTATTATGATTTATTATTGTCAAAATTTATTTTGACTAATTATGAACTCTTGAATGCGCCTGTGAGGAACACTATCAAGGTAAAGGAAAATGTCTGAAAAACATTAGAGACTAAGGCAAATGTGGCCAAATACTGTGTAAACACTCATTCAATTCATAATTAGCCCTAAAACTGAAAAGCTTAGTTTCAATGGACATTCGAGCCAAAGGACTACAGTTCGGCTTGAGAAAACACTCATACACTTCCATAATGCACCATATGCAAACAGTCGTGCTATTGGCAGACAACTGAGACAACTCTACTGATCGATGCAACCAATTACATAAAGGCTAATTACATCATTTCCTGTCTGTCAAAGATGCACTCCTCCCCACCATCTCTTGATTGGCCAATCCATCTCAAAGTGATTCTGCAGGTGGAGTATTCATTACAAAGTCCTCTGAAAGCCATCAGCCGCCAGCGGTTGTGTAAGAGATGATAAATGATCTGAACAGGAGGAAGAAAGAGCAGCGTCTTGGCCCGGGCGCAGCAATAGCCTGCCAGTTTCCAGCATTTAAATTACGCCGCCTGCCAACATGCCATGATCTGTCTAACCATGTAATGAATGGTAACAAAAGAGGAAGCGAAACAAGCGTGTTCATACACAGGTACAAACATCTTGTGATTTGCAACACGAGTGCACACATTTGCATAGGAGACGAGCCACGCCCCACAGGAAGTGGAAATAGAATTTGAATTTGACTTACAGGAAGAGGAATTTAGTAAAAGAAATTCAACAGTTCACAGAAGAGACCTCAGAAGAGAAATTTTGCCAAAAAATAAAAATTAAAATAAAAAATAAAATTGCTCCATTCATTTTGACTAATTATGACTATTTTTTTCAGATATGTAAAACACAGTCAACTGTTAGCATCTTTGATATACTATTATTTTTTCAAATTAGATTTTATTTTTATATTCTCTGCTCATTTTAATTTAAGTTAAAATTTTACTAATTTGGTTTCATATTTTTATCATTTTTAAAAATAGGTTTATCATTTTTCTTTTTATTTCAGTATTTTTAATGCAAGTTAAACTTTTTGTTGCTTTGTATATATTATAATTAATGTTTATTTCAAGCAATGTTTTAATGGTTTTAACTAAAATTAACCCTGGTTTTCAGAAAATTATAGTAAAATTTAAAATTCAATAAATAGTAAAATGTATGTGTATTTATATTATTTATTTATTTTATGATTTAATTTAAATATTAAATTATTATTAAATATTTATAATTATTAAATTAATAAAATTATTACTAAATATTGATAATTTTTTTGGCAAATAAAAATAATTAATCAAATGAAAGACCATTTTGAAATTAAATTTAAAATGACAAATTATTAATATTAAAATACAGAAAAACAAATAAATATTAATCAAATTTGAATATAATTTAAACAATGTGATCCTCCACCAATAAAATCTGAAAATCCCATAAAATGCATCAAAAATGAAATATACAGTATATACATTAAATACAAATATTTGAGCTAATTTAATAATTAAACATTAATTTCATGCTATGTCTCTGGAAATACCCCATTTGTATGATAATGTTTATGGCTAATTCACACAGAAAAACTTGTTACTAAGAACTACACGTACAGTAGTCCTCTGAACTTTTTCACCTTATTCTCTTTTCATTCCAAATCCTTAAATTATAATTATGCAAAACTATGGTTATACATCCATGAGAGATGTACTGTAACTCTCTGCTTTTGCCTTTGAAAGACCTTTGGCTTTTGAAATAACAAAAGTTCAAGCAGTACTGGAAATTGCTTGGTGTGTAGTTCTGCCAGTGTAATTTACATGAAGAACATACAATTAAAATTAATGAAGAATAGCTGGTCTCATGCATATTACCCTGCTCATTAACACTGGGTCAACTTCACATCCGGCGATACTATTTTAATACAAAGTTAAAAGAGTTAAAACAAAGACAGTGCTGAGAGAGACAGTAAAATAAATCAAAGCTGGCTGTACAGTTGACTATTGCTTATTGAACTTATTGAATTTTTTTTTTTGTTTTTACATTTTTTAAAGCAGCTTGCACCTGCATTAATTATGCACGAGAACACGTGTATTAAAGTAAACAGAGTTAATTATTATTTCATGTTGAATTTAAGATTAACACACACTATATGCAAAAACTAAAATATCAGGAAAATGATATTCAGTTCCTGTTTTGGTCCCAAAAATGAAAATAAATAAATAAATATAAATTATATATATATATATATATATATATATATATATATATATATATATATATATATATATATATATATATATATATATATATATATATATATACACACACACACACACACAGTGGGTACGGAAAGTATTCAGACCCCCTTAAATTTTTCACTCTTTGTTATATTGCAGCCATTTGCTAAAATCATTTAAGTTCATTTTTTTTCCTCATTAATGTACACACAGCACCCCATATTGACAGAAAAACACATAATTGTTGACATTTTTGCAGATTTATTAAAAAAGAAAAACTGAAATATCACATGGTCCTAAGTATTCAGACCCTTTGCTGTGACACTCATATATTTAACTCAGGTGCTGTCCATTTCTTCTGATCATCCTTGAGATGGTTCTACACCTTCATTTGAGTCCAGCTGTGTTTGATTATACTGATTGGACTTGATTAGGAAAGCCACACACCTGTCTATATAAGACCTTACAGCTCATGGTGCATGTCAGAGCAAATGAGAATCATGAGGTCAAAGGAACTGCCTGAAGAGCTCAGAGACAGAATTGTGGCAAGGCACAGATCTGGCCAAGGTTACAAAAAAAAATTCTGCTGCACTTAAGGTTCCTAAGAGCACAGTGGCCTCCATAATCCTTAAATGGAAGACGTTTGGGACAACCAGAACCCTTCCTAGAGCTGGCCGTCCGGCCAAACTGAGCTATCGGGGGAGAAGAGCCTTGGTGAGAGAGGTAAAGAAGAACCCAAAGATCACTGTGGCTGAGCTCCATAGATGCAGTCGGGAGATGGGAGAAAGTTGTAGAAAGTCAACCATCACTGCAGCCCTCCACCAGTCGGGGCTTTATGGCAGAGTGGCCCGACGGAAGCCTCTCCTCAGTGCAAGACACATGAAAGCCAGCATGAAGGACTCCAAGATGGTGAGAAATAAGATTCTCTGGTCTGATGAGACCAACATAGAACTTTTTGGCCTTAATTCTAAGCGGTATGTGTGGAGAAAACCAGGCACTGCTCATCACCTGTCCAATACAGTCCCAACAGTGAAGCATGGTGGTGGCAGCATCATGCTGTGGGGGTGTTTTTCAGCTGCAGGGACAGGACGACTGGTTGCAATCGAGGGACAGATGAATGCGGCCAAGTACAGGGATATCCTGGACGAAAACCTTCTCCAGAGTGCTCAGGACCTCAGACTGGGCCGAAGGTTTACCTTCCAACAAGACAATGACCCTAAGCACACAGCTAAAATAACCAAGGAGTGGCTTCACAACAACTCCGTGACTGTTCTTGAATGGCCCAGCCAGAGCCCTGATTTAAACCCAATTGAGCATCTCTGGAGAAACCTAAAAATGGCTGTCCACCAACATTTACCATCCAACCTGACAGAACTGGAGAGGATCTGCAAGGAGGAATGGCAGAGGATCCCCAAATCCAGGTGTGAAAAACTTGTTGCATCTTTCCCAAAAAGACTCATGGCTGTATTAGATCAAAAGGGTGCTTCTACTAAATACTGAGCAAAGGGTCTGAATACTTAGGACCATGTGATATTTCAGTTTTTCTTTTTTAAAAATCTGCAAAAATGTCAACAATTCTGTGTTTTTCTGTCAATATGGGGTGCTGTGTACATTAATGAGGAAAAAAAATGAACTTAAATGATTTTAGCAAATGGCTGCAATATAACAAAAAGTGAAAAATTTAAGGGGGTCTGAATACTTTCCGTACCCACTGTATATACACACAGGTATATATAATAAATTATACTTCTCGCACCTCCTCTCACACAGACACAGTTGTTTAAGATAAGAAACGCTAGTGTAGATGTCTGACAGGCATGCAGTACGCTATCAAGAGAGGGGGAAAAAGCAAAGGGAAAATAAAAAATAGAGAGGAAAAACAGCAAAGGCAGAGTACGAGTGGGTTTTCAAACAGAATTCAGAATCACAAAAGAAAAGCGAATGAGCAGAGAGAGCGAGACGGTCTGTAAGAGTAAGAGAGATCTTTCACAGGTGATCTCACAGCAGATCCAGCTCTTCCTCGTGTGTTAAGAGCAAACAGAGAGAGCTGCATCCTCAGATCTCCTCACTGACACTCCTTCACCTCATCTGCATTCCTCTGCTTCATCTTATTTACATGATTTACTAGTGAGAAATGATCCCAACAGTCACACCAGAAAGAAAAGAGCTAGAAAGATGGACAAGAAACTATTAACATAAATTTGATAAATGAAAATATGTATAATAGAATGAGTGATGAGGTGAGAGAACAACAGAATGATAAGACAATGACAGAGCGATGAACACAGATATATAGAAGAATAGACAAATGAATAGAAAGATGGATAGACAGAATGACAGAATACGGATGGATAGATAGATGGATGAACGATAGATGGATGGATAGATAGACAAAAAAACAACAACAGATGGATGGATGGATACATAAATGGACATACAGAACGACAGATAGATGGATGGACAGATGGATAGATAGACAGAACGATAAATAGATTGATGGATAGACAGAACGATACATGAAATTATTAACACTGCAGTCATCAATGACAATTCAGAGCAGCTTTATTCCAGGCACTGATTTTCAAAAACAATCCGTTTAATACGAAATACGTTTCTTCTCATGTTTTTCACTATATGAGCCACAAAAGAAATGTTAAGGGAATAATTTAAGACAGTTATATACTGTTATCAGCATATGTTAGAGTAGATGCGTTTCTCGTTGTCTCAGAGAGAATATGCGCCGTTAATGCAGCGTTAGCCGTCAGTATTTTTTACTTTCACTTTCTCTATAGTGAATTGACGTTCACCGTCTTGCGCAAAGTTTGCGCGTTGCTTGCCTGAGTTGCTTGACCGACCGACCGATAGATAGATAGATAGATAGATAGATAGATAGATAGATAGATAGAAAGAAAAGCTGAAAATAAATAAAAACAGGAAAGAAAACTCAACAAAAACTGTGATAGCAAACAGACCTTTTACAGTATGAATGTACTGCATTTGAAATGAAATAAAATTATTTCAGCAGATACAAGACATCAACTTCAGCGAGCTTTCCACACACTTCAACATGCTGCTCTCTCATCTCTCAACATTCTTCAGATCCCCTCTGTTCAGAGTCAGAACCGGATCAGACAGAGAGAATCTCTGTAGTCTTGACCTGAAACCGCCCAGCTCTGTCAAATCTATTTGGGAGGAGAAGGAGAAAGCAGGCAGTCTGTTGGCGCGGAGTGGAGCAGAGCGTGGGGTGTTGTGGGCAAAAAAACATATGAATCATTAGTGAGCCCTGCGGCGTGGCAGTATGAGGTATGAGAAACATAAAGGCCAGGGAGACTCTCGCTGTGCAACCTTACATAACACATCTCGGCTCATTCACTCATTAAGAATCTGTTGTTCTGCTGCTGATCAAAAGACTGACCACAGACGCTTTAATTAAAACAACAACACTAATCCTTATTTTCTGCAACAATCAAAGTCTGTTTGTATAGGGGTTTGGATCAGGACGACTCAAGGCTGATGTTGACTCATCAATGACTTTTTGCTTGAAACAAGGAATTCTGTTGTAGAACAATTATGTTTTTTTTTTATTATTGTGATATTATTTACTTGACAATCAAGTACATGTTACCCTCAAATTCTCATTATTGTCAGCAAAAAATGTGTCAGTTATTTATTACTGTAACAAATAAATCGATGTAATGTGCCAATGTAAATAAATACATAAGATGTAGAATTTATACAGTACCTTTGTAATGCCTTTAATTTCGCTGATTTGAATAAAACCCCCTTTTTCCATTAATAATGGTAATTATACAAACTCATAAGCAAAACATCCGGATGCATTAAGATAATGAGTGTTAGCTATGAACGTGCTTAATTATCATGAAAATAAAGTCTCCATGCAAAAAAAAAAAAAAAAAAGGTTAATGGTCCTAAAACAAACTTAATTTTCTTTAACCAAAGTATAATTGGGTGTTTCTTCAACAGGACTTTTATTTTTATTAAAACTAACAGATTATTATTATTATTATTATTATTATTATTTATTAATTAATTATTATTATTTACAATTTACAAAAATAGAAATGTTGTCTTGGCAACTAAAAAAACATGAAATAAAACATATTTAAGTTCAAGAACTAAAATGGCCAAAATTGAAATTGAAATAAAAATAGAGTAAACAGAAAATAAATAAAAATAAAAAATAAATAGAACTATAAAAGTACTATAAAGAACTATAAAAATGGCACACAAATTAAAATAAAAACAAAATATAAAAATAAAAGCTAATTCAAAATATTAAATTTTATAACAATATATAAACCATACTAAAATAAACAATCACATTCAAAACAGAAACAATGTTTTTCCTACTTTTCAAATGTTATTTATAGACCGTATTGTTTTTCTCAGACTTTCAATCTTAAAATCTAAAAATAATAACAAACAATATGACATTTAACTTGTTTACCGAAGAGACAAGATGAAATATGAAAGTTGTAAAAGTCAAATTATGCAAAAAGTGTATTATTAGAATACATTTAATTCTAGCAAAGAAATTAACCTTAGCAAGACAAATGAGTCATTCAATTTATTCCAAATATGTCAAATAAAGTCATTTCCAGCAAAGAAAATGACAGAATTTTCCCGTGAGACATTCATTTCCACTGTTGAACATCGTATGTAAAGAAACACACTTAAGTTAAAGAGTTTTCATGAGATTCACACTTCTAGAAATCAGTCACGTATGTAATTTTGCATTAATACACAGCTCTAAGTTTTGCAGAACCACTGACACATACTAACCCCTGATGACAGGCCTGGTCCACATCAGAAGCTCTATTGCGAAAACACTAATATTTTGATGACAAAACATGTATTTTGCTAATCATTTTATGGTCACCAAACAGCAATTAAGAACAGCCTAGTACAGTATGAAAACAGAGGAGGGGGAACAATATCATTCGGTTTAGACTGAAAAATACCAAGTATGAAAATGGCAATGAAAATGTGACGAAAACCATGAGCGAATAAAATGAGAAGCGAGTTTGTAATCCCTCATTGTAATAACATGAAGACGGTAGATGCCCGCAGGCCGGGCACGTGGTGAGGAAGACATTACTGAGTGTAATTAAAACTTGAAATCTCTTTTTAGCCACCCTGCAGTCTTCCCGTCTGCCTCTCACTCCTCCTCTAATCTCCTCTCTTTCACTTGCTCCGTCTGGCCTGCGCTGACCATCTCAAAACCCATCACTCCTCTCAGCTGACGAGTGGAAAACCCGCACGCTTGAGAAACCATGCCTCCACATTCGGCTACTCTTCTAGGCAAAAAGCAAGTGACACATTAAATGTGTTAAAGGTAATTAATTTTGAATAATGGGTGATCTGTTTATTTCGGGAAGAGGGTAATTCAATTAAACTGAGCACAGGTGATTAATTTTGTTTGTGGATTCTGTTTATCAACTGGCTATTAATCAAAAAGTGGGTGTAATCACATTTTCATGTTTATGTTTAAATCATTTAGCCTAATTATTCTTTTTCCTTAATACACGTTCTTCCTCCCTCACGATTCAGTCTCATTTGGCCGCCTTGCGCTGAATTGCTTTACACGAGTTGAATGGAAAATCTTGTTTTGTAGATGCTGAGGCTGAACAGAAAACTACAGGCTCAACAGCTAATTATCCAGATAGAAAATAAGATTTACAACTGTTGAAAGGCAATCTGGATGGAGGTCTGATGTAAACACAAACGAGGGCACGTGTGCAGAGTACCAATTTGTGGAAATGGCAAACAAAAATAATTAGATGACCCCAAGGCAACTCCCTATTTTCTTCTGTTTTATAACTGAGCACCCAACACCGCTGTAGTAGGTTTACATTTCAAACTCGATAACATCATGGCTCTGTTCCTGAACCTAGAGCTGCCTAAATATGTAGCTGTCTTCTAAGGCTGCATCCTAACTGAAACAGAATTCCAATAGAGTTGGGAGTTAACGTAAATGCATACATTACTGTGTAAAAGTTTGGGGTCTGTAATTATTATTTTTTTTTATTTTTAGGCTCTCATGCTGGCTGCAAGGCTGCATTTATTTGATCAAAAATACAGTAAAATATTGTGAAAAATTTTTAGAATCTAAAATAACTTTTCTATTTAAATATATTTTACAGTGTAATTTGTTTCTGTGAATTTTCAGCAGCCATTACACCAGTCAGCCCTGGTGAGAATTAAAAAAAAGAATAAATTAGACATGTACACTCTTAAAAATAAAGGTGCTTTCAGTTTTGGTTCCACAAAGAGCCATTCAGTCAAAGCTTCTTTAAAGAACCATCTCTTTCTTACCTTTTTATAATCTGAAGAACCTTCTTTTGCCGCAAAGAACCTTCTGAGAAACAGAAAGGTTCTTCAGACGTTAAAGGATCTTTATGGAACCATTTAGTCAGAAAGGTTCTTTTGTGGCATTGTGAAGCACCTTTATTTTTAAGAGTGTAGGTGAAACACTACTTATAGTCAACAAAGTGTGTTAAAGTGACCATCAAAATAAAATGAAACCGAAAAAAAAAAAGAATTACTAATCCCAAACTTTTGAACAGTAGTGTATATTGTTACAAAACATTTCTATTTTGAATAAATGTTGTTTTATTCATTCATTCATTCATTCATTCATTCATTCATTTTCTTTTTATTCATCAAAGAATCCTGAAAAAAAGTATCACAGGCTCCAAAAAAATATTAAGCAGCACAACTGTTTCCAACACTGACAATAAATCCGAATATTAAAATGATTTCTGAAAGATCATGTGACACTGAAGACTGGAGCAATGGCTGATGAAAATTCAGCTTTGCATCACAAGAATAAATTATATTTTAAAGTATATTAAAATAGAAAACTGTTATTTAAAATTGTAATAATATTTCACAATATTACTGTTTTTTCTGTATTTTTGATCAAATAAATTCAGCCTTGATGAGCATAAGAGACTTCTTTAAAAAACATTAAAAACCATACTGAACTTTTGAAGAGTAGTGTAATAGATGCAAATAAAACTAGTTAATTTTTAATTATATTATTTAATTAGAACTGTTATCAACACAACTGAGGTTAATTAAATGTTTTATTAATTAAACATCTCTTTTTTGCAGTGCATTCTGAGATTGCATTCTCCACAAGACATACTTGCAAAAAATCTTAGGTACAATTATACTGTCTTTCTGCGCTAAATGCTAGGATCATGCTTGCAATGCCTTAAAATGTCGCCTACATGGTCAGACTACTAGGTTTTGGAACAGAGCACATGCATCTGTCTTTCAGATGTTGGTAGACTGCTGTCAGAGTGTAACAGACAAACAGCTGTGAAACCAAAGACACTAAAAACAAACTGTAAAAGCATATCAACTCTTACATAGCTGATAGGATATGCAATTTTACACACTAACAGATGTCAATGTCTATTATCACATCTGTTTAAGACACTTTAAACCCCCTGTTGTGCAGGAAGTGACATCACTCACCAGTTTGCGTTGGCACCATCCACAGACCCCGCATAGTGCCACCAGCCACACGACACACACCGTTAAACCCACCGATACCAGGAACACACTCAGAGACAAAGAACCTGCGGACAGAGAAGTGCTTAACATTAGAGCTGCCAAAGAGCTGCTGGTAACTTTTCCTTAACACGTTTATTCCATTTGAGTCATGTCAATAGCTTACTAACATGCTAATGTCAAACTGTATTGGAATCAACAGAGAACAGGGTGCTATTTGTGTTGCTGTCTAATAGAGCGTTCCAATTCAGTCACTGGAGAGGATTCATCTTGGTTAGGATGCTGCTTTAGACAGCAAGGCAGCTCACTAGGATCAAAGCTTATATTTCAAAACAGCAAGGAAAATGTTTTCAATTTTTTAAGAAATGTCACAAGGCTGTTTCAATGCTTAAGGGGTCATTTAGCATTTCGAAGTTCATGCACAAATTTGTAACTAAATAAAATGTTGCTTAAATGAGTGGTTGTGTCATCTGAAGGACAAAGTGACTCACAGCTTTCTTAGGCATGTGTATTATAAAAACCATACCAATTTATACCTTTGAACTTTGATAAAAACTAAAAATGGAAGGAAAAAAAAGTATATGAGTGATAAAGCTCAATGAGAAATTCTAAAGAAACATGTTTAAAAGAATAAAATAATCTAACATGTAAAAAATAAATTCATTAATTAAATATTGAAATAAATATAATTGATTGTGAAAGATGGTCTCAAGTAGAATGTTTGATCATGCTTTATAATAAAATAATATAAAAAATTAACTAAATTAACTAAATTTAAAAAAATTCTGAAGAAACATTCTTTAGCCTATAATAAAAGAATATAAAGTATAAAAGATGAAAAAAACAGCGTATGAGTGATGAAGTACATAATGAAGAAACATGGTTTAAAATTAAAAAAGCATATGAGTAAAATAAAATAAAATAAAAGTGATGAAAATCTCATGTAGAAAATCCTGAATACACATTCTTAATAATAAAAGACTACAAAATATAAAAACTACAAGAGTAAAAAAATGCACGTGAGCGATAAACATCTCAAATAAAAATCATGCTTCATGATAAAATAAAAATAAACTACGCTAATAAATGTTTATTAGGCATGGGGGCACATCTAATTCATTATTTGATTAAGCTGACCTGTACTATATTGCCCCATTGGCATTTTTTAATTAGGTAAAGAAACTTTTTTGAAGGACAGAAATTGATTTAATTTCTCTGGTGGAGCAGTGAAGTGAGAGGGGGTGGTGAAATAAAACGCAGGCAGCTGCTCAGAAAAGTGATTCATTTTCACTGAGAGAGGCAGAACGGAGAGCAGCAGTGTAATCCAGTTGAACTGACTAAAACACAAGTGAAATATAGAATAATCTGGTCCAATATAAGCCAACTGACCCCGTCGTGACATTAGAGTCCATAAGAGTTCAGGTGAGGTCTGTCCGTGAGCCTTTCAGAGCCGAGGAGATTTAGGTGGGAGGTGAGGAGATGTGGTGCTGAAGACCAGGAGAATAGAAAAGCTCAAGCGATCACCACTTTCTTTTTTCCTTTTGAAACTGTTGTTTAGAAGCACAGTTGAAAAGTTTGAGGTTTGGAAGGGTAATACTTTAGAGCCAAAAAAAAAAGTGAGAGAAAATTTGACAGTAATCCGGTAACTGAGAAGGCGAAGAAAAGAGGGAATGATATATACTGTGGAAGAAAAAAGAAAAAGAACCGTATAGGTTCTGTCAGAAAGGGGGTGGAAGGGAGCAGGATAAATGATTTTATAATGCCTCTAAGAAATATAAAAATGAGGAAAATTACAGTGAGAGGAAGAAGAGGAGATAAATGTGTGCGAGAGAGAGAGTGTGTGCTGAGGTTATGGGAATTTTTCTATCCTTTTATTTAATGTTATCAGCTTATTAGTCTTGTGAAGCCAGACATCTGACTAACGGCATAAAGGCTGATTCATATCCCAGCTAAGAACCGCCCACTTCAACAGGAAGAATCCGTCTGACTGCACTGCAAAAAAATCACTTTTGTAATTAGCGTTTATTTCTTGTTTTTACAGTTAAAACATCTAAACATTCATAAACAAGATACATTTACTGGAGAAGTAAAGTTGTGTAATTATTCATTTTGACCCAATTTATAGTTTTCACGTGACGTCACACCCTTATAGGAACGCCCACCTGGCAGGCAAAACGAAGCTTTGCTCCACTGACCGCCAGTTATTTTTACACAGATTGCATCAAGTAATAACGTAGTAAAATGCAGATATTAAAAGGTGAAATTCAGTAAACACCTTATTGATGATGTATATTTTGTACAGGCAAGAAGATGAAGCCAGAATATAAACACAATGTGCAAAGTTTCACATTAAAAGGCTTCCCATAAAAAAACATTAGAAGGAAAACACTGAACCATTAAGCGGATTGCGTTCATGTTCCGGCCTCATCTGCTTGCCTATGTAAACTATGCATTATTAATATGGTGAATACTGAATGTGATCTTTTAATATTACCGTTTTAAATATATTACGGCACTTTAAGTGTTTTTACAACGTTTTGTCGCACTGTTAATGATTGAAATACTGCCGTGGGTGCTTAATATGGATTGCAAATGGCCAAAACTTGCATTTTGTTCAGAAATACCTTTGTTTTATTCTTTTGAGAGGTGATCTAAATATTTGCGGCTGGGAAACAGATGAAAAATTGACAGACTTGTGCTGTAGTTCTATGGATGTTTTGCCCTCCAAGTCTTCGAGCCGGTCACGTCTTTTTAAGCATAAATCTAACAGAATTTATTGAGTTTCATTAAAAACAAGAAAACTATTTTCCAATGAGGTAAGAAAGAATATATTTATTTTAAGACTTATTCTATTAAAACAAGTAACATCTAAGCTATTATGTATCATTTTTAGGTATTTTTATTAGAAAACTACCTATTTCATTTCTAAAATAAAATAAAAAATAAATATAGTATGAGTGATATAGTACATAAAGAAACATGCTTTAAATAATAAAATAAAAAAAATTAAATATATTAAAATAGTAATATAATATAGTATGAATGATAAAGGTTTCAAGTAAATATCCTAAAGAAATATGCTTTACAAAAAAAAAAAAAAATAATAATAATAATATAACAGATAAAATAAAATATTGTATGGGTGATGAAGGTCTCAAGTACAAAATCTGGAAGAAATATACTTTATAAAAGATTAAAAAGAATTAAAGAATATAAAGTATAAAAAATAAAATGTGTATGAGTATGAGTGATGAAGTACATGAAGAAAAATGGTTAAAAATACAATATTTAAAAAATAATAATTATTAAAGCGTATGAGTAATAAAGGTCTCAAGTAAAATCCTAAAGAAACATGCTTTATAATAAAATAAGAAAAAAACTGATATGATTTACAGTCCAATGAGAACGTCTCCAGGTTACGCATGTAACCATGGTTCCTCGAGGGAACGAGACGCTGCGTCGAAACGCTTTGGGAATGCCTTCAGCGTGACCACGCTCTGAATCACATGTGTAATCAGTTCAATGGATGGGTGAGACGTCACGGGCAGGGTGACGTAGCGACCAGGAAGCATAAAAGCACTTGCGGTGAAACCGGCATCAGCTTCTAGGAATGAAGCAAGCGCTGTCAGGGATGCCGGAAGTCTGGCTTCGAGACGCAGCGTCTCGTTCCCTCGAGGAACCATGGTTACATGCGTAACCTGGAGACGTTCCTCTTCAGGAACTTGAGCTGCGTCGAAACGCTTTGGGAACGAGTATGCCCACACCGCCAGACTGACAAATCTCTCCCTAGTGTGTGAAGGAGCACAGCTAGGGCGAGAGAAAGACGAGCCCGGAGTGGCTCGTGTATATGACGTAAGTGAGGGCGTGGACCGACTCGCAGCGTAGCAGAGCGAGCCTTGACCCCCAAGGAGGGGAAATCAGTGGACTCAACGAAGAGAGGCATCCACAATCCACCGGCTAAGGGACCTTGTCCCTTCCCACAGGGCAGCTCTGTGGGCGTAGTCCTCACACAAGCTTCTCTGGTCAGGTTCCCTGAAGGGAGGAGAACTGAAGGCCTGGGGTACGACAGCCAGAAAATCATACCGGGGCCTCAGCCTCAGCACACCGCAGAGGAAACGTGTAACTAGGGGGTGTCTTCCCACTAAATGGCCACCACGAGGGGCGTGGTAGACCACAATGGACGCCACGAAGGCCTCTAGGGTGAAGTGGGTCAACCCTGCGGAAAACAGGCCTGCAGGAACTCCAGAACTGTACCAAACGGGCAGTTAGCTGGGTCGAGCTAGCGGTCTCCGCACCAAGAAGTACAGTTTCCTCGATGAGAGAGCTCTGGATTGGAGGATGGTCTCAACAACCTCGGTTGAGAGACCGTAAGCTATGAGTTGTGCCTCCTCAGAGGCCACACCCACAGCTTCCACAGCTCCGGCGGGGGCGCACCCTCCACCTGTGAGAGGAGATCTCTCCCGACGGGAATCTCCCATGGAGCGCCATCGAGGAGAGAAATCAGGTCCGAGAACCATACCCGGCCCGGCCAGAACGGGGCTACTGGCAGTAGACTAACCTCGTTCTGCCGCACTCTCACCAGAACTCCCGGGAGCAGAACAATCAGGGAAAGGTGTACAGACGAAGCCTCGGCCACGTCTGTACCATAGCATCCAGCCCCAGTGGAGCTGGATGAGCCAGCAAGAGAACCAGCGGGGACCGTGCGATATCATATGAGTCGCAAACAAATCCACCTGAGCCTGGCCAAAGACTCTCTAAGTCTGCTTCACCCCATTGGGGTGAGGCATCTATTCCCCGGGCCTCGGCCCCTGCCTCGACAGGATGTCTGCCCCCACATATATAAAAGACCACCGCTGTGTTGTCAGTGTCTCGCACCAACACATAGTGACCTCTTAGGCCTTGGAGGAAGTGTTTCAAGGCTAGAAAATGGACAGCATTTCCAGCCAACTCATGCGCCACATGAGATGGCGGCTGCTCCACAGACCGTGGGCCGAGCGGCCACTCATGACTGCTCCCAACTGGTGAGAGATGCATCCGTCACTAGCATATGCGGCGACCAAGATCTCCCAGCACCGGGCCCTGAGATAAGAACCAAGGTTTCTTTCACATGTCTAAGGCACGTAGGCACCGTCGCGTGACATTGAGCATGCGAAGCGGGTTTTCCCTCGGGGAGAACCCCTTGGACTTAAGCCACCACTGTAAGGGTCTCATGTACAGCAGGCCAAAAGTAACCACGTTGCACGCAGCTGCCATCAGACCCAGCAGTCTGGAACTGCTTGACAGTGAGTGACCGGCCTTCTCTCACTCTCGCGACTGCAGTGAGGATCGACTCGATCTGAGCAGGAGATATACGTGCCTGCATCGTGGTCGAATCTCACACCACGCCCAGATAAGTGGTTCTCTGTAATGGAGAAAGTACACTTTTCTTGCCGTTAAGTCTTAACCCCAGCTGTTTCGTGTGAGAGAGAATGACATCTTGATGTCAAATCTCCATCCGCTCTAATTGAGCTAATATCAACCAATCGTCGATGTGGTTGAGTCGTGAAAGCGTGGGGTGAGAGTGCAAGGCCAAAGGAAGAACCGGTATTGGTAAAACTTTTGCCCCTAAAAGCAAACCTCAGGAACTTCCTATGATGAGGAAGGATGGAGATATGTTCATTTTTTAGATCGATAGTGACAAACCAGTCCTCAGACTTGATCTGAGACACGACCTGCTTGAGTGTGAGCGTGCTAAACTTCAGTCGCCTGACTGAGCGGTTGAAAAACGCAGATCTAAAATAGGATGCAACCCTTCATCGGAACGGTGAAGTACCAGCTGTAGGACGCTGACTCCGCTACGTGAGGAGGGACCACCTCGATGGCCTCCATCGTCAGAGAGTGTCTACTTCTGTTCCATTACCAGAGCCTGCTCGGGGCCCATCAGGGTGGGAAAGACCCCGTTGAATTGAGGCGGAGGAGAACCAAACTGGATTCTGTGGCCTCTCACTACAGTGTGCATGACCCACTGAGACACTTTTTGGCAGTAGTTTTCACGCTGCCAAATGGTCTACTAAGGGAATCAGTCTCTCGAGACTGACCTCTGGTGTGATCAGAGGGGCTAGCTCGGTGCCCTGAAGCGGCGCACCGGCAGGGGATGGCCGAACTAGCTGCTCTAGCGACCTCTGTGGAGGTGGCGAGCCTCTTAGTACCGCTACGTTTCCGGGTGGTAACTGAGAGAAGCACTCGCAGGAGACCATTGCGCCCTGGAACCCTGGCAGGGTTACCAGACCGATCTCCTTAGGGCACTGAGGAGAGACCGGCACCGTGTGATGAGGTATGCACTGCTCTTCCCCAGAGGGGCCTGCCCCCTGAAGTCCTAAGCTATAAGCATCCGGACTCTCTTGCTGAAGTCTTCTATTGAAACGACAGTCCTCAGACCTGCGTCATCTCCCAGGAAGACTAACTGGTAGAACCAGAGCCTGCTAGGCAGGACCCAACGAGACATGCTTGGCAGGGGCTCCTACAATGCCAGATGACTCCTAAGGTAACCAGTTTCTCGAGACTGGCCTCTGGTGTGCTTAGAGCTGCTAGCTTGGTGACCTGAAGCGGAGGACCGGCAGAGCATCGTTTTGAGTGCCGTAATGCATGCGTTGCCTCGGCAACGCACGCTGATTTAACACACAAGCCTTTTCTTCCCTCGAGAAGAAATGTCTCATAGCAATATCAATCTCCTCGGAGAAAGATAGCTGCAGCAGCGAGCTCTCGCTCAAAGGGGGAAGAACCGCAACGCGGGCTTCCGAAACCTGAGAGAGAGCGTTAGATCTAGGGAATGCAGGTGGAGAGAGGACGAGCCGTCTCCAACCCATCCTCCAGATCCATGTGCGATCTCAATCGCCGCCGTGCCTCAGCAGCAGCGGGACCAGAACGGCGAGATCGTAGGCACGGACACGCTCCTTGGAGCGTGCCCGACGGGAGAGGAGCGTTTACAGGGGGGAGGAGCGCAATCAGCACCCTCAAGAGCTGACTGCGCGAGCTCCGCTCCCCAGAAATACTGCTCATAATGAATTCATTCATAATATGCTTGTGCTAACAATGTGCTTGTGCAAACAATGTGCTTGTGCAAACAATATGCTTGCTTTTGTAAACAATATGCTTTTCGAAAGCTCATCGTCGTCCTCCATGTCAATCTCCTCGGAGGAAAACAGGTGGAGCGTCGAGCCCTCTCTCTGGGGGAAAGAAACCATTTTAGGCGGGCTTCCGAACCCAGAGAGCGGGCGTTGGAACTGGTGGGAAAGGCAAGAAGACAGGGGATACCCAGTCTCCATTCCCTCCACCAATCCATCTGCGATTCCCACGAGCGCAGCCGCCGCTCTGCCTCGGTGAAAGCAGGGCCGGCACCGTGAGGAACGCTGGCGAAGACTCTCTTCTCAAAGAGAGCCCTACGAGAGTAAGCATACGCAGATAATAAACACTCGCAATGCGGGCAGTCAGCTCCCTCGAGAGCTGACTCTGCGTGCTCCGCTCTCAAGCAGACAATACACAAACTGTATGCATCCCCACCCGTAAAGTAGCGCGGGCAGGGAAGAACACACAGCCTGAGATGCTGCCCGCTCTCGCCGTATGTTTGTCTACACTCGTATTTTTTATTTTTTTTCCCTTTTAGATAAAATAAAGATTGATAATGGACAGACAACACCAAATAAGACTGACACACACAGAGCGCTTGCTGAATGACAGAAAGCTGAAGCCGGTTTCACCGCACATACTTTTATGCTTCCTGGTCGCTACGTCACCCCGCTCGTGACGTCTCGCCCATCCATTGGACTGATTACACGTGATTCAGAGCGTGGTCACGC
The DNA here is from genome assembly GCA_039654775.1 of Spinibarbus caldwelli. Classification (NCBI taxonomy): domain Eukaryota; kingdom Metazoa; phylum Chordata; class Actinopteri; order Cypriniformes; family Cyprinidae; genus Spinibarbus; species Spinibarbus caldwelli. The sequence goes on along the minus strand of CM077220.1, from coordinate 7,482,461 downwards.
TGAAGGCGTTCCCAAAGTGTTTCGACACAGCTCGAGTTCCTGAAGAGGAACTTTTTTTTAAAATTTGTGATTTGGGTAGCATTTGGCATTTTGTCTGAAATAAATCACACCACAAATGGAAAAATCTGTTGGGAAAAGATTACCAATTATTTTGAAATAATACTGTGACACTGAAAGAAGGCATTGGAAAAAGAGCAGATATGTACTAGTGATCGTAGTGATCAGAATTTCATCTTTCCTCCTGTAGACATTTGCATTCACCTGTGGATGTCTTCACTTCTGTTGGGCTGCTGGCAACACTCACTGTACCGTGAAAGACGAGAAGCCCCTTCTGGTGTAAAGTGTCTCTGAGGGGTGATATCTGAAAACCGCTCCCCACTGACTTCACCATTAGCAACTTTATCTAGCATTTCTGGCCTTTCAGAAGCAGTAACAACGAGAGAGAAGACAGGAAGCAATATGGAGAAGATGGAATAGGATCAGAAGATGACCTGAGACGGCTCCTATTTAAATAAGAAGTGTGAATTTGAAGTAAATTGGCTATGCTGTAAAGGAAGTTGAATAACAGGAAGAGGAATCCAGGTCAATAAACACTCAAATAAACCTATTTAAACATTTTTGTTTTTCAGAACTTTCAAACAATGTTTTTTGACTCCAAAAATCAGTGTATCTTATCAAAATTTGTGTCTCTTATAAAGTCTCTAATTCTCACCAAGGCTGAATTATTTATTAAAGATACAGTAAAACATACTGTAGTAATATTTTAATATTTTATCATTTAAAATTAATTTTCTATTTAAATATATTTTAAAATGCAATTAATTCCTGTGATGCAAAGTTGAATTTTCAGCATCATTACTCCAGTCTTCAGTGTCACATGATCTTTCAGAAATCATTCTAATATGCTGATTTGCTGCTCAAGAAACATTTATTACTGTGTTGAAAATGGTTGTACTGCTTATTATCTTTGTGGAAACCTCAATACATTTTTTGATAAATTGAAATAAAAAAAGAACAGAATTTATTTTGAATTAGAATCTTTTATAACATTTTAAATGTCTTTACTGTCACTGTTAATCATATTTTTGCATTCTTGCCGAAAAAAAAAAGTATTAATTTCTTAAAAAAAAAAAAAAAAAAAAGTTACTGACCTCAAACGTTTGAATGGCAGTGTATATTAATTTCTTTTCATGTCAGTACTTCCTTACATACAAATTCAAATGTACAAACTGAATTGGAATTTGAAACTCATGCACAATTAAATTCTGAATGGCGCACAACCCTGGTCTCTGATCTGTGATTCGGGATCAGAGTTGGGCGATATGACTCTACATATATAAGCCAATATATAAGCCAATTAGTTACTGATCACCTGTAAATAATGTTGAGAAAATCCTCTTGATAAAGTCTGTTATGAGACACTGGCCCAAATAATAACATCCCCGTGGCCCGGCGCATTTTGGGTCATGGCACCGTGTGACAAATGGGGCCGAGTCGTGTCTCATCGGACATTTCTCAAGCAGCGGCGGCAAGGATTCTGACAGGGTTGTGCCAAATAACTGACAAGATTATTTGTGGGTCAGATCCACAGCAAAGCCACGAGAGCAAATCCTTCACTCGTGTGTGATGGGACGTCTGAACGGGCGTATAATGCCACTGAGTGACGGATTTCAGTCCAACTTTCACAGCTGATGATGTACAGCAGATGCATGATTGCATATTTAAAGTGATTTGAAGGGATAGTTCACCCAAAAATGAAACTGTTTGTCTATCAGGATCTATCTAGTGTATCTCACTCCCTCAGCCACACAGTAACAAGCACGAATGATTAAAGCGTCTGCTGATAAATATTTGCATTTTTGGAACAAGCCCAATCACACAATTCTCGCTCATCCTGGATGGCAAAACCAGGCTTTTTAACTCCCCTGCCGTCGAAAACCAATCGTCTAGACACTTGTCTGAGAGCCCCCATGGACATCTCATTGAATATCTCAGATTACTACAGCGGAGAGTTCAGGTAATCAAACAAGACGCCTCTTGGTATCGCTACAGAAACAAAAGGCAGGAATGTGGGCGACCTCAAACGCTTTTGAATCTGATACTGCACATACATCTAGTGCTATTTTCAAAGTTTCAAGATTGAATATACTGAATATGAGTTTAAACATCTTTATACACTGTAAAAAAAAAAAAAAAAGATTTTTCAAAGTTGTAAATATAACAAAGATTATTAGAGTATGTTTTACAGTGTTTACTTCAAATGTCATGTTTTATTCATGGAGTAGCTTGCAGTTTCTTTATAATTATTTGTGAAATGTACTAGCAGTTTCTGTGCAAAAACTGTTCCAAAGTAAATCCTACTCCATTTTTTATTCAGTGTATAATCATATGAGGGCACAGGACAGAAATGAAACACTTGACTTTAATGAATAAATTAAAGCTGCACCTCCTGCCACCATGAGATGGCTAATAATGATTTGAAAAGATGATGAGTATTCATAATCATAATAAAAACAACAACAGTTTGTGGTAATAATATACAAAATATATACAACTTTTTTTCAAAGAAAATAATTAATATAAATTAACAGTAAATACTCTTAATGCTACAAAAAAAATATTTCCATTTCAAATTAATGCTGTTGTTTGAACATTTTATTTTTAAAAAGTCCTGAAAAACATCACGTTTCAAAAATACAAAGCAGCACAACTGTTTTCAGCGTTGAAAAGAAATGTGTGATCATGTGACACTGAAGACTGGAGTAACGATGCTGAAATCTATATAATATCTATAGATATTCTAATATCTATAATATCTATCTTATCTATCCATCCATCCATCCATCCATCCATCCATCTATATATATATATATATATATATATATATATATACACACACACACACACACACACACACTATATTGCCAAAAGTATTGGGTCACCCCTTGTAATGAACAGGTTTGACTACTTTAGTAATTTCCATGAGTACAAATTTTAATGTTTAAAGGGGTCATATGATGCGATTTCAAATTTTCCTTTCTCTTTGGAGTGTTACAAGCTCTTGGTGCATAAAAAAGATCTGTAAAGTTGCAAAGACTAAAGTCTCAAATCCAAAGAGATATTCTTTATTAAAGTTAAGAGTTAACCACACCTACCTAAAACGGCTCGTTCTAACATGCCCCCACATCTCTACGTCACGATGTGTGAAGATTTGCATAACACCGCCCAAATGTATACGCAAAGAAAGAAGGTGTCACTTTCTCGCTCTAGTGTTGTTGCTTCCGCCGGGGCCATGTCATGGAGAGGTGCTGTGTGTTTGGATGCGAAAGAAAAAGTACTTTGTTTGGCCTGCCAAAAGAGGACATAACAAGAAATCTGTGGCTGAATTTTATTTACAACACTGTCCCAGAGCAGTACAACATAAATATTTGAGTTGTTTTCTGAACATTGTGTGCAACCGGTCCTACTTGCCTCGCTCCGAGCAGGATTCAAACCGCGGTCTCCGGCGTGGGAGCTACAGGCCATAGCCTCTAGCGTCAGTATCTAGAGCGCCTCTTGAGATCAGGGGAGTGAGGTTTACTCGCACAGCACTTGCTGGACCATGACTGTTACATGCAGAAAGGCTTTTACTCAAAAGTGGGGCAGTTCCAACTTTACAAGGACAGTCTGGCGCTTCTGACTCACAGTAAGTACGTTTTATTATTTAAAGAATCTGCTACTTATTATTCAAACGCGAGTGTAAGTAGTGCTTGTTTGTCATTTCTCCGATCACAAATGCAGACATGATAATGTTTACGCGGCGCGATGCAACGACGCGTAAAAAGACAGTAGAAGTCATTATAATCAGTAATTATGTCCCCACTGGATGCAATAAATGCCTCATTTGAAATTGCTTTTAATGTTTTTGTCTCGTCGCGGGGACACAGCATCATATTATGGTAAGGGGCGTAACATTTCCATCACACGCTTGAGGTATTCGGCCAATCACAACGCACTGGATAGCTGGCCAATCAGAGCACACCTCACACCGATGAGCTTTGTAAAAATCGACCCGTTTCAGAAAGGCGGGGCTTAGAGGAGATAACATAATGAAAAATATGTGGAAAATAATGCGTTTTTTTTTTTTTTTACTTTAAACCACGTAAACACATTGCATTACACCAAATACACATAAGAATGTTCTTTTTAGCACCATCATATGACCCCTTTAAGCATATAATGATATTCTAGGGAATTGTGTGCTTCTAATTTTAAAGCAACAGTTTGGACAGGACCCTTTTCTATTCTAACATGACAATGCCTCTGTGTATAAGGCAAGGTTCAAAAAGAAATGATTGATTTAGTCAGTGTGGAAGAACTTGACTGGTCTGCAGAAAGCCAAGTCTTAATCCAAGCTGAACACCTCTGGTGTGACTTTAAATGCAGATCTTGAGCCAAAAACTCATCACCAAACATCAATGACTTGTACATATGGGTACAGTCATTTTAGACACCTTCAAAACTGTTGCAACAGAGATGGAAATACAATTTTTAAATACATGAATTATGTTTCCATCTTTGTTGCCACAGTTTTGGAAGTTTCTTTTTCTGTTCTAAAGAAGGGGGTGTCCCAATATATTTGTCCATATAGTGTATGTACAAGTCATTGGTGTTTGGTGATGAGTTTTTGGCTCAAGATCTGCATTTAAAGTCACACCAGAGGTGTTTAGCTGGGATTAGGACTTGGCTTTCTGCAGACCAGTCAAGTTGGTCTTGTCATGTTAGGTCGAGGCATTGTCATGTTAGAATAGAAAAGGGTCCTGTCCAAACTGTTGCTTTGGCCACCATTTTAGCCAGACAGTACTGTCTCATTGCTTCCCTTATTATATATCTGATGTATTACGATCTAATCAGCCTTCAAGGCTAGTGGTTGAAATGCATTAGTACATTCTAGAACAATGCTTTCAGTTTGCGCACCAGTTTCAGGTCCACAGGGAAGCTATTAGTAAACCATGTATCAACAAATGATGTGAGTGCCCTTAAAGCAGCTAAATTACAGCGAGAATTGAGGCCTCTTTGATCTGATCAAAGAAAAAATGCAGACTGCGGACAAAACAGGATAAAAGCCGCTGCTAAAGATCAGGAAGAATCACAGGGCAAAGGACCAGGTCCAAAATGTGAACCCTGACAGAAGCAAGCTCTGCCCAAACAGCAGGAGACGGCAGTGTTCGGGCGCTCTGGGTCTCCAGCAACCTACTTACAGACGGACCAGCAGAGGCTGGAGCCCATTCACAGACCTTCATGTCTGCACAGCACGTCAAGAGGCTTATTTAGGCTAACTCGGGCCCCGGCACGGTCCCCAAAGATCCAGCTGTCCGCTGGTGTCATCAGCTCAGTGTCTATATGAGGAACTGTGTTTCTCATCGTTGGGAGATGGGAAAAAACTGGAGCAACTGAATGCGTTTTTCTTTCAGATTGGAAAAAATGGACAAAAAGGAAGGGAAAAAAAAATGGAGCAACCAAATATTGTTGTTGTTGTTTTTTTTGTTGTTGTTGTTGTTGCTGTTTGTTTGTTTGTTTTTGTTCATATTTGACAAAGACAAAGTGTGCAGCAGCCTGCTATTTTTACTATTTTATTTATTCACCTTTTATTTGTCCTGACAGGTTACTGTGAACATTTTTCCTTTATAATATTAACCTAGCTAGCAATCTGAAACTACAGTTAAACAATATGGATTAACATGTTATTTTGGTATCATTGAAACTCCCATGATTTTATTGTTATTTTTTATTAATATTTTGAATACATACATTTTTTTAATAAAAATGTATAATGTTAGTAATTAATTTTAATAATATTTTGAATGTGTTTATTTTTATATTTGACATGATTATTTTTATATTTTTTTAATATGTCAATATTGTTTTATTATTTTTTATTTCGGCTTTAGCTATAGCTATTTTCATACATAAAGTTATCAAATGAAAATGAGAAATTAGCAAATAAAATAAGCTTATTTTTATATATTTTATTTCAGTTAACATTTATTTGATTTCAAGTAACAAAAATATGTTTTTGTTTTTTAATGAAAATTTTGTTGATGAAAATCTGGAATCTAGGAAAATATTATTTGAGGGAAAAAAGTGAAAAATAAAAATGTTTTAAAGACTAGTGTTTTTATTTATATTTTAATAATATCGTTTTTATTAATATTTTTAATGAGAGTTTCCTTAAATATTTAACATTTGCATTTTAATTTTAGGTAAATCTTTATTAATGTTGTTGTGTGTTTTTGTCATTTTTATCAGTTCGTTTATATATGTCAGTAGTTTTATAAATTTTTTATTTCAGTTATAGTTTATTATTTAGTTAGTCAGGCTTACTTATTTTAGTACATTAAGTTCTTTTGGCAACCTCTTGGAAAATAAAATAAGCTTTTTTAAATATTTTATTTCAGTTAATGGTTTATTTTATTTTAAGTAAAAAAAAAAATTATGGTTTTAGTTAACTATACTAACCCTAAATAAAAAAAATACTGTTTAGGAAAAATGATTTGAGAAAAAAAAAGGTGAAAAATAAAAATGTTTTGTAAGAAGAAAAATGTAAAAAGAGCAAATAATATGACTGTACTATGTATGCATTTTTCCATCATTGGGAGATAACTGGAAACTGGAGCAACCGAATGTTTTTTTTTTTTCGTTCATATTTGACAAAGACAAAGTGTACAGCAGTCTGCTATTTTTACTATTTTATTTATTCACCCTTTATTTGTCCTGACAGGTTATTGGGAACACGTTGCCTTTATAATAACAGCCTGGCTAGCAATCTGAAACTCTCTCGGCGGTGATGAAATAGATGTAATTTGCCACATGCTTCGGCAGGGCCGGCTCGGTGAGAAACGTCTGACCCAATAAAGACAATCAGGATGAGCCAATCAGAGATTATGTAATACTGAGCTATGATGCCGGACAAGCGGCCCGGACGATCCGGCTTTCCATTACAAGATACTTTCCATCTAAAGATGATCACATTACGCCAAAGAACTTCATCTATTTTTAAAGCAAAATGTCCTTCTGGGATTTCTGCAGTCACAGGTACATTGCTTGAGCCTGATGATGCTCTTGCTACATTTGGGATTATCATTTTTACAATTCCCAAACACTTTCCCCCGTCTGCCACTAGTCAGACAAACATCCCAAACTCACTCATTAATCCATAAAATCACTGACGAAAGTGCTAATTGACAAAGGTTTTTTTTTTTTTTTTTTTTTGACTGTGTCAACAATAACAGGTGGGATGAAAAAGATGCACCATGACTTTAATTACACAATTTGGATTAAAACAATTTTAGTATCATTGAAATACTATTATAATTTTATTTAGAATTTATTTTTGTATTTTGAGTTTCCATTTTTATTTAGTTAATTATTATTATTATTATTATTATTATTATTATTATTATTATTATTATTTTAATTATTTTTAATGTATATAGTTTTAATTAATTTTTAATTTCAGTTTTAGTTGTAGTTATTTCAGTACAGTTAAACTAAATGAAAATGAGACCTGGCAACATCTTGGAAAATAAAATGTTGATTTTTTTTTTTTTTTTTTTTTAAATATTTTATATCAGTCAACGTTTATTTCATTTCAAGTAATGAATTATGGTTTTAGTTTTAGTTAACTATAATAATCCTGATTAAAACACATTGTTGACGAAAAATGTGAAAATGATTTGATTAAAAAAAAAAAAAAAAAACGTTTTTAGAAGAAGAAAACTGTAAAAAGAGCAAATAATATGATTGTGTTGAGAATTTGCCCTGCAGATGTATGCAATATATAAGAAGATGAATCAACATAAATGTAATATTATAACTTATGTTTGCACAGACAATGAGGCAGGTGAACAGTTGCTGTAAATGACAGTCAGAATGAATGTGTAATTTGCATTGAGAATGTCACTGTCTCACAACAAAACTGACTCACAAACTTTTTTGGATATATACTATGTGATTTTAAGTTAATATTTCAATAATTTAACAACAGATTAGCATGATCACAGACACAGTTCTCTGATGTCGATTAATGTTTACATGGCATGCAGGTAAACACATAAAACGTGTAATCTTTTTTTATATATTTTGGTAGTTTTTATAAAGTTATTTTTTATGTTAATTAGATTTTTATTATTTAATTATTACCTTATAAATTTAATTTCTTAGCTATAATTAATTACTAGCTACTAAAACATATGCTATTTTAGAGAATTTTTAAGAACCAAATAAATAAATAAATAAACAAATAAAATCAAAAGACAATAAAAATGAAAAAAGTAAAAATGAATACCACTCACAGCATTAATTGAGTATTAGCCTGCTCAAAAAAAATAAATTAATTAAAAAAACAGAAAAACATCTGACCTGAAATCCCTTCCTCTCTTTCTCCTCTCTGAGCGAGACCCAGAAACACAAATTCTCACAGCTTGGTCTCAAAGATGAAGCAATAAATCCAAAACAAGTCAAAACTATATCTTTTAAATTAATTTCAAACCACAACTCAACACAAAAGGCAAAGCAAGTACATATTAACTTGCTCTTAAAGTTTGGTTAAGGAATGCAGGCATCAACTCCTTCCATAAGCAAACAGTGTACATTGCATTTACATTTATTCATTTAGCAGATGCTTTAATCCAATGCAATTTAAAACAAGGAATACAAGCAGCGATTCATTTTGAGGAGGCAATTACACAAGAAGTGCTAGCAATACAAAGTTTCAAACATCGTCCAGAATAGCACAAGCTGTGGGAGCGATTAAGAAATGGTGAAAGCATAGAAGTGGTCTGCAGGATGCTGTAAAGTGCTCTCATTATCAACTGTACTTTTCTCAACCAGTGTAGAGTACTGCACTATAGTCATGGGTTCAGCTCCCATGCAGGAAACACACATACTGACATATAAACACCCTGAATCGAATAAACGTGTCTTCCAAACAGAGTATATGCATGGAATATAGTGGACTGACAGCTGTGAGAATGCAGCTATCGAGCAAAAGCACTGCTAGATTATGAGCTGGAGGCGATCTGCCAGCCCCTCTCTGCGTACAGGACCCCTGAAGAGGCCAGATGGGAGCTCTGCTGCGCCCCCCTGCAGTCACGACACGCACAGCCAATATTCCTGCACAGGAACAAGTCCAAACTCACACCTTCTGCTTTTCATAATCCAGGTTGAAAAATGTGCCTTAATGCCTTGAGATTCCAGTAATATACCTTACAGATTAATCGTACGTCATCTCCGTCAATTATTTGATCTTTTAAGTTCTTTATTGTCACTGCACATGTACAATGAAACTCTGGTGAAGCAACCTCCAGATGCCTACAAATCTATACACAAGTTTTATACACTAATGGCTATGCTACTATACATGCATAATACACATTATACACAGTACACCATGTAACACAGTACAATAAAGAAAAAATACAGAGAGGTATACAAAGACAACAGATGTACATAAATGTAAAAAATATGTGCAGTGAAGTAGGAAGTGCCAAGTGCTGAGGTAACTTGATGGACACCAGGGTTATTATTGTTAACTTAAACTATACCCACAAAAAACATTTTTTTTGTTTGAAATAAATGTTAAGTGTTATCTTTATCTATTATGCCGTTATTTATCATTTTACACCATATCAGCATCAAAGGCTCTATTCATGGCAAACTCAAGAATAATAAGATTTAACAGTCTTAATACACAATAATTTAACATTATTATATTATATTACGTTATATTATATTATTATTTTACAAACAAAAAAATAGATACATAAATAAATACATACAAATAAGTATATACACGTTAATCCTTTAAAATGATAGTTGATAAAAAAATTAATAAATAAATAAAAAATCCAATATTTTTCCAGGAGAAACTTAAAAAAAAAAAAGCTTATTAATGTACTTTATTACATTAATGTTAACTTTAAAAAAAAAAGTTGAACTAAACAAAAAAGAGAAATGTTGTCTTGGAAACTAGTTGAAATAAAAACAATTTAAAAAAAATCTAATAAACCTTACATTGTTACATTTTGAATAAAATGTCAAAGTTGTATGAATTGAACTGATTAGATTAAAAAAAACACAAAAAAATTAAAATTGAATTAAAAAATTACAAAGAATTTGGGAAATAATAAAATAGGTAAAAATATAATAGAATAGAATAGAATAGAATAGAATAGAATAGAATAGAATAGAATAGAATATAGACTCTTCACTGAAACTCATTGCTGGCTGTGAGAATCAATTTCAACATTAGTGACATTTAATATGTGATTATTCTTCCTAGGTGGTTGATCTTCCCAGTGTAAGCATAAAAAAAATTAATTCAGGAACAATTAATAACATTCACCCTATGGAAACCTACACACCTCTGCACTTTCGCTCCATCCAACTCACTTCATTATCCGTCTGCAATATTTGCACTCATACTCATCCAGTCTCCATTTACTCCCTGTGTGTTATCCACCAATAAGATAAAACGGACATTAGATTTAATGCCTCAGGGTTCAGTCACACTGATGTTTTTTTTTTTTTTTTTTTTGCAATACTTGTAAAGCTTTCCTTGTCTTTATGCATAAGCAAAACTTGACACATATGATGCTGGATCCTCTCAATTTCTCCACACAACATTTTACACACATCGCTCCTGTAGCAGGCGACTCGCTCGGCTGCTTTATTCATGCGCTTGTGACGGTGCGTGTTTCAGAGCGGCCTGTTTGTTCAGACAAAGTGAGCTAATCAAACACAGTGAGATTAACGGCAGGCTTTATCAGAGTGCTTCACCAGCATTTTGCTGCGAGGCTCTATGGTTTGCATGTGTTCAGTGTTACCCTCTAGCGAGTCCAGCTCCCTTTGAACAAATCAATTTCCATGACCATTACTGGCTAAGGATAAAAAAAAAAAAAAAAAGACATTCATTCCTTATTTTTGACTTTCGACTATCAACTTTGTCTCAAAAGTTTCTGTGAAATAAAAACAGAAATAATAGCAGCCACAAATGAGACTGCACTTCACATACAGTAAGAATACAGAAGAATGAAATGAGTTCACACTCACAAATAGTCATTTCTAGCTGATTAATATTGTACAGCTGAGTTTACTGGGAATATGTTGTGTTTCTGCTGCTAGTGTTCACAATGCTTAGCCAGACTTCCTCGATCAACATATACACAAGAAGTTATTCACCAATGATTAATTACCTCATATCAAGGAAAAACCAAATTGTCCAAAACAGTTTGTTAATAATGTTTCAATAAATTTCAAATGATATTTCAGCAATATTCAAATATCAAATGAATATGAATTTTGACTAATTCACACATACACACAAAAATGTAAATAATATAAATGACTTTCATTTATTTGCAATTATTATTTGAATTGTATATTAATAATATACATATATTTATAAAAAAAATAAAATACACAATAATATAAAATAAATGAAAATATAAAATATAGAATGTATTGTTTGAACATAAAATAATGCAACATTCAAATAATAGAAATGTTACAATACTTTGTTTTATTTTATATTTTATATATATATATATATATATATATATATATATATATATATATATTGATTTATTTTATATTTTATATATTGTTTTAATTTATATTTTATATATTGTTTTAATTTATTCCATATTCAAATAACAAAATAAATTAAAACAATATAATGTTAAATCACTAAATAAAAATAAAATAAATAAAATAATAAAAGAAAATTCTAATTTACAATATAAAATTAATTTTAAAAAAAATCACAGAATATTAAATGTATATTATCAGAATATAAATTTAAATTAGATAAATAAAAATTATACTTTATTTTTTATTCAAATAATATAAGTATATATATATATATATATATATATATATATATATATATATATATATATATATATATATATTTTAATTTTTATATATTTTAATTTATATTATTGTATAGTATTTTGTTTATAGTTTTATTTCGTTATTATAATTCATTATTTCAATTTATTCCATATTCAAATAATCTAAAATAAATTTGAATAATATAATGTAAAATAATCAAACAAACAAATAAATAAATTCTAATATACAATCTAAAATTCAAATAATCTAAAATATAAAATGTATACACTCTAAGAAAATGCTGGGTTAAATATGGACAAACCCAGCAATTAGGTTGTTTTCAAACCACAACACAACACCACATTTTTACCCAGCACTGGGTTGTATTTAACCCAGCATTTTTTAGAGTGTATTATTTGAAAAAAAAAAAAAAATAATAATAATAATAATTATCTTAATTTATTTTACATTCAAATAATATAATTTTTTCATATATTATTTCATATTATTTAAACATTGAAATATTATAAAATAAATCTGAATGAATGAACGAACGAACGAATAAGTTTGCCAAATCCAGTGATTAGTTCTTTCTCAGAAGTGCTCATTCTGTCAGCGTGGTGCATTGTAAACACCACAAATAATAAAACCTGCATACCGTTACACCCGGAAGTTGCATAAAGCCAGTCAATCAGAACAAATCATGTCAGTCAGAGCCTAGTATTTATTTGGCTTGGACCTGGTTTGTTTGAAAGAGAGTGGGAAACATCACATCTTGAGAAGTAGAAGGAAGAGACTGGGATATATTTTGAGGAAAGGTAGAGAGAGATGAGTTAAAACAGACAGATGCAGGATGGAAGAAGAGATGAAAAGGCCTGAAGTTAAGACAGTAAGTGCTTTTGAGGATTGAGGAGGGTGGGAAGGTCAGCTGGGAGTGGAGGATGAAGAGTACGAGGGGATGAAAGAGAAAGAGAGTGAATTAAGAGAAGGAGGCATGTGGGTAGAGGACACACAGGAGCGAGAGAAAGAGAGAACGAGAGTGATGGCAGCTCATGAAGGAGTATGACAGATGAGACACTGAGTGCCACTTGAGTGACAGAATACAGAATGAGAATGAAGGAGGAATGAAGGATGGAGGAAATAAATTAGTGGGAAAGGAAAGCCTGATGTGTTTGGTTTGCTGTATGCCGGAAAAAACTCACTTCTGTAGAATATAATGTGTGTTTGTGCATTTATATGCCCTACTGCAGTTTAGTCACCATGAGATGCTCATTAAGAGTGTTAAGGCCTGGGAGATATAAAAGGATATATAACATAATGGTAGAAATATACCACGGTAGATATACAGTATTTGTGCAGCTTTCAGTGGGAAGGATGCTAATAAAATGTGACAGTCACTAAGAAACAGAGGACAGCAAAAATGCAACCAAGGACACATCTTAAGTCAAGATAATAAGAACCACAATTTTCAGAGCCTTCAAAACTACTCCGATATCTAAAATAAAAATATAAAATAAAATGTTTTAATTATTAAAATAAAATAAAATAAAAAAATAACAAAATAAAATATAATACTGGTAAAACATCACATAATATAGTGAAATATGTTGCATGCAAAAAAAATGAATTTTTATTTAGACTTAGAAACATGCAGTAAAGCAAAAATACAACAAAGGACACGTCTTGAGTCAAGATAAGTAAGAATGATTTCACACTTTTAAGAGGCTTCAAAACTACTCAAATATTTCAAATAAAAATACAAAACTGGAAAAAACATTAATACAATAATGAAACATTTGTGTTGCATGCAGATTTTTTTTTTTATTTACACTGTACTGCTGCTTAACATGGCTGCTGGTTTTAATGAACGTATATTATATTATATTTCGGTCAAGCATTTGTATCAGTGATTAGTTTTGCTTTAAGACTCAAGTCACAACCCAACAAAATACCAGAATCAGACAAAATAAACAAGAATGTCTTAATGTTTGATTGTAATACATATATATATATATATATATATATATATATATATATATATATATATATATATATATATATATATATATATATATATATATATATATAATTATGAATATTACCATAACTATATTTTTAAAAAATAAAATAAATAAATAAAATACATTAAAAACATTAAGTGTGTATAATGGTCAAGTTCATGTTTGATTTTTTTTTTAAATATCAGTTGTTCCCAATTAGATTTGATTCATAATTTTCTATAATTTTAAGTCACAATCCAACATAATTCTAGAGTCATACAAAATAAACAAAAATGTCTTATTATTTTTTATAAAATATTATAAATACAACTAAGTTAGGCAAAATGAATTTTTTTATTAAAACACACACACACACACACACACACACACACACACACACACACAGTCACACAAAACACAACAAATCAAACCAAACAATTTTTTTTTTTTTTTTCATACAAGAGTATGGTCACACAACCAATCAATTTTGGAATCTACCTAATTTGACCAGATTTAACCGAGATGGATTTACTGCAAAATACTGTAGAGCTTGACTGAAATTGGGATCTTTTCTCCTCCCTTTTAATGTTGCATAAACCTATTTTAAATATGCACGATTCTATAGCTAGTTGCATTTTATTAATTGTGTCTAACATCGTTTTTTTCCCAGCTGTCCCAATTCAATCATAACAGACCAATTAAGAACCAGTGATTTATAACACACTTAGAAAATACTGTATAACTCGGTAGCATCAACCTGCAGTTTTATCATGGAAAAGCAATCAGTTTTGACATTTCACCATCTTCATATAATGTCTAGTGGCTCAGAAATAACAGATGAAGCGGGACATTCTTGTAATTTGAGGAAATAACACCAGCAATGCTGTATCGGGAGAACCCGAGCCTGTCACGAGCAGTTTAAGAGATGTCGTGATGATGCATTGCATGTTGAATGAATGAATGAGACAGACTGGAATGTTTACAAATGCCATTTCACAGTCGATTCGAATGGCTGTTGAGCGGAAGACGCTGCTCGTTTATCACCGCCGCAGCTGAACGGACGACTCGAAACAAAAGCACGTCCCTGACACGAACATCTCGGAAAGTGACGTAAAGACGGTTGTTAGCTGTTCGAAACAGATATCTGAAACGATCTCACCGATCATGGTGACTGCTGAAAAAAATCAGTGTTTTGAAAAGGGCTTTAAGTCACATCTGCTCCCTCAGAGCACCGTGAACACAATTGTAAAGCGTGCGTTGACAGAGCGTTTAGTGAACACATGAGTCCACATCTGCCTCATAAGCTTCGGCAAAAGCAAAAACAATCTCCCCGAGGGTGTGAGAGTGTTACCACTGGATGTTAAATTGTCTGTAGAAAATGTGAATGGTGTTTGCTGGCGCAGAACTCACTGCAGTGATGCCAGAGTGTTGCTATGCGGTTGCTAGGGTGTTCAGGATGGTTGCTAAGTGGTTGTTAATTGAAAAGGCAATCAGTTGTACTGCAAACACAGTGAAAAAAAAATAGAAAGAAAGAAAGAAAGAAAGAAAGAAAGAAAGAAAGAAAGAAAAGTGAGTGATGCAGTGTCGTCTGAGGGCCCGAAGACCACGGGCATCCAACAAAGGCCTTCGGCCTTGTCCCTTACGCACAGAGATTTCTCCAGTTTCTCTGAATCTTTTGATGATGTTATGCACTGTAGATGATGAGATTTGCAAAGCCTTTGAAATTTGACGTTGAGGAACATTGTTTTTAAAGTATTCCACAATCTTTTTACGCACTCTTTCACAGATTGGAGAGCCTCTGCCCATCTTTACTTCTGAGAGACTCTGCCTCTCTAAGACATACCTTTTATAGCTAATCACGTTACAGACCTGATGTCAATTAACTTAATTAGTTGCTAGATGTTCTCCCAGCTGAATCTTTTCAAAATTTCTTGCTTTTCCAGCCCTTTGTTGCCCCTGTGCCAACTTTTTTGAGACCTGTAGCAGGCATCAAATTTGAAATGAGCTCATTTAGGTGGATAAAAGTGTAAAATTTCTCCGTTTAAACATTTGTTATGTTCTTTATGTTCTATTGTGAATAAAATATTGGCTCATGTGATTTGAAAGTCTTTTAGTTTTCATTTTATTCAAATTTAAAAAATGCCCCAACATTTCCGGAATTCGGGTTGTACAAAAACATAAAAACATCTTATCTACACAATACACTTTTTTGAAATTATTGAAGCTGCAAATAATGATTTATGAAGCATAGTTTTTTTGTTTGTTTGTTTGTTTTTGTCTTTCCACTTAATTTATCATTTAACTCAAAGAGCTACTTGTCATTTCATTGTAATTATTTGTGAAATTTACTAGCAATTTCTGAAACTTTTCAAAAGTAAATCCAACACTTTTTTTTTTTTTGGTGTGTGTGTGTGTGTGTGTGTGTGTGTGTGCATGTATGTATTCGTGGAATTTACTAGCAATTTCTGAGTAACACACACATACAAATAAATATATCATAGTCTCAGTTATCAGAATTTCTGTCCATCCAATAGTAGTAAATACTAATTATTTGACAGGCAAACAAAGCAGAAAAAGCAGACTAGAGTTATGCTCTAATTTACTTGCCAAGTGCCTCAAATAAAACTCTGGTTCTTTCAAAGACTTGAAAACATGATTGTTTTCATGCAGACAGATGAAGTTTGTCAGATTTAGAAAGTAATGCTGATATTACAGTTATGTTGTCTACAGTGGAAGCTCTTCAGTTCTATATATTTCTGCTTTGTGTCAGATATTTAAAGTCACACCATGTATAAACTGGTAAAAATAGTACAGAAAAATCTCAACTGCATAAAACTTTGTTCCTATCACTTTTTTATGGTTTCATTACCAGCATGGTGGCCATGGGAATATGTGCATTTGTGTGCGTGTGTCCAGCAGCAGGTTGATTGAGTGTTTGTGACGGCTAAGTCCATTGCAAAGAG
Organism: Spinibarbus caldwelli; assembly: GCA_039654775.1. Classification (NCBI taxonomy): domain Eukaryota; kingdom Metazoa; phylum Chordata; class Actinopteri; order Cypriniformes; family Cyprinidae; genus Spinibarbus; species Spinibarbus caldwelli. The sequence continues at coordinate 7,465,624 of CM077220.1, read as the reverse complement.
ACAAACACAAATACATCTGAGCTGACCATCCTATGCCTGTCTGCTTCCTACAGTATATGTTCTCTAGCTGTCTGTCTGTGCTCCTCACATGGGGCCCCATAGGGCCTTACAGTGCCTGAAGACTAGAAGAAAACCTTCAGGTATAGAGCCAGCTGCTTCCACCAACAGCCACTGAACATCCGCAAAGAATGAGGAAAAAACTGAATAAATCTGAAACTTGTAAGTAATTTAATGCAACAAGCATTTAACAACACAAAAGGGAGACATGGAGAATGGAGAAGCTCTCAAACAGGTCAGTTTTTAAACAATGCAATGAATATTAATGCATTTTATGTGCATTTATATTAGAGAAGGATTTCCTCTGGAAAGACTTCATGACACATCCTAGAGTTTGTATTCACACAGAGGTCGAACTTGGAAAAGTGGCAGACAATCTGTGATTTTTGCTTCAACCAAGAATTACAAATTCATTACCATTTACTCACCTTCATGCCATTTAGACTATTTATTTGCTATTTTTCTATGGAAAACAAAATGAAATGTTAGACAGCAGATGCTGATTTAAGTTCAAACAGGATAATAAAAAAAGCACCATAACAATAGTCCATTTGACTATTTTCCAATTCTTCTGAAGTCTTACAATGGCTTTGTGTGAGAAACAGATTGAAATTAGATGTAAGATGTTATTCACTGATAATTTCTCTGTGCTCCAGAGCTTACAAATGTTATGGTTCATTGCAATCATAACTGAATGTTTTATAATATTAGCCTTGCTGTCTTGGACTGATGCCAGACTTATTATTAATTACTGCTTTATTCCACCAAAACAGAACTGCGTGGCCTTCATCTCTCAAAAATAATAAAAGACTGAGTTTCTAGAAAAATATTTCTTGCACCATCTTTAAAACCAAAATTTGAGTTTGCAGTGACTTAAGTGTACTCAATACTTCAGCAACTGAAAAACGACCCTGCACTGCCGTTTCCACACTACATTGAGCAGAACCTTTTCAGCTGTGCAAATGATTAAAAACAGCTTTCTGGAGTACCAAATGAGCACATTAGATTTATTTCTAAAAGATGGTCAACACTTTTTTGCAACATAATTTACCTAGTAGACAGAAGTGATGCATGCAGAAAATTGGGCTTTAACATCACAGGTGTTATTTATTATTTAAAAAAAAAAATATATATATATATATATATATATATATATATATATATATATATAAACTGTTAAGTTTAAACTAAATAATTTAATTAATTTATATATATTGAAATTATATATTATTTTTACATCTCATTAATACTATTTTTGACCATTTTGACCGCGTCGTTGGTGAACATGCATTTCTTGATTCTTGATCAAAAGCATAAAAATATCCTACATATTTATAATGTATATATATATATATATATATATATATATATATATATATATATATATATATATATATATATATATATACACATACATATATACACACACATACATATGTATAATATACATATTATATGTATACACAATTTTCAATGTTTTTGAAAAAAACTAATTGTGTTCACACACACACACACACACACACACACACACACATATATATATATATATATATATTAGGGGTGTCGCGATATACCGGTATTGACGATAACCGTGATATTCAAAGCATCGATTATCGATATTGTGTTAATTTAGTGTGTGACGATATACCGGTATTGGCAATAACCGCAATATTTAAAATGAACAGGACTCTTAGGATAACATGACATGTAAATACTCCAGCGCCAGTACCTGGTTGACCTCCAGGTGGCAGTATTGCGCCTTACCACTGACACTTGTCAAACAAGAAGACGACGCAGCGCTTGCAGCTACTCCGAGAAGAGCCATGTTCAGTTATACGGAGTAAGTTGCGATTATTTTATTAGTCATAGAATGGGAAATGGTACATTAACCTGTTAACAGAGGTTTTCTGTGTTCACATATTTAAGTATAGGGTGATTATTTTAAAAAGTACCGCGTTTTCTTTACTCATCTTATTTTTGTATTAGCAATCAATATGGCCTGTGCGTAGAAGCACTTTATTTCTTTGTTCAAATCTTAACAGTTAAACGATTAAAACTGATCTAGAAAAACTGAGCGACCACATTGCTACATTAAACTCTTTAAAATGTTAAGTTGGTCGCAGTGCCATGCACTTAATGCCTCATCTGCGCACATTAAAACTGAATTAGCAGCGCTCTTACTAAGTACATGACTTCAGTGGCGCCGGCGCAACTATAGGTTAAAGCAGTGTTTCTCAACTGGTGGGTCACGACCGGAGTGTGCGGCCAAAGAAACGACATCAACAACAACAACAAAAAAAACGCAATTCTAAATGTTTTTCTGATGCGAGACTTTTATTTTAAAAGACGTGTATGAAAGCTGTTGACACTTCTGTTAGATGCAGTTTAAGTAAATAGTGCCTGAGAAAAACGTGCTGTCTCGATTCAGTATCTGCGGTCAGATGAGATGTTGACAGGTTTAATGTAAGTGTCATTATTCTATCGTTATTTTCGTAACTTGTTAGGAAATAAAAAGTCTTTCACCTCAGAAAAACGAACTATCCTGTCCTGTCAGATGTTATACAGTGTTAGTAGCGCGCACTCTTCTATAGCACGCGCTGCGCTGCGCTGTATATCACTTCACTAAAGCGCAGAAACTACGAACACGCAACGCGTGAAATAAAAGTACAGTACCGATAAATCACATAACTGTACTGCGTGTGCTAGATGGGAAGGATTTGCATGAAGGTATCATTAACAGTTCATGTTAGTATTGTATATTCACCATGTTGTTTCCATAACCCAAAAATACCATGTTATTTTCACTTTGTGTCATCTTGTATATGTTTAGCTAAATGACTGTGGTGGCTCATACCAACTTAACTGTATTAACAAAAACTAGTTTGGGACTGCTATTTAATAGTCTTAACTTATAAGCTGTTTATTCAGTATTAGTCATATTCTTAATAGTCTTAGTTTAATTTTTGTGAAATAAATTTGCTTTGTTTAAAAATAAAATAATATTCAATAAAAAAATATTTTAAAAAAATTATAATTTTATATATAAGTGGGTCGCGGGCACGATGACCATGGGAAAATGTGGGTCCCAAGGCCAAACCAGTGGAGAACCACTGGGTTAAAGAACTTAAAACGGGTACACAAGTTAAAGTATCAGTTTAGATGTTAATATGGCAACACTTTACAATAAGATTCATTAGTTAACATTAGTTCATTACATTAGTTAACATGAACTAAGAATGAACAATACTTCTACAACATTTATTAATCAGTTCATGTTAATTTCAGCATTTACTAATGCATTATTAAAATCACAAGTTGTGTTTGTAAACATTAATGCACTGTGAACTAACATGAACAATGAATGACTGTATTTTTAATAACTAACATTAACAAAGATTAATAAATTGTGTAATAAATGTATCATTCATTGTTTGTTCATGCTAGTTAATACATTAAGTAATGTTAACAAATGACAACTTATTGTAAAGTGTTACCATTAATATTTATTCATCATACTGTTGAACTTGACAGTATTTTCTCTCGTTATTTCATAGGAGCTCCAAAGAAGACAGAGAACGCCAGAGTCTTGTGCTCTGTGTTTATCAGTATCTTTATGTTTGTTGGGTGAAAAAGAAAAACTCAATAAACAAAGTAAAAAATAATTTGACTGATATCTATCTATCTATATCTATATCTATATCTATATATATATATATATATATATATATATATATATATATATATATATATATACACACACACACATACACTCACACAAACAATTTATCTATCTATCTAAATTTCAAAAATATGTGTATATATTCAATGTTATATATAAATAAAACAGCCCAATTCACCGTTAAACTCCCTAATGCTAAAGCTATGAACCTAATTTTGTAACGCAGTATGGCTGATTATCATGGTGTACCACATACAAAAAGAACAAACAAACATATATTTTATGGTAAGCAGATGCTGATTATGCTATACCGCGGTAGCTGATCACGCCTCTCCTATTGTATCTGCAGCACAAGCTTCTATTAGACTGAGCCGTGGTGACGGTGAGACCAGCGAGTGCTCAGCCCACTGCAAATTATATATTATTATCATGATAAAATGCCTGATATCATACCTCTGAATCTTGAAGAGGACATTTCTCTAGTCTCAGAAATGAATTATTGTAATAAACTCTCAAATCAACGTCATTCTTCACCCGCCACACGGTGCACCAATTATCATAACCGTTCAGCAAAACACACAGCGTGAAATGATAATAATAAACCATGTGGGCACGGATAATCACGTTTTTCTGTGATGTAAGAAACTCTCTGAACACTACATTGCTTCTCAATTGGCCCAGAACCCGAATGCGAAACAACAGACAGGTGAGTTAGCTTAGCATGACTAACAGCATGAATAAACGTGCCGGTATCAAAGCCCATAGAGTACAAATTCAGACGCAAATTAGAGCTGAATGCAGGATCTATCAGAGAACGCTCTAGTAGCACATTAGCTCTACTTAAGACAATATTTTAATGCTATGCTAACCCTGTCTACAACTGGAGACAATGGTAATGATTTTAACAAAAGTTCAAGTCATTATATCAGTTGCTGAACGGTAAAACTTCATATACAAATGCTAGAGAAACCTGACTACAAGCAGTTTCGTAAAATCGTCCCGTATTTAAAGGTAAAATTATTTGTCCTGTATTTTACAAAGGCCAAAACATATTTGAATAAACAAATAAGTATTTTGCACTGTTTATAATACTAATACCAGATATAATGAAATCAATTTCATAAGAAGTATTAGAGAAGCTCATTTGCTCGTGATTGCATTTTGGCGTCTTTGTTTCCATAGCGACAGAGTCTCCAGAACTTCGCCCTTAAAGCCCTTTCACGCGACCGCAGCATGCACTAAACCTGCGCGAGCTCCCGTCCGCCCTCCAGAAGGCTCTGCAGATGTAGCACTGAATGGGAAAGTTATCAATGTGTCTGTCCAGTAACTAATGATGAACGCGTAGTTTGCAGAGAAGCATTTCAGTTGCTCACGGTGGACTGTCTGATTTAAAGGGATAGCTCACCCAAAAATGAAAATTTTGTCATCGTTTACACACCCACAAGTTGTTCCAAACCTATAATAATTTCTTTGTTCTGTTGAACATATAAGAAGATACTTTGAAGAACCCCATAGGGCTGTACTACATATGGAAGTACTGGGGTGACTCCAACCTGACGAGAGGTGGGTTCTCCCAGAGGGAAAGACACGGGCTTCGTTTAGGAGCAACCCGTGGAATAACACCTATGGGATCCCCGTAGGGTCACACATAAGGAACCCAGCCTACATCCGGTTCTCAAGGATACAACGGAGTAAAGGCCTGGCGCCAGATGCTCCACCACGTCTGGCTGCCGAAGGGTGATCGGAGGACTCAACAGGGTCTGCCTTGTAGGGACTCTCTGGAGCAATAAGCGCATGTAAGCGCAGCAAGCCGACACTAAGCCGGGACCTCTCCGTGCCTCTGACATGAGGTGAGAACACGGGAGGAGACCGGCTCAACACGAAGGCTATAGAATCTAGCGAACGTGTTAGGTGTCGCTCAGCCCGCAGCTCTATAAATATCTGTCAGCAAGGTGCCACGAACCACCACCCAGGAGGATGCCACGCCTCTTGTAAAGTGCGCATGCAACCTGAGCGGGCAGGGCACGGGGGGGACAGGGGACAGGCGATGGGGTCCATTATCCAGTGGGCCATCCTCTGCTTGGAGACAATCTTTCCCTTCTGCTGTCCTCCGTAACAGACAAAGAGCTGGTCTGTGGTCCTGAGGCTTTGAGTTCTGTCTATGTACAGTCGCAAGGCGTGAACTGGACAGAGCAAAGCCAGGACTGGGTCTGCCTCCTCCGGGGGCAGCGCTCGCAGGCTCACTACCTGGTCCCTGAAGGGAGTGGTAGGAACCTTGGGCACATAGCCAGGCCGGGGTCTCAGTACCACGTGGCCTTCACCCTGCCCGAACTCTAGGCACGATTCGTCGACCGAAAATGCCTGCAGGTCCCCTACCCTCTTGATGGAGGCCAATGCAACCAGCAACAAAGTCTTCATAGACAGAATCTTTAACTCTCTGGTGTTGGCTGTCTCGCCGGCGAGACGAGCTCATTTTTTTTCTTACAGATAAGTATTATACATCAATTGAAACTTTGAAGTGTCTATTTTTTTTCGGGTACACTCACAAAGAAAACAAAATGTTGTGGTTTTGGAAAATAAAGAAAACAAACAGGATGCGCTCTCTGTCTTCTCCGTCTCTGCAAACTGCTTTTAGAAACGCGTCATTAAAATGAACTGTAACTCAGCAAATACTCAGCACAGAGACATGGGAGTTATATCTATAGAAAGCTTGAAGTGTCTACTTTTAAATGAAGTAAGTAACAAATATTCTGTGCTCAAGTAATCCATATGAAACCAACATGATGTTCAGTCTTTCTCATCTAACTCATTATCTCTAATGTGATCCTGCCCCCTCGCGGCTTGCGCCGTTCATATGTAAATATCCACGTGAGACACGTGCACATGGAAACGCCCAACACAAACAAAGCGCAGGAGATCGTTCATCGCGGCTGCTGTTCGTTTCTGGAAGAAGAAGGCTGGATTTCCCTCAAAAGAAGAACAAGATTTCATCCAGTAGAGGAGATCAATCTGACGAGTAAGTAATGTTTCTTTTTTTTTTTTTTGCATTAGTTAACATATTATTGTGACATAAACTTGAACATATTTACGAGTTGGGTTGTTCCCAAACTACAACATGATGAATGCTACGCATCTAAGAATGTTTAGACCATGTTTATTATTATTAATAGCCTACTCTCTAAAAAAAATTGATTTTAATAACGTGCTAAACAATAATAATTAGTTTCTCAGATATAAAATTTCTCTCTTTTTTTTTTTATGATATACCTACAAAGCATGCGTGAGTCTATGGCTACAGAATCATTTCATAGGCTACTATAAAATCATACATACTAGGCTATATGACTACAAAATCATAGTTGGGTTTTTCCCAAACTGACTACAATGTTTGAAATCGAGTAAAACATTTTGAATATGATAGGCAATTCATTGCATTTACATTTCTTACGGTGCGATGATGTTTTCATGCTCCATATAAAACAATAAAAGTAATATGAGTGTACACTGTAACATGATGAATACTACGAGTCTAAGTATGTTTAGAACATGTTTATTATTAATAGCCTACTCTGTTCAAAAATAGATTTTAATAACGTGCTAAACAATAATAATTAGTTTCTCAGATATATATAATTTTTTTTTTTTTTTTTTACGATAGTACAAAGCATGCTTGAGTCTATGGCTACAAAACCTATATATATATATATATATATATATATATATATATATATATATATACACACATACACACACACACACACACACACACACACACACACACACACAGTATCTCACAAAAGTGAGACATTTTGGCAATCCCCTCACATTTTGGCAATCATTTTAGTATATCTTTTCAAGTGACAAATCTATAGAAATGAAACTTGGATATATTTTATAGTCAATGTGCAACTTGTATAGCAGTACAGATTTACTGTCCTCTGAAAATAACTCAACATACAGCCATTATTGTCAAAAAAGCTGGCAACAAAAGTGAGTACACCCTATGTGAAAACAGCTATATGTCGTTTAACCATGCAAAGCCACATGTCCTATTCATCATGTACGTGTACTGTGACATTCTGAAGCAGATGTACATATGATGTGTGTGTGTATATATATATATATATATATATATATATATATATATATATATATATATATATATATATATATATATATATATATATATATATATATATATATATATATATATATATATAGATATAGATATAGATGCTCCTGATATTAACAAGCTCACAAATGTTTTTTTTTTTTTTTTTTTTCTTTTTTTTGGTTGTTTGAATCAGATACCTGCACCACAGATGAATCCTGATGTCTCTTCAAACTGTTTTCCTCTGAGAGCGCTGTACCAACATCAGATGTTCAACTACACTGATATTCCATGGTAAAACAAGCTCCTTGACTACTGATTATGTTTTTTTCTTCTTGAATCCATGGAAAGAAGCAGAAACACTTAAATAACACATGTAAATATCAGGCATGATTTACTTGTTTCACTTGTTGAACAGAATCTGTTGCAGAAATGATTCAAAGTCTGTTCACATCTCTGTGGTTAGATCTGTGTTCACAATAATGTGTCTTTGACCTTCATTATGTATGTTTTGAATATACTGTGTTGTAAATAAAATACAAATAATTAGAAAAAAAACATTTTTTTGTCAATCTCCTCACATTCTCTCTTACCTGCCTCAAAGTCACAGTCACACTGATGGGTCATTAGGGGCGGGTCCTTTGTCTCTCAGGGGAGAATCACTTAATATTCAAGGCCATTGCCACGCCCTCGCATATAGGCTTTCGATCGCAAAACATGTCTTTAAAAATTTAAATCAATATATTGTTTTCTGTGAATGAGTAAGCAGAATGATTTTCACATATTTTTGAAGTAAATATTCTAGCCTACAAGACGGATTACTCAAAAGTCTTATTCAGAACTATTTAGTGTGGGTTTTATGGCCTTATTTCAGCTACATTTTTTTCCCCAAAACTTACTAACCATGCATAATATTTTTTTTTCTAAAAGATGCAAACATGTACATCCATCTTGGTCACATATTATTGTAGCACAGTTTGTGCTGAATACAAAAAATTACATGTTGGTCAATAGTATGTTTTAAGTAGCTGAAATAAGCACAAATATCAGGGCATGTCAAAACATCTCAAGGGCCCCAAAATGACCTCAGACCCCAGAGGGTTAAGTCTGCTGACTGCAAAGGCTCAATGGGAGCAATCTGGAGTGCTCGAAACACCAGAGCAAGGTCCCAAGAGGGTATGGAGGGGTGTCGAAGAGGATTTAACCGTCTCGCCCCCTAAGGAACCTGACGACCAGGTCGTGCTTACCAACAGACTTACCATCGATGTGGTCGTGGCATGCGGCAATAGCTGCAGCATGAACTTTGAGGGTGGAGGGAGACAGCCTACGCTCCAACCCTTGCTACAAGAAGGAAAGCACGACACCGATCGAACATCTTCGGGGGTCTTCTCGGCGAGAAGAACACCACTCGACAAACAGGTTCCACTTCAAGGCGTAAGCACGTCTCGTAGACGGTGCACGTGCCAAAGCGATGGTGTTAAGTACCTCAGAGGGTAAGTCACCTAGAACCTCCGCGTCCCATCCAGGGACCAGAGATGGAGTTTCCAGAGGTCTGGACACGGGTGCCAAAGGATGCCCCGTCTCTGAAAAAGAAGATCCTTCCTCAGAGGAATTTGCCAGGGAGGGGCTGTCGCGAGGAGCATGAGTTCCAGGAACCTGGTCCGGTTGGGCCAATAGGGCGCAACTAGCAGGACCTGCTCCTCGTCCTCCCTGACTTTGCACAAGGTCTGTGCAAGTAGGCTCACTGGGGGAAACGCATATTTGCGTCCCTGGGGCCAGCTGTGCGCCAGTGCATCTGTACCGAGTGTACCCCCGGACAGGGAGTAGAACAACTGGCAGTGAGAGGTTTCTGGTGAGGCAAACAGGTCTACTTGAGCTTCGCCGACCTCTCCCTAAATCAGCTGGACCACCTAGGGGTGGAGTCGCCACTCTCCCAGCAGTGCGGCTTGTGAGAGTTCGTCGGCCACACGGTTGAGCACACCAGGGACGTGAATGGCGCGAAGCGACCTCAGATGCTTCTGACTCCAAAGGAGGAGATGGCGGGCGAGTTGCGACATGCGACGGGGGCGCAGACCCCCTTGACGGATGATGTACGCAACGGTTCCAGTGCCGTCCATATGGACCAGCACATGCTTGCCCTGTAACAGCTCCTTCAGGCGGCTCAGGGCAAGGCGTACTGCTAGCAACTCGAGACAGTTGACGTGCCAATGCAGTTGGGGGCCCGTCCACACCCCTGACACTGCATGCCCGTTGTACGTGGCACCCCAGCCGGTGGCAGAAGCATCCGTGAAGACCACAGCATGCTGGGACACCTGCTCTAGGGGCACTCCTGCCCGAAGAAACAAGGGGTCTGACCACGGGCTGAAGGCTTGGTGGCATTCTGGAGTGATTGCCACTCGGTACTTGCCACGTTGCCACGCCCATCTCGGAACACAGCCGTGAAGCCAGTGCTGAAGCGGTCTCATATGAAGCAAACCAAGCGGGGTTACTGCCGCTAAGGCTGCCATATGTCCCAGGAGCCTCTGAAAAAGTTTCAGTGGGACCGCTGTCCTGCCCCTGAATGTATTCAGGCAGTTCAACACCGACTGAGCACGTTCCTCTGTGAGGCGTGCTGACTGTTCGACCGAATCCAACTCCATACCGAGAAAAGAGATCCTCTGCACTGGGCGAGTTTGCTCTTTTCCCAGTTGACCTGAAGGCCCAACTGGCTGAGGTGACTGAGCGTCAAATCCCTGTGTTCACATAACTGCTCCCAAGACTGAGCAAGAATGAGCCAGTTGTCGAGATAGTTGAGGATGCGAACGCCCTGTACTCTCATGGGAACAAGGGCTCCCTTCACGACTTTCGTGAAGACGTGGGGAGACAGGGCCAGCCCGAAGGGCAGGACCTTGTACTGATATGCTCGACCCTCGAACGCAAAGCACAGAAACGGCCTGTGTCGAGGAAGAATCGAGACATGAAAGTACGCGTCCTTCAGGTCGATCGCTGCAAACCAATCTCGGGGACGGATGCACTTGAACATGCGTTTCTGCGTGAGCATTTTGAACGGTAGCTTGTGAAAGCTCAGATTCAAAACTCGCAGGTCCAAGATCGGTCGTAACCCACCGCTTTTCTTGGGTACAATGAAGTAAGGGCTGTAAAACCCTGACATCATATCGGCTGGAGGGACCGGCTCTATCGTGTCCTTCGCCAGTAGGACTACGATCTCCGCATGCAAGACATGGGCATCGACAGCTTCCACTGAAGTGAAATGGACGCCTCTGAACTTGGAGGGACGCCGGGCGAACTGAATCACACAGCCGAGCCTGATGATCCGAATCAGCCAGCGAGATGGACTGGGGAGCGCTAACCAGGCTCGCAGAGACTGCACAAGCAGGACCAAGGGGACCGAAGGCGTACCCGCAGTGGGGCAGCGAGGAGGAACGCAGGGACGCGGCTCGGGGGGCTCTCTTTGCGAGGCGGCCCGTAGCGGGGTCAGAGTGTGCTGTGCAGCAATTACCTGGTTCCACAGTCGGACAGGGTGTGCAGGAGAGGCTTTGGTGACCTTCTCGAACTGCACACTGCTGTCCACTGGTGACAGAAGAGGTGGATGAGAGTGGAGAGGTTTTGTCCCTCCCCTCTTCGGACCCGGAGATGATAGAAACTGCTCTTTTATTGAAAATTTGGGTACCGCTGGCTGATGAACAGAAAGAAAAGGGAACAAAGGATTTACCACCCGGCCCTCCTCCGGGGGAAGGAGCGGTGCAGTCACCATCTCCTGAAGAGCAGTCCCAATCATCTCTGGGTCGCCCGTCTTAGAGCCTCTTGCTCTTGGCTTTGCCACCCCTCTTGGCGGGGGCCTGGACGGGCTGGGGACCCCGCTTATGACCAGCTCCATGGCACCGCTTGGGTGGAGGCTGCTGCTGCGGCACGGGAGCGGGGGCAGCTGCAGGGGGTCGCCCTCGGCGATGAGCAGGCTGAAGTACTGCGGAGTGGATGCAACAGCGGAATGCCGTGGCAGGATGTGACTGATCGCCTCAGACTGCCTCTGTACAGCCGAGAACTGCTGGGTGAAGTTCTCGACCGCGTCGCCGAAGAGGCCGGTCTGGGACACTGGGGAATTAAGGAACCTGACTTTGTCGGTATCCCTCATGTCAGTCAGACACACCCAGAGATGGCATTCCTGGACCACCAAAGTGGACATCGCACGACCCACTGACCGCACCGTAACCTTCGTCGCCCGAAGCGCGAGGTCCGTCGCAGCACGAAGTTCCTGAAGAACTTGCGGATCATGATCACCCTCGTGCAGGTCCCTCAGTGCCTTGGCCTGATGGACCTGCAACAATGCCATAGTGTAAGGCGGAAGCGGCTTCCCCACAGGTCCGGTAAGCCCTGCCGGTAAGATCCGACGAGTGCTTACAGGCCTGGGAAGGGAGAGACGGCTCCCCCCGCCAGGTGGAGTTAGGGCACAGTTGCATAGCAACGGCCCGCTCCACAGGGGGGATGCGCGTGTAACCCTTAGCCACACCGCCATCAATGGTGGTGAGAGAGGCGGGCCCATCGACACGGTTTCAGGCAGTAAAAGGTGCCTTCCACGTACCGGTGAGCTCTTCATGCACCTCCGGGAAGAAAGGAACCGGGATGGGTGGTTGAGAACCAGCTCGTGCCACCCCGAGAAACCAGTCGTCCAGCCTCGAGGGCTCGGGACACGGAGGAGGATTCCACACGAGCCCGACCCTGTTGGCGGCCCGGGAAAGCATAGCCATCATTTCCGGATCCGTATCGGGCACAGCTACTGTACCCAAAGGGGGCAACTATGCCGACGCGTCATCTCCAGAAAACTCTGACTCACCCTCCGATGGAGCTATTGACATCCGGTCATCAGGAGGAGCGCCGAAGGATACGGATGGTGCACACCTTTGAGGTAGCCCACCGCGCTCCCCCGGCAGCTCTACTGGCTGCGGAGTGCAGGAGGAGTGAGGGTTCCTAGGGGGCTGGTTCCCCGAAGGAAGCACACTCACTGTAATCCTCAGATCACCAGTGCCACCGCTCGCAGCAGCCCTCCGAGGAGGATCGGAACGAGGCAGCGGCACTGGGACTCCGCCCCTTTGCAGAAACTGGAGTCTCGACTGCAACTCCGAGACGGTCATCTTCCCACAATGGGTACATGACTCATCCACAAACGCTGCCTCAGCGTGCGCTAAGCCCAGACACGCGATGCAGCGCTCGTGACCATCCCTCGGTGCCAGGTAACGACCGCATCCAGAAACACACAAGTAGAATGTCATCTTTAAAAGACGCAAGCTCTACTTGTGTAAGCTCTTTTAGTGACTTTGCTCTTTTAATTAGTGCTGAAGCACGCAGGGGAACAGCCGCGGCAACACAGACAGGGATTGTGCAGCCTGTCGTGTGCTCTCTCTCTCGTAGATGACACTCTCTTACCAGCTGTAAAAACAGCTTTTATGCGCTCTTTAAAGTGCACCGTTTACCAGCCATGAGAACGGCCTTTGCAGCTCTTTCTGCTCAAAAAAGGAAAAACAGAGAGAATTCGACCCCACTGCCGTGCTGTACGCCCGCACTTTACAAATAAAAGAGATCATCCTGCAGAGACTCTTTTAGACCACTTCCAGCAGAGAACAACTGTTCGGCTCCGAAGCAAAAAGCTGAAGATGCAATGTACCTGCTGCTCATTATATACCCGCGCTGCGAGGTGAGCAGCTGCTGCATATGATTGCATGCCAATTTGCATTGGCTCGTTTTAGTTACACTCGAAGCAGATTGGCCTCTCTAGCAAGATTCCTATTTGTCGGTCAGTCCGAAGTACGTCGAACATGACCGACTGAATGGGAACTTTATGCAGGTTTAGAACAACCTGGGTAAATTATGACAATTTTCATTTTTGGGTGAACCATACCTGTAAAGTGACAGACACATCTGTGCTTCTAAAGATATAGGCCTATTGTTTTATTAAAATTTGGATAGTCTGTTAATATAATATTCCATACATTATCAGAGCTTGGTAGACATAATTATTATATTTTTAGACATGATTAGACAGATGAATTAATAGGTTATAATTAATGTTAGTTATGGGTTGTGAATGGATGTCCCTTATTTTGCCTCGCTGAAGGTGGCAACCCTAGTGAACACAACCACCCTACAATGATAAAAATTCACCCACTCCTTATTTTTTAATCCCCTTTAAACCAAGACAATCTCACTAGGCCTGCCGTTTTGATTCTTTTGCAGTGTAACGACACATTTTGGAGGGCCGGGCCACGGGGTTGACTGTCAGCCCTGCATTGCCATAGTTTCTGCCCTCAGCGGCTGTATGCTGTCCTCTATTTTTTCTGCGCTCGAGCAACTGTAACATCAACAATGTCTCGCAAGCAATCCCCGTGCTCTGTGTTTGCATGCAAGAATGAACATAAGAGTCTTCATTATCTCCCAACATCTGAGCTGCTGAGGACGCAGTGGATTACTTTCATTTTTCAAGGTAATGTGCCTCAAAATCTACCTAAATACGTGCATCACTCCAGACTTCTTTGTGAATGTCATGTTGTTATAGTGCTTAGCGTTTTAACCGTATTTGTGTGCGTACATTAAGTATTTTTAACTGATCAGCGTCGTGCTTGTGAGATTAGTTCGCGCCATTCGTAGCTCGAGATTTGTTCGGTAGCGCGGCTCGGTCCATTGAGCCGCACCGATGAAAAGTCAGCGAGGCGCGAGCTCTGTAACATCGCGCTGTTTCATCCCACTTTCAGTGCATTTGGCTTCCTATATGTACGGCTAAACACCGGTTCTCTCGCTCTCAGTTATGTTGCTTCTACCGATTGTTTTTTGCTGTAGATATATGCAATGCAGAGAGACGTATACGCAACACCCTCTTCTGGAGACGGGGCGGGAATATGCAGCTCATTTGCATTTAAAACCATACACTCCAAAACAGCTCTTTTTTTTAGACACACCCCAAAACTGACATTTTCCAGCTGTTATAATAAATGATCTGTTGAGTATTTTGGGCTGAAACTTCACAGACATATTCTGGTGACATCCAAGACCAATATTACCATCTTGTAAAAAGGGGCATAATAAGTTTACAACATGAACAATAAGGGTCTGCTTTAATTAAGGTAGACTTGAATTCATAGAGAGAAATTTGTCAAGTTTGTCCAGACAAACTTTGATGGCAGCTTTACAAAGTCTTGCATAAAAGATAAAAAACTAAAAAAAAAAAAAATAAATAAATAATAAAGTCCAAAATTTGAAATAAGCCTGACAGATAACTATAGAAATGTATATGTGATTCACGAAAAGCATATGTGTGTGCACATACATGTGTATATAAGACTGACAGAACATGTTGGAAAGTCATATTCATTTCCAATGAAATAATACTCTGTTTGAAGCATTTCAATAAGAAAATATTGGAAAGAAACATTGCATAGAAGCATTTCAATAAGAATAAAAAAATGCCTGGAATATTTCTAAATAAAATCACCAGTTTTTCAGTTATGCTGGGGGAAAAAGCAAAAATGGCTTGAAAATTTGTGTTTCATATTTTATCCAATGCATTAAAATATGATGAGGACATGAAAATGTACTGCACAGTAGGAATGGCCCATATAGCACTAGGTTTCATGCATATATGATCATAAAATCAAAGATAGAATTTTAGTCAAAACTACACCAAGAGATTTTTAACCAAACTTTATCCAGACATTGCATAGCCTTTTAAACAAAGGGTGGATTACTCACCCTTTGCGATGGATGCATCATTTATTCATTTACATTTCTGCACAGAAACTTTGTGGTCCACTTTTATGAAGCGATATGGTTTGAAGATAAACAACAGTACAGTACAAACACTGTAAATGTTCTGCAGCTCTCAGCACATTGTTGTTCACCAGAATTTAATAAAGAGATACAAAACACTTGCTACCTACACAAGCCTCTTTGGTCCTCAAAATTATTTTAAATTGGAGGCAGTTTGTATGAGGCTTCACGTGACTGAAGATACTTCAATTATGTTTCATTCAAATGTTATAAAATCATAATGCTTGAAGATATGTATATTATCCTGAGTCATAAAATTAGCCCAATTATGAGCACATTAAAGCCTCACCTGGAGCTAAGCATAATGTCTTGGCATTTATCTAACTTCATTACTCCGGCTCTATTAGAACACAGTCTCTTGCAGTGAAGCCCCTGAGCTAAGCGCACACACACAAAACAACAGAAAAGCCAACTTAAAAACTCGGAAACAAAAGATTAAGCTGGAGATTCCTAAATGAACGGGCAGTGTTTCAACTGGAGTCCATCCACACTTCCATTGATTTTCAGTGTGAAACTAAAGCCATGTGAGAAATCTTGTGCTGAAATACACAATGCGGATTCATTTGTGAAACAAGGAGAGCACATCTTACACTAGCAGAGATTTTTTGACCTAGCCCAAGTATTTGCACACACACACATAGATCCACATGTGTGTCAGTAGGAAATATCAGTTTACATTTCCAAACATTCATTTTGCCATTAATTGTAATAATCCAGTGAGATTATTGTTTGCTCCACACAGAGATCTGATCTCATCATCATCCAGTCTGTCTGGAATGACATGAAGAAACAGAACAAACTGAGACAGACTAAATCCAGAAGAACTGTGGCAACATCTCCAAGATGCTTCAAGAGACCTACCTGCAAAGCTACCTGAGAAGCTATGCGCAAGTGCACCGAGGGCAACAGCTGCTTTAAACACAAAGGATGGTCAAATGTTGATTTAATTTAGTTAATTGATAAAGAAAATCTATTTATGACAATATTTTTGACAGCATCCTCATTTTACAGCATTTTTACACAAGTGCCTAAAACTTTTAACAGTTCTGTAGCTTTGCAGGTAGGTTTCTTGAAGCATCTTAGAGACATTGCCACAGTTATATACACAAATAAGCATATAGATGAAATAAACAAAAGACTAAGACTTATGTAAATATGTGCATATTATTTGCTGTACTGTATATACAAATGTAGAAATATAAAAGTGCACAGTAAACATAACTTGCCATAAAGTTTAAATAAATAAATATAAATAAATAAATAATAAATAAATTGTTAAAATGGGGCTTTGAAGACAGATAGGCTACCTATTAAAAATTTATAAGAAAGACATATATAAGAATATATATATGTATATATATATATATATATATATATATATATATATATATATATATATATATATATATATATATATATATATACACACACACACACACATACACATATACACATAAACACACACAATTATTATATATACCATTTTGGCAGTGGATTCCCTTGAACTTCAGAATTCATAAAATATACAGTAATAATATAATTAAACTAAAAAAAAAAAAATAAATAATAAAATAAAACTAAAAGGAACCAAAAAATAAAAAACAAAAACAAAATAAATAATTACTATCTAATAATTTTTTATATAAATATAAAAATAATAAATTAAATTAAATAAGATGACTGTTGTAATGTAATTTCTGAACCTACTGAAAACTACAAAACATTTAGGGAGGAGCAAAAGCGCACCGCTACAGGAAAGGGTTGCATTGGATTTATAACAAGACAAAGCAAACAAAATGGAAAGTGGCACAATAATCATTTCATCTTGATTATCTTGTTTTCATAACCATTAGAAGCCATAATTGTAAAAGAAAATTTGATTAATCACCCAGCTCCAGTGTACAGTGTGTAGAGAGATAAAATACTTTTTTCTCTTAATAATAAGTGCATGGCTTCTCTTCGGCAGCCAGCTGATGCACTCTGACTCCAGGGCTGGGACAGCCATGCCAGAGGCCACAGTGGAGCAGCGCTGGCATTTGAATTCTCCCTGTGAATCACTGCTGAGTAATCACAAACCCAAGAAAACATCCACAAACAACAGCCATTGAATCAGTGTCCATCCGCTGAGAGATGCACTGACCCAAAACTTCTGAACAATAGTGTAGCTCAATTTTTCAAAACACAGTTTAATTGAATTTTTATTTTACATTCTTAATCTTACTTATTTATCATCAGTCATTTCTCCAGTCTTCAGTGTCACATGATTCTTCAGATATAAGAAACATTTATTTATATGTTGAATATATATGTTGAAAACAGTTGTGCTGCTTAATACTTTTGTGGAATATTTTATCAATTTATGTTGGTGTATCCATCCGTATGAATTGATCGCCGCTGATCATGTGACCTCACAACTATTCAACCAGTCATGTGCAGACACATACCAGTCAGCCAATCAGAAAGCTGTGTTCTTTACCAGCACCTCATCTGGCGTCTAGGGCTTTCGAGTCATACGTTATCTGTCACTGCATGCCTGTAGGGAAATTATTCAGTTATGAGGGCCATTTTTAGCCTAAAATATCCTCACATTTCGTTCTCACTTTCTAATCCATACAAAATGAATTAATTAAAAAACACACACAGGCTTAATCATACTTTTCCCTTCACTTTTCTTCCATTTGCACCTTTGCCTCTGGCCAAAACACATCATCAAAAGCACATGCAGCACAACACACATGAACTCATACGCAAACACACATGCGGTAAACATACACAAACTCACTGGCAGGCACAAGGGAGCACACTGTGTGCAGCAGATATAGGCTTATTATTCACAGCGGACTGCTTTCGGCCCGATTAGAAGGTCATTTCCACTTTTGTCAAACTTTCATACCTTCTCCAATAGTTCAGTCAGTAATGCAATATCATTTTCTTTAGTATCCTTTCTATAATTTCCAGGCAAATAGCATTACGCTTTTCCCCTCGAATCATTGCAAATTGTAAGATCCATATGTGTACCACAATGGCTCTGTTCCAAAGCTTCCTATGTAGGCAGCATTTTAAGTCATCATATTGATTATGCTGCCTTTTAAGATAGCTTCTTAAGGCCAAATTCAGGGATACCATTTATCCCTAATGCATAAGGCTTTCCCATAATGCACTGCCATGCTGAAAAAAACAAACAAACATCTAAATTGTATAATTCATTCAAAAATCACACACACACAAAAAAAAAAAAAAAAATCCAAAATCACATTAAAAATTATATTACTCAATGTATGCACAAACTTTTCATGCTTAGAGTATCACATGCATAAAAACACATCTATAGAATGTTTTAAATCAGTCACTTAAAAGTTCCATTTTAATAAGGGTGTTGTCTTAGAAGGCAGCATGTAGGCAGTAGACAGCTTACTAGATTTTGGAAACAGAGCCAGCACTCTGTGGTGACACATAACTGCAGCCAGAAATGATATGCCTTTTATGGTGTAATCTGTAGAGTCCTTAAAAAGCCTCTTGCTAGATTCTCTGAATAATTCACTGATCTTCAATGAGCACCAGCATCCGCAGGCCTTTCACAGATCTCTACCACATCCTCTCCAGTGTGCACGTGGCTCAACATGCACCAGCAAACAAACAAACACACACACACACACACACACACACACAATAATTGGGCTATGCTTGGAATAGCAAAATACTCTACAGTATATAGTATCTTTACTAGTATTTTTGCACATATTTCACAAATCGATTAGATTCCAATTCACAAGCTCTTGATTTGCTTCAAATATGATTTTGATTCGATATTAATTCATTTGGATATATCAGGTACAGTACATGTCAATTTTTCTTAAGGAAAACTATCTCTGAACTAATGCTGTAAACTATACAAGGAACCTACTCGCTTGGTAGGCTACATTACTATATTAAAAGTTCAGTTGCAAATTCAGTTGCTTTTAAGATATTTTTAGATATACTCATCAACTGATTAAAAACATTGTATATAAACATTTAAATTGCCTGTAAGGCAGTTATATTATATACCATTTTAATGATATGTTTCTACTCCGTTTTCTTTTTGAAACATAAACATTTAAATGGTGATTGTTCGAAAAACTTGTTTAAAGACAGATATATTCAAACATACAAAAAATTGACATTACTAACAGATTAAGTAAAAAATATAAAGAATACAGAGCCTATATTTAGCAAAATGCTGCTCTCTGGAGTTATTTTTCTTGCTAACTTACGAGTTATTGATACTGAATAGCTTTCCCGAGGTAAATGTAACGTGCTACGCGCACATTGTTTGCAAGCTGTTTTATCAACATCTTTCTGCAGTTGAATGACCGATTAAGTGATTATTTTATTAAGTTGTACTTTTTCTTTCAACATACCTTCTGATGTTCATTCATGTATATTTTGTGTTAAAACTAGTAATATTAAAAAGCTGGAGAGATGATCGGTTATTTCTGTTTACTTGCAGAACAGTGGTCACGTCACATTAAAATGCACCAAAATGGTATTTCTTGTTTGAATTTAGTCATAAAAATGGACAGAATTTGAAAGCTGAGACTTTGTTTCATATCAAAAGAAAGAAATGATGAGAGGTGCGTTACAAATAATGTTTAGTGAAGTTTTGTTCACGCATCAATACAAAAGATTAGTTTTAGAATATAAGAAATGATATCAGTTCATTAAAATACATATATATTCTAATCGATATTGTCAACCTAGCGCCAACATTTACTGAAGACTTCGGACTTAAATGCTAGTTTTTATTTAAACAAGTGCAAATTATATTACAGACGTACTAGATGTCATGTCAGTGCATGGAAGTGAACGAGATTCGTTTACTACAAGATTTGTTCACATCTAAAACATCACTACAGACCTACAGAATGAGCAGGCAGCAGACATTTTTTCTCTTTACTTCTACTCAAAATGAAGTAGTTTTTTAACTGTGCATTGTGAATGCTAGACAGAGAGAATAAATTCATTAGGCGGGAGGAGAGATTGAGAAGTCAGAGGCGGTGGGAGAAGGAAAGGTTGTTTTGGTCTCTCTGTAGACCACCCTGTTTTACAGTAGTGGCAAAGCAAACAGCAGACGATAAGCAGTGTGTTCCAGCAGTGAGCAGACTACTGATGAACCTCAGGGAACCAAAGGGGTCCACAACAGCAGCAGAGATTGTGTGTGTGTGTGCGCGCGCGCATGTTTGCTGCACTCATGGTGGGGAGTACCAAGTTGTTGTCTTTGGGTCTGTGTAGCCATTGCATGCAACATTAACTATTATGCTACAATGACAAAGCCGATGTAATGTTATAGTACAAATCTATCTGGAACAAAATCACTTTTTAAATTAATATTTATGTCTTGTTTCCAAGAATAAAGCATCTAAACATCTTTCAAACATATACATTTATTGGACAAATAAAATTCTGTACGTTTTTTATTAATTATTCAAGTTTATTTTTTGTCTTGTCGACAAATAGTTTTTGGCTGTTTTTTTTTGTTGTTGTTGTTTTTAATTAAATAAAAATTACAATGAATTTAATTTTAAAATATAATCTATTATGACGTATTCATATTTTTAAGCTATTTTAAGTAAGTAAATGTAGCAATTTAAAGAATCACCTGCAGGAAGAAGAATTTACACAGGTAATGCATTCTGGGGAAAAGTTTATTTATTAAATAAATACTATGAAATATTATCAACTAAACACACATCTAAACATACATCTTTCTATGTGCAAAGCCTCACCAAACTCTTACTAATGTCTTTGGGGTCAATTAGATTTTTTAAAAGAAGTCTCTTATGTTTCCCAAGGCTGCATTATTTGATCAAAAATACAGTAAAAAAAAAAAAAAAAAAGAAAAAAGAAAAAAAAGCAGCAATATTGTGAAATATTAAAATTTTTAAAAACTTTTTCTTTTTCAGTATATTTTAAAATATAATTTATTCCTGTGATGCAAAGCATTTTCAGCATCATTACTCCAGTCTTCAGTGTCACATCACATCCTTTTTGAAAGATGTATTCATTTTGTTATTAAAAAAAAAAAATAATAAAAAAACTTTTGAACAGTAATGCATGTAATAATGGTTCCCTCATACTAATGGTTGAATCCCATTAAAACCAATCTCAAGTCACACCCACAGGAAAGTAAGACCACAAAAGACATTCTCATGAATATCTCTAAATGTTTCTCTGAGACAGCAATTATATTATATGGAGTGGTAAGCAAAAAGAGATCAACAATTTCTCAAACTTACTCAGGTTTCTAAGATACCAAAGTCTGTAATCAAAATTGAGCTAATTTCCGGATTTTCTGAGCTAAGCAATTAACATTCATTTTACAGCTCTGTACACTTTCTGAAGTTCTCACAGCTATGAACCTCTACCTCTAAGCAATAACATTTTCATCTTTGCATCCATAACCTTTTTGGAGTTAAGACAGTCCTGAAGGCCATGAACGCTGTAGGTTTGACTCGAAAGCACATCTGTTTTTCACAGTGGAGCGAGCATTCCATATTGTTTTTATACAAAGCTAACAATATTTTATTTCTCCTAACCCTACGCTTCAAGTTTCTCATGGGGACTGTTAAGTTGGTCCACACAATGTAGGCAAATTTATTATCTTTGTGCAGAAGAATATAGGCAAACCTGACCCACACACACACACACACACACAATCAGACAATAATGAATTCAGGTAACATAAGTGAGTGATTGTTACTTTTTATGATTATACAATTAGATATTACTGTGTGTATGTGTGTGTGCAAGCATTTGTCTTGTACTTTCACAGTCTGTGTTTGTGTACCTTGCTAGCCTGTCTGAGAATAGATGCGTCTCACCATCTGTTTCTTGACAAGGGTGAGTGTTTGCATCTGTCTCTCAGTGTGTGTGTGTGTGTGTGTGTGTGTGTGTGTGTGTGTGTGTGTGTGCGTGTACTGATCAGAGCTCCTGTCCACTGTACCAGCTTGTCACAGGAGCGGGTGGCATGACCAAAAGTATATATCACAGTATAAATTTAATATGCCCACAATGGCATGTAACAAAATTGTTTTTTTTTTTTTTTTTGAAAATTCAAGAAAATGGTTTGCCTATTGTTGTATCATCCAGTGAAATCATCTGTTTAGAGGTTTGGGGGTCAGTATGATTTTTTTTTTTTAATTAAATTTTTATTTAGCAAATATGCATTAAATTAATCAAAAGTGACAGTAAGAACAAATAAAATGTTACAAAAATGTTTCAATTTTGAATAAATGCTGTTCTTTTCAAGTATCTATTCATCAAAGGATCCTAAAATAAAAACCTATCATGTTTTCCACAGCATATAAAGCAGCACAACATTGGTATTAATTAGAAACGTTTCTTCAGACCAGCATATTAGAATTGCTGAAGGATCATGTGACACTGAAGACTGGAGTAATGATGCTGAAAATTCAGCTTTACATCACAGAAATAAATTACATTTCAAAATAATGTTTTTACTGTATTTTTGATCAAATAAATGCAACTTTACTGAGCATAAGAGGGTCTTTAAAAATACAAATAAATTCTGATGGCCCTTAAACTTTTGAACAGTAGTATAAATACTTTACAAAGGACAAGTGCTTAATCTGATTTGAATATTTTGTAGTTTTATTTTGAATTTTAATACAAACTAAAAGATTTTACCTAACAAGTTATACGGCCATTAAAAATTGTATTATAACACTGCGCCTATTGCTTTATTTTAAATGCATGTGTTGATATGTATTTCCATGAGCTGCATTCTGAATCCTCCTTGTGTCAATGCCATTTGTCATTATCCATTATCTGTGCAAAATTTACAAAGTGCCCATAATTTCAAGCAGCCCGAATTGTGCTACTGATCTCTACTTGGGCGCTTTCTCCTTTTCTCTCTTGCTCTGACTCCTCCTGACTGGTTTTCAGATAAGCGTTCACTTGACCGGGTTAATTTCCATTCAGAGGATTTTACACATTCTTTGAAGCCCATAGCTGGAATCCTTACAAACGTTACAGACATCAGAATGGATTACATTTAAAAGGAATAATTTCCCCCCAAAATAAAATTTCTGTCTTCATTTAATCACCCTCATGTCGCTTCAAACTTGCATGACTTACTTTCTTCTGGGGAGCACAGAGGCTTCTTGAACAATGAAAACATATAGTGAAAACATAGGAGCTGTCAGGCTCTAAAAAGCAGCAGAAAAGTAGTACATATTATCCAAATCTTTCTTCTCATTTCCATGTTTCCTTACAAATAGTTAAACTACTGTTCAAATTCTTTGGGCAAAATTTTTTTTAAAAAATTAATAGTTTTATTCTGCAAGGACACATTAAATTGATCACAATGAATACATTAAATACATTTATAATGTTACATATTATTTCTATTTACTAGAAAAATTCTATATTTATTCATTTATCTATTTATTTATTTATTTGCTTGTTTTTTCTGCTTTCGTTATTTATTTATTTTTTAATTTTGGAGCTTGACAGTCTACTTTATGCTTTCACTGTATGGAAAAATAGCAGCAGAGACTTTTTTTAAACATCTAATTTTGTGTTCCACGAAAGTATACCATACGGGTATTGGACAACAGAATTATTTTATTAATTAATTTTGAGCAAATTATTCCTTTAAAGGTGATGGACCCTACAATACACCTGGCACAATGCGGCACCAGGCTCGACGCAATTTTTTTTGCTAGTTTCAGCCCGATGCAGTTACCATTTTCACTTCCTGTTCAGGCGCATTGTTGGGGCATTGCTGTTTTGAGGCGACTGAAATAGACTACAACCAACGAAAACCTGGTCTAAAGTCAATGGCGCAGTATTTTTTGTTATTTAATAAGTGCATTAGTAATATGCGCCTATAGGTGGGTCCACAACGCGCGTACACTCTGCTTATTACACACACAGGGACGCACAGCAGCACACAAACATGCCAAATATTAAAATTTAAAAGATTACAATGTAAAAGATTATTATTGTGTAGGCTACATAAATATAAAAATGCCTACATGTCATAATGGATAGTCATTGCATGTAGCAGAATTAGGCTACCTATTTGCAAAAGTAGCAAAAAGACACACCCTAAGTGCACCTGTGCCTTGCGCTTTAGACCACGCGCTTAGATCGCTAAAATAGGGCCCAATGTGTTTATTTATTTATTTTTTTTTTTTGATGTTGAAATGCTTTTCTTATAACAAGTAAACCATTTGTAGGTTAATTCCCATAAAAAGTATGATCACTGTGGCTAACTAAACATTGCATCTCAACCAGCACAACAGCAAAACTGGCTCAACCAATAGCATTCATTTGGGGGCGGAGCTATCAGTTAGTCAGACTAATGAAAAATGTGGGGAGTATAATGGTGAAGTGTGTAATATCTGTGCAGATTTCCTTAAGACAAGCACATGTGAATTGTCTTAATATGTGTTAACACAGCCTGTAAAGATAAACCTTCTGCACTCAAAGCCACTTGTGTTTGTTCTTGTTCGTTCATGTTAGAATCTTATCAAATATTTACCGCTACTGACATGACAAATGACGCCAAAAACTGACAGATATTACAGAATTCTGACACTGAATTCACTGGATGACAGCACAGCCTCATTTCTCTCGATGCTCGACAATTCAGCGGTCCTCCCTCCATCTCACATGGTGCCTCGAAACATCATCAATCCCAGAGTCCCACTTCTTGAATTTCCCTCATTCCCTCCAAAATTCTTGACATGAAGACAAAACGCCTCTCATATGGCTTGAAGCTTTGAACAATCATTTTCTCTTTTTCAATTCCATTCATCACTATTTTTGTTTTTCTCCAATATTCCCGTCTGATCTCTCCTATTATCTGACCCCAAGTTTCAACCATCAAGATTTCTAATGTTTGTGTCATTAAACTAGTATTGCAATTAAATTCTTTCTCAAGATTTAGCAACAATGAGAACTTAAGGCAGATGTTACAACAGCAAAAATGTCATTACAACTGTTAGATTCATTTCTAATAATGAATTGATTCAAAACTCTATGTCACCACTCAAACATGCTCACAGTTCAAGTGTCTGTCAAGTGTCAAGTATACATTTTTCATGTTATTGTAAAAACTATATAAAGACATTGTGGTTTATTTTTATATGTTGTTATATTGGTGCATAGGTGCATATACATAAAAATGATAAATTTATTGAGTTTGAAACTGTGTTCAAACACATGCTTTGATAATTTTTAATAGATTTATTTTTATTATTTATTTTATTTTTTTTACTGTTTTATATTACCATTCTTGTAACAATGGCTGCTGAAAAATAAAATAATCAGTCAATATTTATCTGTTTCAAAGCAATACATAAAATTAAGATCATACTCATAATTATTAAAGGGTATTTGCTAAAACAAACATTATTATTACTTATTAAGCCTGAACTTCATCACATAACTTATCATGCTACATTTCTGCTACGAACATGAATGATACGTAGAATCAACTTACAATAAATACAATGGGCGAAAAAACGTGAACACCCTTGTGAACACAAACAAACAGCCCTCACATTTGCTTCAGGATATGACCTTGCTCCTGTCCTCCAATATGAATCGTCTCTTTTTCCATAACGCCTTTCTCTATGCTATCATTACTCATCCATGGTCTCCCTGACACAGTAATGGTGATTTTTATTTTCACCATAAAAACTCGAAATAAACATAGACAAAAGGAGGGCGACAGACGTGCTTGCTTAGAAGATAAAGAGATCAACAAAGCAGAGGGAAACTGGGCTGTGCCAATGCTCGGAAACGTATCCCAGACTCTCAGTGTGACTGAACTGATCTAGAGACGGTTACGTAATAAGACCAACACACACACACACGCACACACACACACAACGATGCACACACTCAGCCTGAGATCTCTCTCTTTCTCATCCTCTTCATCCTGGGATCCAGAGGCCCAGCTCTTGGATAATGAATGAGCTAAATGTAGTGAACTGCATCGGACCACTGTGTCCTTTGGAGAACATCTTATTAAATGGACTGGTATGGGAAGAAGGTTAACAATGTCAAAGTTTATTCTAAAAGTGGTTGAGCCCTGAAAGGGTGATTCACCAAATATAACTGCACAGGAGTCACACTTCTCTGTTTTTGAGGAAACAACTATTCACAAAACTAATAATACATTTTTTATTAGTCAAACTCCTTTGACCTAAAATATTGACTTGAAGTACACCTGAGATTTGAAGTTAATTTTAACAATGTATTTTAACAATGTATTCTCATGTTCACAATTCTCTGATGCCGGTTAATGGTCACATGACATGCAGATAATGTTGTTATCGTTAACTAAAACTAAAATTCTTAAAATCATTTTCATTGATCAATATAAATCTGAAATAAAATATAAATATTAGATGGAAAACTTAGAAATGCTGCCTTGGCAATTAACTGAAATAAATATTTTAAAAATATTTAAATTGAAATTAAAATATTTTAATTCAAAACAGAAATATATTTAAGAAAACAAAAGCAAAAAAAATAACAAATACAATTGTCTTCATTGATCTAAATAAATCTGACATAATATATAAATATTACATGAAAAACTAAGAAATGATCTAAATGAAATAAATGAATTACTTTGAATTATGAAAACTGAAATTAATTTGAATTACTAAAACTAAACTATATATATATATATATATATATATATATATATATATATATATGTGCATCTCAATAAATTAGAATGTCGTGGAAAAGTTCATTTTTTCAGTAATTCAACTCAAATTGTGAAACTCGTGTATTAAATAAATTCAATGCACACAGACTGAAGTAGTTTAAGTCTTTGGTTCTTTTAATTGTGATGATTTTGGCTCACATTTAACAAAAACCAACCAATTCACTCTCTCAACAAATTAGAATACTTCATAAGACCAATAAAAAAAACATTTTTAGTGAATTGTTGGCCTTCTGGAAAGTATGTTCATTTACTGTATATGTACTCAGTACTTGGTAGGGGATCCTTTTGCTTTAATTACTGCCTTAATTCGGTGTGGCATGGAGGTGATCAGTTTGTGGCACTGCTGAGGTGGTATGGAAGCCCAGGTTTCTTTGACAGTGGCCTTCAGCTCATCTGCATTTTTTGGTCACTTGTTTCTCATTTTCCTCTTGACAATACCCCATAGATTCTCTATGGGGTTCAGGTCTGGTGAATTTGCTGGCCAGTCAAGCACACCAACACCATGGTCATTTAACCAACTTTTGGTGCTTTTGGCAGTGTGGGCAGGTGCCAAATCCTGCTGGAAAATGAAATCAGAATCTTTAAAAAGCTGGTCAGCAGAAGGAAGCATGAAGTGCTCCAAAATTTCTTGGTAAACGGGTGCAGTGACTTTGGTTTTCAAAAAACACAATGGACCAACACCAGCAGATGACATTGCACCCCAAATCATCACAGACTGTGGAAACTTAACACTGGACTTCAAGCAACTTGTGCTATGAGCTTCTCCACCCTTCCTCCAGACTCTAGGACCTTGGTTTCCAAATGAAATACAAAACTTGCTCTCATCTGAAAAGAGGACTTTGGACCACTGGGCAACAGTCCAGTTCTTCTTCTCCTTAGCCATAAGACGCCTTTGACGTTGTCTGTGGTTCAGGAGTGGCTTAACAAGAGGAATACGACAACTGTAGCCAAATTCCTTGACATGTCTGTGTGTGGTGCCTCTTGATGCCTTGACCCCAGCCTCAGTCCGTTCCTTGTGAAGTTCACCCAAATTCTTGAATTGATTTTGCTTGACAATCCTCATAAGGCTGCGGTTCTCTCGGTTGGTTGTGCATCTTTTTCTTCGACACTTTTTCCTTCCACTCAACTTTCTGTTAACATGCTTGGATACAGCACTCTGTGAACAGCCAGCTTCTTTGGCAATGAATGTTTGTGGGTTACCCTCCTTGTGAAGGGTGTCAATGATTGTCTTCTGGACAACTGTCAGATCAGCAGTCTTCCCCATGATTGTGTAGCCTAGTGAACCAAACTGAGGGACCATTTTGAAGGCTCAGGAAACCTTTGCAGGTGTTTTGAGTTGATTAGCTGATTGGCATGTCACCATATTCTTATTTGTTGAGATAGTGAAGTGGTGGGTTTTTGTTAAATGTGAGCCAAAATCATCACAATTAAAAGAACCAAAGACTTAAACTACTTCAGTCTGTGTGCACTGAATTTATTTAATACACGAGTTTCACAATTTGAGTTGAATTACTGAAATGAACTTTTCCACGACATTCTAATTCATTGAGATGCACCTGTATATATATATAAATAAATACTTTTGGAAAATAAACTAATAAAATCACTTAAACTAAAAGTAAAATGAAAACTAAAAATATAAAAATTTTTTTTAAAAAATTATAAATTATAAATAATACTAAAACTATATAAATAATACTAAAATATTTCAAACTAAAATGTAATGTGAATAAAACTACATTTATGTGTAAAAAACTGAAATATGATCACTGCAGGGAGTTCACGAGTTGATTAAAATCTAATTTAATAAAAAAAAAAGTACTTACTAAAAGTAAGAAATATGACCATTAACCAATGCCAGAGAACCATGAACATGCAAATATTAACTCAAAATCTCTAGAAGTACTTCAAATAAATATTTTAGGTCAAAGAGATTTGGCTAAAAAAAACATTTTGGTCTATAAGATCTACTTATTCTTAAGATGCTTTTGGGTAGAGCAGCCCTGGATGAAAAAAAGCTAAAACTTTCCACTCAAAAGTTAGGATAAAAAAGGAAAAATGATGTGTACAATAATGCTGCAATAAATTTGTAACGCAGGGACATCTGTAGTTGTTTGTCTGAAATGTAATTGGGTTAAATATTGCACTTTTCTCACAGTCATCGCAAGTTGCATTAAAGGATAAAAATATATTTGAGACAGCCATTACTCACAGCACCTGACTAATCGCTGCTATTGTCTCTATCTCCAGCTCCCTCCCTCCCTCTCTCTCTCTCTCCGTCTGGTTGTACCTCACGTCACTCTCATTTGTCAGTATAGCTACTACTCGAGCTGTTCACTTCTTGTTCGCTCCATCTCTGAATGAAATATTAATAGGACCTTTGACAACAGGACTGGAAACAGCCATTAACACGCAATTACCCAGAGACGTGATGTGTACAAACTACAAGGTCAACCTGCGTCGGTGTTTTTCTTCCCGTCTCTGGCGCTTGTCTGTCATCTTTGTCTTTCAGCCTCTGACCTAGACTGGCAGGTTTATCTCAAGCACTGCACTCACTGCATGATGACCGTAACAACTGCACCTTAAACCACAGCCACGGCTGTAGATTTATAGCGGCGGTGAGGGCTGGAGGAAGGTTTCGCGATAACATCTTTACGATATGTGACTCAGGAGGTCTGTCAGTCACCTTGTAAGTGCACAAAGATGAGACACTACATAACACCAGGGCCCAATCTGGCCGCATTCCTCTTAAGAAAAAGCAGTTTTGTACTAAAAAAGAAACCCAAGAAGTGGCTGTGAGAGCAGAATAATGTCCTAATCACATGGTTTTCAAACCTGTCTGGCTAGACTTATGTTAAACACAACTGAATGACATAAAACTAGATTGCTCCAATTATAGCCAACAAACTTTCTACAATGAAAGTGGATGATCTGACGTGTCACGCATTCAGGTGAGAGACACCCTGTTTTTATTTCTGTCATGCTTCTCATCACTTTAATTTCTGTCTGAAATAAAATGATTTTATGTACAATCACTATGTAATTAAATAAAATCTGACTGTTGCTTCAAATAATGACATATTGTATACTTCACAATGGCATCAAGATCCTGAATTAAATTACACTATACTGGATGGGTCTTTTCAAAACTAGGATTATGACTCATAAATAAAAGACTTATAGGCTCTTTCCTCTTGAATTTTGATCACCCGACGTCACAACCGAAATTTAACCAAATATCGACATCTTATGACGTTGTGTGCCTGCTGGGTTACAAGAAGTAATATTTAGAAAACACAAAAGAAAAAGCTAAAAAATGACACTATTGTCTTCTGTAGAGCTCCCTTTAAAGACATATTTGATGAACTTTGCAATATACAGGTGCATCTCAATAAATTAGAATGTCGGAAAAGAATGTGGAAAAGTTCATTTATTTCAGTAATTCAACTCAAATTGTGAAACTCGTGCATTAAATAAATTCAATGCACACAGACTGAAGTAGTTTAAGTCTTTGGTTCTTTTAATTGTGATGATTTTGGCTCACATTTAACAAAAACCCACCAATTCACTTTCTCAACAAATTAGGATACTTCATAAGACCAATAAAAAAAATTAAAAAAACATTTTTAGTGAATTGTTGGCCTTCTGGAAAGTATGTTCATTTACTGTATATGTACTCAATACTTGATAGGGACTCCTTTTGCTTTAATTACTGCCTCAATTCGGCGTGGCATGGAGATGATCAGTTTGTGGCACTGCTGAGGTGGTATGGAAGCCCAGGTTTCTTTGACAGTGGCTTTCAGCTCATCTGCATTTTTTGGTCTCTTGTTTCTCATTTTCCTCTTGACAATACCCCATAGATTCTCTATGGGGTTCAGGTCTGGTGAGTTTTCTGGCCAGTCAAGCACACCAACACCATGGTCATTTAACCAACTTTTGGTGCTTTTGGCAGTGTGGGCAGGTGCCAAATCCTGCTGGAAAATGAAATCAGCATCTTTAAAAAGCTGGTCAGCAGAAGGAAGCATGAAGTGCTCCAAAATTTCTTGGTAAACGGGTGCAGTGACTTTGGTTTTCAAAAAACACAATGGACCAACACCAGCAGATGACATTGCACCCCAAATCATCACAGACTGTGGAAACTTAACACTGGACTTCAAGCAACTTGGGCTATGAGCTTCTCCACCCTTCCTCCAGACTCTAGGACCTTGGTTTCCAAATGAAATACAAAACTTGCTCTCATCTGAAAAGAGGACTTTGGACCACTGAGCAACAGTCCAGTTCTTCTTCTGCTTAGCCCAGGTAAGATGCCTCTGACGTTGTCTGTGGTTCAGGAGTGGCTTAACAAGAGGAATACGACAACTGTAGCCAAATTCCTTGACACGTCTGTGTGTGGTGGCTCTTGATGCCTTGACCCCAGCCTCAGTCCATTCCTTGTGAAGTTCACCCAAATTCTTGAATCAATTTTGCTTGACAATCCTCATAAGGCTGCGGTTCTCTCGGTTGGTTGTGCATATTTTTCTTCCACACTTTTTCCTTCCACTCAACTTTCTGTTAACATGCTTGGATACAGCACTCTGTGAACAGCCAGCTTCTTTGGCAATGAATGTTTGTGGCTTACCCTCCTTGTGAAGGGTGTCAATGATTGTCTTCTGGACAACTGTCAGATCAGCAGTCTTCCCCATGATTGTGTAGCCTAGTGAACCAAACTGAGAGACCATTTTGAAGGCTCAGGAAACCTTTGCAGGTGTTTTGAGTTGATTAGCTGATTGGCATGTCACCATATTCTTATTTGTTGAGATAGTGAATTGGTGGGTTTTTGTTAAATGTGAGCCAAAATCATCACAATTAAAAGAACCAAAGACTTAAACTACTTCAGTCTGTGTGCATTGAATTCATTTAATACACGAGTTTCACAATTTGAGTTGAATTACTGAAATAAACTTTTCCATGACATTCTAATTTATTCAGATGCACCTGTAGATACTGCTATTTTCCTGTTTATTATTGTAAAGCTGCTTTGAAACAGTGTTAATTTTAATTTTCAGACATGTTTGTGTTTTTGCCATTTTTAAATTTTTTTTATATGTCTATATAGATTTTAAGTATTAGATTTTAGCTTAAATTTGTTTAGTTTAGTAATCATTAGTAATTCAACTTACATTAAACAAAGATGAGAAATAAAAAGCTAAAATAAAAAGGTTTACATTTTTTATATATTTTTTAGTTAATAATATATTTGTTTTATTTCATGTATAAAAAAATTGATTTTATTTAGTTTATATTATATTTCAGTTTATTGTATTTGAAATAATAAAAATGTTTTTAATGTTTTTAATTAGTTAACAATAATAACCCTGCTCTAAAACAATCTGTATTGTATAAAGTGCTATACAAATAAACGTGGCTCGACTTGACTTTAAATCATCCAAAACTTTTCCCCATTTCTTTCCATTGTACATGCCTCATTGCAACCTCCATTTTTGATTTTTTGAAAGAAAACGAGGACAAATCAGGATTTTTTTTTTGTTTGTTTTTTTGAGGTAATGCTTTCGATTGAGTTTGTATTGCACCTAGAATATGTCAGTAAAGCCATCGTTCTAATTTTCAAAGTCATGGGCTGAAAAACAAGCCGGTTCTCAAAAGGGTTTGGTCATCAATTTGGCAGAGCAGATCATTTCGGTGCAAAAGCAGTAACAGAGCTCTCACATTGGCAACTTTCATTAAACTCCAATATTCTGATGAAATTGAAAAATTCAGAAATTCATACAAGAAGCATCTGAATGCAGAAGCATCATCTGTTCCCTCACTGGCCATCAGCGATCATTGACGCGAGCTAAAAGCATTACAAACTCACAATGTCACTCCAATCTGAGTGGAAGTGATTGGCGAGCCTCCAAATGCACCTGTATGTCCGTCGCATCTCTCTACGTTCTCCCTGCTCTGTCCAGGGGTGTCCTTTGCCAAACCCTCCACCATCCGCTTTGTGGCCGTCACTTGACCTTCTCGCTGTGTTTGTCTTATCACGCCGCTGCTACAACATCAGAACATGCCAGGAATGCCAATGACATTAAGATCCTCCAGGAAACGACCCCGCATCCAGTTTCGACTCCACAATATATCAAAGCTCTTCTGCTATCAGCGCTCTGAAACAACTGTTGTTATCGTCTGCAAACTTCAAACACTGTGTGCTTGGGGTGAGAGTACATGTAAGGGTTTCTAAAAAGTAGATACAGAGCAATATCAGAGTTTCTGTGGTGAATTACAAGCGAGGCAGACGCTTCGTCATGTGTGAGGACGTCTAACGCGGAGACAGACAAGATGGCTTATGGGGTGTGAAATTATCTGATGTGATTGAAATCTTGCCTCTGTCAAAGATTAACCCTTGTCGGTGTCTCACATATACGTTCTTATCGCTCATCGCACAGCGGCAATGCAAAACCACCGCTGGGCAGGTCTCTGTGAGAAGTATCCTTGAGCTGTCAGTTTGATCTTCAGCTGTCCTTAAAGGAACGGTTCACCCAAAAATGAAAATTTGCCAAAACTTTACTCACCCTCAGGCCACCCGAGATGTAGGTGAGTTTGTTTCTTCTACAAATTTGGAGAAATTCAGCATTAAATCATTTGTTCAGCAATGGATCCTCTGCAGTGAATGGGTGCCGTCAGAATGAGAATCCAAACAGCTGATCACATCACAATAATCCACACCACTCCAGTCCAACAATTAATGTCTTGAGAAGCAAAAAGCTGCGTGTTTATAAGAAATAAATTTATCATTAAGAGGTTTTCTGGCAAAAATAATTCATAGTAACACAAATACACTGCAAACGGTGTAAGAAAGTACTGGAGAATGCAATATTATTGATAGAGGACTCCAGTATTTTATCCAGAAGCAATGGTTTGAAGTTAAAAATGTTTCAATTATGAATTTGTTTCATACAAACAAAACAGTTTTTCTTTTCACAAGACATTAATTGATGGACTTGAGTGGAGTGGATTACTCGTGGATTGTTGTGATGTTTTTATCAGCTGTTTGGACTCTCATTCTGACGGCACCCATTCACTGCAGAGGATCCATTGGTGAGTAAGTGATGTAATGCTAAATTTCTCCCAATCTGTTCAGATCAAGAAACAAACTCGTCCACATCTTTTTTATTTTTGGGTGAACTGTTCCTTTAAATTTGTTATTATGGTCATAAGACTACCAGTCCAGTTCACCTAGTCAGTGTTTTTAAAGCCAAATATCAGCATTTCTCGCTTTAGTTGTGACTATTTTCTCTTTTAAAAGCATTAGTGTCCATGTCTGTTTTGTAAAACAAAAAAAAACAAAAAACAATAAAACGGAGGAAATGCTTCTCTGCTCAGCTGAATGGGCTAAGAATTTCTTCAACTGGATATTCCCAAATTCGTGTTTACAAAATGTGCTTTTGTCTAATACAGCATGAAATCTCTGGCAATATGTTCAGCTTGAGATTCCCAGCTGAATTCACATTAAGACGAACTAAAGCTGATTACATCTACAACGCTAATAAAACTTCTCATACAAATTTGCATGCCTTACAAAAAATTACCATGATGTTACTACACTTATTTTTACTACGATGTGGAAACGTGATATTATCCATGCACCAATTTTTTTTAAATTAATTAATTAATTAATTACAGAATGCAAACAACTACTCATATAAAAAAGGTTCTAGGTTCAGGTTGTATGTCCCTGATTAGTGCCTCTTGCACAAAAGACATACAAAGTTGAATGTCAAGACAAAAACACCACTGCTGCTGTTACAGGCAAACAGGTTTGAATTTAAAATGTCCATTTGAAATCTTTTGTCAAGCATGTCTAGTGGTCTAAAGATCTCCTGACTCAATTATGGGAAGACTGAAGAAATTTTGTAGAAGGATTATTACTGAAATCACATCTGTCAGCTTTACAGTAATATTCAGTTTAGCTCTTATGCTTGTGTTGAAACCCAGTGTCCATTATAATGGAAAAAATACTGTGTAAGACATGTAACTCTAATATGATATGACTTCACCTCACATTAAACCTGTCAAACTATTAGTTATGTGGCTCTTAAATAAAAAAAATATTATACTACAATTATGCCATATATTTCTGAATTGTGCCACAGTTTCAAATGAATATTTGTGACATTGCATCCACTGATTCTGTTTAGTTATTCTTCAGGATTTGGGTGGTACAAAATGGCAAGAACCATAAAAATTGGACACGGGTCACCGAAAGAACGATGTCAAATGTATGATTAGTTTACGAATCAGACATCACTATGCAGCCCATTTGAACAGTTCATTGAAAAGAATCGATTCAAAACAGTGATTCATTAACAAATCGAGCATCGCTAGCTTTGATTCTAAGCAGCCAGCAGAAAATATAGGACACTCACAACATGATTAATGAAATACTGTCTAGAATAATGTTTCTTACAGTAATCGCTCTCATCAGACAAGAAATAAATCAGTAAAATTTGATGAAATTGGCTTGGTAAATGGGTTAACCAGCAATGACCACAGGAGCCGTGAACTGTGGGAACAACGACTGTAGATTTAATCTATGGTGTTGAGGTGGAAACAACAGTTACTATGGTAAGAAAAACCAAGGCTACAGATTTCAATGCAGAAACCATTTCTCACAGTAAGTTTAAGTCAATTGTATAGCCGCATATCTTGTAGAAACAGCTTTTTTTCCATGGACTTCATATTCTATGTGTTCAGAAGGCTTTTCAGCAAAATTAAACAGTAAAACAGCAAAAAAATGCAAAGGGTAGTATACAAAATATCAAAAGAGTGGCTAACAGAAATATCATTTTTCCTCAAATTCCATCACAAAGAGCTAACAACTTAACTATGATCTACATTACATGGGCATTGCCGGTCAATCCATTTACCAAGCCAATTTCGTCAAATTTTACTGATTTATTTCTTGTCTGATGAGAGCGATTACTGTAAGAAACATTATTCTAGACAGTATTTCATTAATCATGTTGTGAGTGTCATATTTTCTGTTGGCTGCTTAGAATCAAAGTGAGTGAGGCATGATTTGTGAACGAATCACTGCTTTGAGTTGATTCTTTTCAGTTAATGTACAAATACACTGAACTTCACAACATCTCTGCATGTTTACTGGTAGAACAATATGTGCCTTACTCAAACTTTTTATAAGTCTTAAATAGATTATACTGTATATCCTGGAACAGACAGACATTTGAGAGGCAGAAGGGAGAGACAGTGAGTTCCAGAAAATATCTGAGGAAAATATTTCAGGTTACACTGACCCTGGAAATCTTGCAGCATACATTACTTTCATGGGAGATTAAAAACTATTAAACTGTAAACAGCGATCAATATTTTGCATACAGCACTGATGTGTACTGCTACTGTGAACACACAAGAAATTCCCAAGGGTACTCAAGACGAATTAGCCCTCGGGGTTGGTCTACAAATTAACGTCATGACTGAATTGAAGTATAGCCATAAATTAAGGTATTTTAAGCTCCTGACATTCAAGGGTTAAAGTAAAGGCTTTTATTTCATTTATTTCCGCACTGGCACCTCGCATCAGAAATTACTGCTTAATTATTAATTGACGTCTTGCAAAAACACGACAGTTTTTCTGCCACAGTGTCTCTGTCTGTGCACACACATCACAACTGACCATCGTAATTTTACCACCTGACAAATCTCGTGGCGCGCAACAGGAGGGGGCAGAGGCCAATGCATGTCCGTTTCCCTTCGTCCTCATAATGACCCATCCTCACTTCTCTCACTATTGCATATGAAAAGTGTGCTTTTGATACATTTGTGTCAGATACAATCGATAAGACGAATAAACGCAAGCACAGACACCCTATCATGACTATGTGATGAGAGATGATGACCTTGCGCGTGCATAGATGACAGCTCCCTCAAAGGCACCGGGGTGAATGCATTTACCTTCGCGGTACGCAACACAACAGGTGCTGTGAATGTGTGAAAACGCGAACGAACGTTTATAGAGAAACCTGGCTGCACCTGTTTGCGCGTTCGGCGAGTGACAGTTTGCAGTTGAGGACAAACTGAAGCCAAATCCAATCGAAATGACACGGTACTGACCCGTACGCGAGCGGTACCGGGTGCCGCCACAACGTCTGCCATTCAAGGGCGTGCGTTCTCGCTGAAAACAAACGAGAGGAATCCACCAAAGTAGCTCACCTTTTCCGTCCTCGTCCTCCCGATTCAGGTGCATGGCTGTTCGCCTTTGGCACGCCAACAAACGCTTGTTTCTTCTCTCAAGTCCCCTCCAAGAAAAAAGTCGAATCCAAAATGCGCTCTCGAGCTTCCAATGGGCGAGTGACCATGGAGCACCGCTCCCAGCTTATTTCTTTCTTTCACTCACTTGGCTTTTCTTTGCCAGTCCCCTCATTCGGCTGATGTCGGGAGATGGCAGTGAGAGGGTTTGAAGGGAGGGATGAGGGCGAGGAGTGGTGAGTGGTGTGTCCGTGTCACCGCCAGCTGATGGCACATCTCAGTTTATGTGGGTGAAGTCGCGTAAAACGGGACGCGTTTTGGTCAGTCACCGAGAGCGCGGTTAAAACAGCTCTGCAGGCTGCAGCTCTCGGGTTTATTTTAGCATTATATCTTGAAAATGTAACAAAAAAACTATTTAAGCCCGAGCCATTAAACCATTTATGTCAGATGTCAACGGGTCAGGATAAAACGAGCCCGTGAATTTGTACCGCAAAATCATAATTGTAAGTAGGCTAAATAAAAAAGACAAAAAGGTAAGTAAATGCACTTATTTTAATATGACATCAAAATAAATGTTAAAATGTTTGTGTATGTGCATATATTTGGATACTGTATTCATGCAATATAAAGACCACATGTGCAATCTTGAATTTTCAAGAAAATCGTAAAAATTTGTATAAATTAATTAAGCGTTCCATTTTAGCTGATAAAATGGAACAGCAACTAAAAGTTTTACCATCCAGCGTTTGTAAAGTCATTAGCCCTGCCCACTTTAGCAAACTCAGACCAATCAAATCAGTTGATACATGTCAAGCATTAGTAATATTTCTGATTCGAGCTTCGTTAAATAGAGCTGTTTTACTCAAGATACCTTCAAAGGAGATACCGAAGAGTATGTTCATCACAGGCTCTACTGTATGAAGATTGATTTTAATTAAAAACTAAGTTTTGTTTTTCTCACTAATATTTTGATATAAAAAATTGCTAATTAAAACTAGCTAGGTTAGCTGATTACCTTAACAATCCATAAATAATGCCATTAGCTCATACTGCTGTTAATAATTTCTCTGACAAGCGGATGCAATGGCACCTGTTTTCCGGTTTGGTCAGGTGACATTCGACATATAGGCCTACACTCTCAGAAATAAAGGTACAATAGCTGTCACTGGGGCAGTACCTTTTCAAAAGGTATATGTTTGTACCTTAAGAGTCCATTTTGGTACCTTAAAGGTACATATTAGTACTTAAGGTGTACATATTAGAACCTAATAGGTACAAAAGTGTACCTTTTGAAAAGGTACCGCCCCAGTGACAGCTTTTGTACCTTTATTTCTGAGAGTGTACTGTTTCCCACTGGCAAATTTTTCCAACAGTTTGCGATAATACATTACAGCGATGACGTATTTTTATAGGCCAAACCAGAAGTTCGCATCGCCTTGGTTCCCTCTAAAAAAAACAGGATTTTTTCCATTGGCTTTTGGATTATAGAAGGAAATAAGCTCGGTGACCGATAAATGTTTATGATTCTTGCATGTTTTGTTCACTAGGGCAATCTTCACAAATTAACACAGCATTCCTGGATTTTTGAAGATTCAATACAACCAGATGTAAAAAGCTATAAACAAACTACACCACAGATGCATATGACCTCAATGTCACCACCATTAAGTTTCTGACAACTCTTTCAGTCTTTATTAAAAAAAAATAAATAAATAAAAAAATCCCTGAAATTATTAGTTA
Source organism: Spinibarbus caldwelli (assembly GCA_039654775.1). Taxonomy (NCBI): domain Eukaryota; kingdom Metazoa; phylum Chordata; class Actinopteri; order Cypriniformes; family Cyprinidae; genus Spinibarbus; species Spinibarbus caldwelli. The sequence goes on along the minus strand of CM077220.1, from coordinate 7,426,225 downwards.
GAATAGTTTGCAAGCGCATGATTTTAAACAATTGAAAACAAACAACAACAACAACAAAAACATTGACAATGGAACCAGAAGTGCTCAGTGCTATCTCATTTCTGGGGCTACAAAGATACGTCATTCCTGCAGCAGTCCATGACTGGAAATAGAATCTTAAAGAACTCCAACCTTTACATCACCCTTTGAACATTTTTATCTATGTTTTGTCTTTTGCACATGCTTGCTTTCTCATAATCTCTCATGTGATGCAAGTGTGTTGCCTCTATATACATATTTGAGCAGAAAGTTGATGAAGAACTTCTTTGCTTTAGTTGGTGGTGTGTGTTCTTGTAAGAATACATTCCTGGTCATACTACATATATGTTGTACATATACCTTTGACCCGTATATTCTTTGAACTGTGACTTGACATTTATGCATTTGGCAGATGCTTTTATCCAAAGTGACTTACATTGTATAGTTCCCTCAGAATCAGGCCCATAACCCTGATGCTGCCAGGCTCATATTTGTTCGCTATGTTGTATTTTCCAATCTATCTGCCAGGTCAGTTGCTGTTTTGTCTTCATTCCTGATGTATCTCTCTTTTTATATTTCAAGCTAGCAGCTGAACCATATTTTATGCTGCTTTTAAGGGGTTTTATAAAAATTGTTCGTTGTAGCCTTCATCCTAAGACACTTGGACTCTTTTTATATTTATCAATTTTATTACATAAGGAGTAGTAAACCCCAAAATGAAAATTTGCTGAAAACATACTCAGCCTCAGGCTACCCAAGATGTAGATGAGTTTGTTTCTTCAGAACAACAGATTTGGAGAAATTTAGCATTACACTTGCTCACCAATGTATCCTTTGCAGTGAATGGGTGCCGTCAGAATGAAAGTACAAACAACTGCTAAAAAGATCACAATAATTAAAAATTTTACATCACAATTTCTCTCCTAATTCAAACAAAACAACTTTTTCATTGGATAAAGCAATATTATGTACAGAGGACTTGTGTTTTAGCTAGAAGCAACATCTTAATGATGGACTGGAGTGGTGTGGATTACTTGTAGATTACTATGATGTTTTTATCGACTGTTTGGTCTCTCATTCTGACGGCACCCATTCACTGCAGAGGATCCATTGGTGAGCAAGTTCAATAAATATTTGCATTTATTAATATAAATCAGAATTAACCATTCTGAATTACCCAAATAATATAGTTCATAAGCATTTACAGATTTGAGTTTATCTGTATTTTGTAGTGACTTTGAGTACAGTTTGTAGTGGTTTGACAGAATAGCGTCAGTTTTATGATGCCGATATATAGTGACATTTGAAACCTTATCTTGAAAGCTTATCAATTTGGTCTTCACAGCATGTAATTAGCCAGTGTTTTGCCATTCCTGCTGATTTTCGCAAGCTATTTAGCATCTCTACTTGATGTTGGATGATTGACAGCTGCTTATGCTAATTATACCTTCTGATGCGCTGATGACAGCATTACCTGCACACCCCACAGAGTGCCATCATACTCAGCATGTCCTCTAAACATGCAGAAATGTCTGCTTTTATGAAGTCAGACTCATCTGGGATCACACTACATTGTGTCTCCTGAGACAATCTGTTTTCCCAGCTGCTGGAACAGCACAAGAATCCAATTGACTCTCAGCTCACGCTGCAGGTTCAGATCCTCCAGTGAAACCCAGTGATACTGACACCCCCTAGAGGATATACACTAGAGTTGCATTAGAATTCTAATGGAGAGGAAACAGCAGCCTGTCAAGCATCTGCCATGAGTGTTTTTGTATGAAAGTACTGCCTAAAGAGATGTTTCAGACTGGCTTTCAAAACAGCGTAACATTCTGTCTAATGGTCTAGACAAAAATCAAGTAAGCTTTAGACACACCAAGCTACATATTTAATGATTACAATGATTATTTTTGCAGTAAAAATGGAATCATGCCTCAAATTAAAAAAAAAAAAAAAAAAAAAAAAAAAAAAGTGCAATTATGCAGAGTGTGAATCAGTTTTTTTTTTTTGTTAGATACTATTATGGTTGTAATTTTATTTATTTATTTATTTTTTTATTATGTTCAATTTTTATTTATTATTTATTTATTTTATAAATATTTATTTATTTATTTATGTTTTAAAATGTTTGTATAGTTTTTTATTAATTTCATGCCTTAAAAAAATAAACATGACATTTATGCTGGGTGTGAATCGAATATTTTACTATCATTGAGATATTATTATAGTTTTTATTAATTAGTATTTATTTATATTTTCCATAGTCATTTTAAATTTTTAAGTTTTAGTAAATTTGTTGTTTTTTCATTATGTCTGTCTTTTGTTAATTTTTTTTTGCCTTACAAAATTTAAAAAGGACATTTATGCAAGGTCTGAATCTGTATTTTAGTATACTTTTTATTAATATTTTGAATTAGTGTTTTTATTTTTAGATTTTTTGATGATTAAGACAATTTGCGTTCTGTACTTCAACAGACTGCACTCCTAAAATGACATAAAAATCCTTCAAAACCCAGCTAAAAATCATTTTATAATTAGCACATTTCTTTTACTGTATAAATTCATTTAATTCTTTCAACCACTGCATCATCAGATGCCTTTTCTATTCTTTCTATCAGCTGCCAAACTGTAGGTATAGGATTGTGGGAGATCACAGATGCAGCGATGCTGCTTTGAAAAACCGGCCGGTGAAGGCAGAATGTCTTAGTAGACAGAATGTTACACAAACACTGGACTCAGACGTGCCTTACAGCACTCCTACCTGCGAAGGCAGCATTTTTCTGGTTTCAGACAGTCTAGATCAGAAGAAACAAAATGTTATAATTTATGTGGAGTCTCAGATTCTTGTGCAAAAACACAGACTCAAAAAGAAGAATGTTGAACATCATTTTAGGTCAAGTTTTAGTAATTTTGTTGTTTTTTTTTTTTCTTGATAATTTTTCTAATGTCTATATACAGTGGGGGAAAAAATATTTGATCCTCTGCTATTTTGTACGTTTGCCCACTGACAAAGAAATGATCAGTCTATAATTTTAATGGTAGGTTTATTTTAACAGTGAGAGACAGAATAACAAGAAAAAATCCAGAAAAACGCATTTCAAAAAAGTTATAAATTGATTTGCATTTTAATGAGTCAAATAAGTATTTGACCCCTTCGCAAAACATGACTTAGTACTTGGTGGCAAAACCCTTGTAGGCAATCACAGAGGTCAGACGTTTCTTGTAGTTGGCCACCAGGTTTGCACACATCTCAGGAGGGATTTTGTCCCACTCCTCTTTGCAGATCCTCTCCAAGTCATTAAGGTTTTGAGGCTGACGTTTGGCATCTCAAACCTTCAGCTCCCTCTTCAGATTTTCTGTGGGATTAAGGTCTGGAGACTGGCTAGGCCACTCCAGGACCTTAATGTGCTTCTACTTGAGCCACTCCTTTGTTGCCTTGGCCGTGTGTTTTGGGTCATTGTCATGCTGGAATACCCATCCACGACCTATTTTCAATGCTCTGGCCCTGACGGTACATGGCCCCGTCCATCGTCCCTTTGATGAGGTGCAGTTGTCCTGTCTCCTTAGCAGAAAAACACCCCCAAAGCATAATGTTTCCACCTCCATGTTTGACGGTGGGGAGGGTGTTCTTGGGGTCATAGGCAGCATTCCTCCTCCTCCAAACACGGCGAGTTGAGTTGATGCCAAAGAGCTGAATTTTGGTCTCATCTGATCACAACACTTTCACCCAGTTCTCCTCTGAATCATTGGCAAACCTGTACTTGTACTTTCTTGAGCAGGGGGACATTGTGGGCGCTGCAGGATTTCAGTCCTTCACGGCGTAGTGTTACCAATTGTTTTCTTGGTGTCTATGCTCCCAGCTGCCTTGAGATCATTGACAAGATCCTCCCGTGTAGTTCTGGGCTGATTCCTCACTGTTCTCATGATCACTGAAACTCCACGAGATGAGATCTTGCATGGAACCCCAGTCCGAGGGAGATTGACAGTTATTTTGTGTTTCTTCCATTTGCGAATAATTGCACCAACTGTTGTCACCTTCTCACCAAGCTGCTTGGCGATGGTCTTGTACCCCATTTCAGCCTTGTGTAGATCTACAATCTTGTCCCTGGCATCCTTGGACAGCTCTTTGGTCTTGGCCATGGTGGAGAGTTTGGAATCTGATTGATTGCTTCAGTGGACAGGTTGTCTTTTATACAGGTAACAAACTGAGATTAGGAGCATTCCCTTTAAGAGAGTGCTCCTAATCTCAGCTCCTTACCTGTATAAAAGACATCTGGGAGCCAGAAATCTTGCTGATTGATAGGGGATCAAATACATATTTGACTCATTAAAATGCAAATCAATTTATAACTTTTTTTGAAATGTGTTTTTCTGGATTTTTTTGTTGTTATTCTGTCTCTCACTGTTCAAGTAAACCTACCATTAAATTTATAGACTGATCATTTCTTTGTCAGTGGGCAAACGTACAAAATAAGCAGGGGATCAAATAATTTTTCCACCCACTGTAGCTCATACCTTAAAAAATTAAGGAAGTGGAAGGTGTAAATTATTTCTTATAACTTTTTGTTATTTCTCATTTTTATTTTGACTTTAGTTCAAATTTTACTCAATGTGTCATGTTTTTGTCTTTTATTATAATTTATATTATTTTTTTTTAAATATTTTGTATTAGTTTTTTTATTTTTATATTTTCCATTTTAGTTCAAGTTTTAGTCATTTTGTCATGTTTTTCTTTTATAAGTTTTTATTTTTATATAGTTTTAAAAAGGACATTTATGCTTGGTGTAAATAAGTGTTATTTTAGTATAACTGAGATACTATCGGCGTTTTTATTAATATTTTGAATTATTTTTATTTTTATATTTTTCACTTTCATTTTCATTTTAGTTCAAGTTTTAGAAATTTTGTTGTGTCTTTGTCATTTTTATTAGTTATTATTTTAAATGTCTATATACTTTTTATTAATTTCATGCTTTAAAATTTTTAAAAAGGACATATATGGTGGGTATGAATCCGTGTTATTTTAGTGAGGTTTTTTTTTTTTTTTTTTTAGTATAATTGAGAGTGCTTAGCTCTCCAGTGTTTGTACTGTTTTTGTTAGTTTTCCTGCTTTTTGTTTCTCAAACACAGTCAGTTTTACCAGGGATGAACTGCTGAACATTTGGCAGAACACACCAAAAAATCTTTTACCGGATTTAGATTATTCGGACGTTTTGTTGAACGTTGTAGTCGGCGGAGCAGCGGCGCTGATCAAACGCTTCAGGACCGGGGAAGCGCGCCGGCGCTGTTGTGAAGCTCAGACAGCGCGGATTTCGAACGCCATTGCCTAGCATCCATCTGGCGAATCTCCGCTCTCTACCCAACAAAATGGACGAACTCTTCCTGCTCTCCCGGACAAATAAGGATTTTTCACACTCGGCTGCTCTGTGTTTCACGGAAACCTGGTTGAATGACACCATTCCGGACAGCGTGCTACATCTGCCGGGCTTTCAGCTGTTCAGAGTGGATCGCGACGCAGAATCAACGGGGAAATCGCACGGCGGAGGGACATGCTTTTACATCAATGAAAGGTGGTGTACAGATGTAACTGTGTTAAAGAAGATGTGCTGTCCCGATCTAGAAGTGCTCTTCATTAACTGTAAGCCATTCTACTCGCCGCCGAGTTTTGCTCGTTCATTCTCGCAAGTGTTTACATTCCTCCGCAAGCACATGTGAGCCTGGCTTTACAGAAACTCACTGATCTGATCACAGAGACTGAGCAACAACACCCGGACTCTGTTTTAATCATTCTAGGGGACTTTAATAAAGAAAATCTCTCCCGTGAACTGCCAAAATACAGACAGCACATCACATGTCCCACCAGAGACAGTAATATACTGGATCACTGTTACACAGCAATAAAGGATGCATATCACTCTGTCCCACGAGCAGCTTTAGGACTCTCTGATCACTGTTTGGTTTATCTTATACCAACCTACAGGCAGAAACTGAAATCAGCTAAACCTGTATTAAGGACTGTAAAAAGATGGACTAATGAAGCAGAGCGGGATTTACAAGTCTGTTACTTTCTCACTGATTGGTTTTTGAAGCTTTGTTTTTGAAGCTGCTGCCACCGATCTTGACGAGGTCACAGAGACTGTAACATCATATATCAGTTTCTGTGAGGATATGTGCATTCCTACCAGTTCTCATTTAACCTACAACAACGATAAACCGTGGTTCACTGCGTGTTCTACTTCCAGTGCGCTGCTCAGCTGCGCACTGCGTCTCAGCACTCATCACTCGTTTGCTATGTTTGTTGTTTTGTAGTATGTCTCTATATGTTAAAGTAACGAGTACATTTTTGACTCCGGTGAAAATGGAAGAATGATCGTCCGGAAAGTTTTATTTTTGGCTCTGACTTTGAGGATTGTTGGAGCATGTGAAATATGGTTGGAGTCTGCACATGGAACCGAGAGAATGGAGTCCAGCGGTCTGAATTCATCACCATCACTACCCGTTCATCAGTACAGCCAAAAGGCTCTACTGGAGATAAATACAAGGATGCCTCGAAGGATGACTACAAGTTACCTAAAAAATCTGGAGGTGGAAGTAATTATACCACAGGAGGTGGTTAGACCGAAACGTAAGAAACGCGGGAAGAGGGGTGGCATACGGACTCGTCTTCGTCTGAGATTTAACTGGCCGCCGCTACCCTCCATAATTTTCAGCAATCTGCAAAGTGGACACCTCAAAATCGTACATAAGGTACTGTAATGAATACCGCGAGGCATCTCTACTATGTTTTACGGAAAGTTGGCTACAACCCTCAATGCCTGACACTCTTTTTGAACTTCTTGGCTTCACCTTAGTACGGGCAGACAGGGACAAAGACTCGGGGAAAAGTAAAGGAGGGGGGACATGTGTGTATATAAATGACATGTGGTGCCGTGCGCACTCAGTCAAATGTAAGATCTGTGACCACAATGTAGAAATCCTTGGTATGACTTTGAGACCCTTTTACTTGCCAAGAGAATTTGGATGTGTTCTACTATTTGTGGTATATGTTCCACCCAGCGGTAAATCATCACAAGTGGCCAGTCTGATAGCAGACAAGGTGCATGAACTGCAACTCTGCTACCCTGAAGCCCCCGTCATAGTGCTTGGAGATTTTAATCGGTGTAACCTGGAGCAAGTGCTGCCAGGATTTGAACAATATGTTAAGCTAGGAACAAGAAAAGACAATATTCTGGACAAGTGCTTTGTAAATGTCAAGAATGCCTATGTATCTAAATGCAGACCACCAGTACTGAATTCTGATCACAACATGATGTACATGATTCCAGTATACAAAACAAAGTTAAAACTGGGAAAATTGGAAAAGAAAGTAATCAGAGCATGGTCAAATGAAAGTAGAGAGAACTTAAGAGCTTGTTTTGATTGTACAAACTGGGAAATTTTCCATGATGGAACATTAGATGAAAGAACTGAAGTAATCAATGATTATATTAACTTTTGTGTGCAACTGGTAATACCTACAAAGGATATTAAAGTTTATCCAAATAATAAATTTCACGTTACCAAGGATATTAAGGAAATTATAAATAGAAGGAATGTAGCATTTAGAAATAAAGATCTCAAAGAATTGAAAGTGATTGAAAAAGAATTAAAAAGCACAATGAGGAAAGCAAAAGAAGCTCATAGACAGCGCTTAGAAGAAGCCTACAGGACCAAAAACCATGAAAAAGATAACAGGTTTATCCTCACCCAACAAATGTATTGTAACAGACAACGAAGTCATTTTTGCTAATGAACTAAACAATTTTTTTACAAGATTTGAACCCACAAGCAATAATGAACTAGCTAACATCGTACTGTCTTCTTCTCAAAAGATAGTTATCGATGTTGAGGAAGTTAGGAAGACTTTTCGGTCTATTAATATCAGAAAAGCTGCTGGTCCGGATGGATGCGCCCCTGGCCTTATTAAGAGCTTTGCTTGTGAACTAGCTCCAGTATGGCAACCAATCTTTCAGGCTTCCATTGATTTACATATGGTTCCGATAATATGGAAAACCTCAATCATAAAACCGATACCAAAAATACATTGTCCAAAGGAATACAAAGACTATAGACCCATAGCTCTCACATCAGTAATTAGCAAATGTTTAGAAAGAATACTACTTAAACATTTAGTCAATAATGTCAAAAGAAAACTTGATCAGTGTCAGTTTGCATATAAACAAGGTAGCAGTACCGAGGACACAGTGGCTGCCTTAGTGCACATGATTACTAAACATCTAGATAAACGTAACTCCTATGTTAGAGCATTATTTCTTGACTTTTCATCTGTGTTCGACACAATTCAAGTTAACACCCTTATGTCGAAACTAATGCAGTTAGACGTGAATCCATACTTAATTAAATAGTACACCTCTTTTCTTACCAATAGAACTCAAAGAGTTAAAGTGAACAATGACTTGTCAACAGAAGTAAAAACAAATGTTGGTGTACCTCAGGGCTGTGTAAGCTCTGCTATGTTATTTACTTTGTATACAGATGATTGTCGATCAAACAGGACTGACCAATATATTCTAAAGTACTCCGATGATACTGTGTTAATTTCATTATTGAATAACCAAGAGTGTTCAGAACAGCATCAATTGGGGGTAAACAGATTGGCCGAGTGGTGTGACTATAATGAACTCAGTATTAATATAAAAAAAAAACTGAGGAGATAGTATTTGGGCCTGCTTTAGACATTCATACAACACCTGTTGTCATACATGAAGAGAACATCAAACAAGTTGAAGTATACAGGTATCTAGGAGTATGAATAGACAACAAACTATCTTGGAGAGATCATATAGATAGTATCTGCATAAAATCAATGCAAAGAATCTACTTTCTCCGTAGATTGAGGTCATTTGGAGTAAGAAAGCAGATTCTTTTATTTTTTATGTCTGTAATCATGAGTGTCTTGCAGTACTATGTAACTCAGTTTGGTATATGAGTCTATCTGTTAGTCTAAAAACAAAGCTAATGAACTTACTAAAAATGTGCTCCAAAATAGTGGGTCAGCCACTTCAAAAAGCATGTGAACTATCTTACCATAATAATCTTGTAAGATTAGCTAATAATATTGTCTCTGAACCTAATCATGTGTTATATGATGAATTTGTACTGTTGCCATCTAATCAACGGTACAAGGTCCCAAGATACAGTCGAACTAAGTTAAAGAATTCATTTGTACATCAAGCTGTATTAGTGTTGAATAACTCATTTAAAAAGTAAATCTGTCCCAGAGATTACAATTTTTTTTGTTGTTGTTATGTGTGAGAAAGCCTTGTTTTGTCTATATGATAAAGTATTGTAATTTTGAGTGAACCTGCTGTAACGCAAGACAAATTTCAGACTCCGTCTGACAATAAAGTGTATCGTATCGTATCGTATCGTATAAAACTCAGACAGCTCCGTCAGGCCAATGAAGATGCTCGCAGGAATGGGGACAGATTCTTGTATAAACAGGCCAAATACACACTGGAAAAGGAGATCAGAGTGGCAAAGAGGAATTATTCTGGAAAGCTAAGGAATCAATTCTCTTCCAGTGATCCTGCTTCAGTGTGGAAAGGTCTGAAAGACATCACCAATTACAAGACACCATCCCCCAGCACTGTGGAGAATCAACAACTGGCAGACGATCTGAATGAGTTTTATTGCAGGTTTGAAAAAACACCATTCACATATCCTGATATGCTGGAAAATTCTCATCAAGCACCCGTACGATCAGCACTGGCGCCTCCCAGGGTTGCGTCCTCTCCCCACAGATCATATCCCTCTACAAGAACGACTGCACATCTAAAGACCCCTCTGTCAAGCTCCTGAAGTTTGCAGATGACACCACAGTCATCGGCCTCATTCAGGACGGTGACGAGTCTGCCTACAGACAAGAGGTTAAGGAGCTGGCTGTCTGGTGTAGTCTTAACAACCTGGAGCTTAACACGCTCAAAACTGTGGAAATGATCGTGGACTTCAGAAGAAACCCCCCTCCACTCCCCCCACTCACCATCATGAACAGCACTGTGACTGCAGTGGAGACATTCGGGTTCCTGGGCACTACCATCTCCCAGGACCTGAAGTGGGACATTCACATAGACTCCATTGTGAAAAAGGCCCAGCAGAGGTTGTACTTCCTTCGCCAGCTGAGGAAGTTCAACCTGCCACAGGAGCTGCTGAAACAGTTCTACTCCGCCATCATTGAATCTGTCCTCTGCACGTCAATAACTGTCTGGTTCAGCTCAGCTACCAAATCTGACCTCAGAAGACTACAGAGGGTAGTCCGGACTGCTGAGCGAATCATTGGTACAACCCTCCCCACTCTCCAAGAACTGTACTCATCCAGAGTGAGCAAAAGGGCTGGCAAAATCACTCTGGACGCCTCACATCCAGCACGCTCCCTCTTTGAACTGTTGCCATCTGGTCGACGCTACAGAGCTCTGAGCACCAGAACGGCCAGGCACAGGAACAGTTTCTTCCCTCAGGCAATCCATCTCATGAACACTTGACAATAAACGTGGAACACACAACACTATTATACATTATTTATTTAACACACATACTTATTTGCATTTCAAATTTGCACATATCATACCTGTACATACATAATTGTCTATATTATATATTGTATTTTTGCTATTTTGTACATTGACCATTTTGTATATTTGTATATTATTCTTTTTATTATCTGTGTCCTGTCCTGTCGCTGTCATTCTGTTGCACTGTGGAGCTTCTGTCGCTATAACAAATTCCTCGTATGTGTAAACATACCTGGCAATAAAGCTCATTCTCATTCTCTCTCATTAAATAATATTTTGAATTAGATTTTATTTTTATTTTCCATTTTCATTTTAGTTCATGTTTTAGTAATTTTGTTGTGTGTTTTTGTCATTTTTATTAGTTTTTGTTTATTTTGGTTTTAGACAGTCTGTCTAGACCAGAGAAACCAAAATGTAATAATTTATGTGGAGTCTGAGATTCACTGACTCAGTAAGAGCAATGTTGAATGTCCTTGAAAGGCCTTGAGTATCTCTGTGTCCTTTTGAACTTTTTCTGTTGAATTAAGAAATTTCTCATCCTCTTCTGCTCTGATGAAGTATGGGGTTCCCCAAGGATCAATATTGGGTCCAGCATTATTTTCTATTTGCATGCTTCCTTTGGCTGTTATCTGTCAGAAACATAATGTATGTTATCATCTTTATGCCGATGATACACAGCTTTATCTGCCTATAAAAATGGGGGATAATTCAGCCGTACAGTCTCTTTTTGCATGTTTTAATGATATTAAGGAATGGATGGCAGCAAATTTTCTTCACTTGAATGAATCAAAGACTGAAGTGATAGTGTTTGGCCCTCCAAGTGTTTCTGAACCCATAATTAATCATTTAGGTTCGTTCAAGTCTAAGGTACATAATCATGCAAAGAATCTTGGAGTCATTTTTGACGCAGAGTTAAAGTTTGTTAAGTACATTAATTCTGTAGTTAGAGGTGGTTTTTACCAGTTAAGGAAGATAGTAAAATTGAAACCTTTTTTGTCTTTTAATGATTTGGAAGTTGTCATCCATGCTTTTATCATGTCCAGACTGGACTTTTGTAATTCCTTGTACTATGGTGTTTCTCATGCATCAATTTCACGCCTGCAGCTGGTTCAAAATGCAGCTGCTAGGCTTTTAACTGGGACTAGGAAATTTGTAAGTATAACACCAGTATTGGCATCCCTTCATTGGCTTCCAGTCAAATTTAGGATTCAGTATAAGTTATTATTATTTGTTTTTAAAGGTTTAAATGGACTGCCTCCAAGTTATATTAGTGAACTTCTTCAGCAGCATACATCATCCAGGCCTTTTATGATCTGCACAAAGACTCCAGCTAGTTGTTCCCAGGTCTCGATTAAAATCAAAAGGAGACAGGGCCTTTTCTGTTGCAGCGCCTCGTTTATGGAATAGTTTACCCCTCTATGTTAGATCTTGTGCCACTCTTGATGTTTTTAAATCTCATTTAAAGACTTATCTCTTCTCTCTTGCATTTGACTGTAATTAATTTTGTCTATTTTTGTGATGTGTTAATGTGTTTTATAATTTTAGACTGTATGTGTTATGTCGGATTTGTAAAGCACTTTGGCCAACGTCTGTTGTTTTTAAGCGTGCTATTTAAATAGAATAGAATAGAATAGAATAGAATAGAATAGAATAGAATAATGCATTTATCCCCCTAACCAAGTAAAAGCATATGCATTTCATAAAGTACAACTACAACCTGAAAACCACCATGAGTTTGTTATTACTTCATAAAGATTAGGTAGAGTAAACTGTACATCGCATTCTATTACTTCATGTATTTCCAAGGACAGAAAGTTGCTTGATTTATGTGATCTTCTGACTTTGTCTGCAAAGTATTGTTTTTGCATAAAGAATGTTGAAAAGGGAAAACAGACTGAGGGCATCGGGCATCGGGCATCAGTCGGCCTTTCATTGTGTGTGTGTGTGTGTGTGTGTGTGTGTGTGTGTGTCTGCTGTGGGCTTAACCTTGACTTAGAGTAGCCAGACACCTAAGTGAGAGATAGAACCTGATATGCTGGCTTCTTGTCATTGCTGCTGGCTCATTGATATCACACGATCACTCCTACATCAGTCTGTCTGTATCTCTCTCTCTCTCTCTCTCTCTCTCTCTCTCTCTCTCTCTCTCTCTCTCACTCACACACACACACACACACACACACACACACACAAATGCATAAACAAAAACACTCTGCCTGGTTCAGCATTTATCAACTCAGGCTTTCTCAACCCACTTGACTCCAAATTTCTTTTGTAAAACCCATTAAGTTAAATTCTTGTCAACATCCTTGACATTTACCCATAATCCTCACATCACCTGTTAGACTTTAGCGTAACAAATTCTCTGAGTAGATCACATTTTATCCACCCTGGCTTTGTTCCAAAACCTAGTGAGCTGCCTAAATAAATGTACATTTCATTGCAGAAATTGTCTTTACTATCTTTTTATGAATTAAACAATGTGATCTCATATGTATTCTCAGAAAAAAGGTATAAAAACTGTCACTGGGACGGTACCTTTTCAAAAGGTACACTTTTGTAACTTATTTACCCCTAAAGGGTGCATATTTAAAGGTACATATTAGTACTTAAAGTGTAAATATTTGTACTATAAATACAAATATTGTAAATTGTAATTGTAAATTGTAAATATTGTAAAGGGTGTACCATTACTGTACCTTTTTTTTTTTTTTTGAGAGTGTAGGTAAAATACTACATTGGTCATCAAAAATATGGACCACTACTAGAGACCTTGCATCTATTTCCATTCAATTTCTCGCATCTTGCAAAGCAAAAATATATAGTGTGTAAACGTTCCTTTAGAAGGCAGCTTCCTATGTGGACAGTAAACTGCAAGGCAGCTCACTAGGTTTTGGAACAGGGCTCCTATCTCGCTCCCTTTGAGGTAAATATTCATTAAGCTGCCTCACTGGTTGCTTCTGAACTCAAGTCAACAAGCGTGCCTTTCATCTCACACTGTTTTCATGGGTAATCAAGCACAAGAGTCTGGCTAATTTTACAGCCTTGATCTCCCGGTTCACCTTGCACACACTGCGCATGAGGCACATCATATAGTTAAACAACTACACATTGTTGCAGATATGTTGCTTTTACGGGTTCAGATGGATCTCTGTATTAAAAGAATAACTGGGCAATGTTAATTATGCTATAGTGAAGTGTCGATTAGTTTTCTGGCAGAGCTCTGTGGCCTTAAAAAATGGTTATAGCCCTAATAGGATCCTATAATGTGATGTCATGTGAAACACTTCACATTGCAAGTGAAACTTGATTTTTACATTTTCTAGAAAATGTGACTGGAGTTTGTCACCACCATGATGCTGATTGCTGACTTCATATCTTGATGCTATTCTGGTCCCTAGAATGTTTAAAGTGAATTCAAGCATTTTTTTCACTTATTTTAGTGTCTGCCAGGTGAAATTATACTGCAAGTCTGAATGCTTGGAAAAATAATGACACACATCTTCTGACTAAGTTGCACATTTTGAAACTTCTGTCTCTGCAGAACCAAAATGGTTGATCCCAGGAGCGTCGCTAGTGGTGGGGGGAAAGGGTGACAGAGTGCATAGCAAATTCAGTGCACAGGGTCCAGAACTCCTAGCAGCGCCACTGGTTGGTTCACAATTAGTGATGAGTAAAATGTGCGTTTTTAAGCTTTACCTTACTTGCTAAAACCATTAAAGACCCGTTTCTGTTGTCTACAAACTAGTGCACTTATGATTAATATATATACAGTATGGATTTCACATACATGGATTCTTATTGGAAAGACTGGATTTCGCATGAATGGATTCCTATTGTAAAGACTGGATTTTGCATGCATGGATTCCTATTGGAACGACTGGATTCCGCATGCATGGATTCCTATTGGAACGACTGGATTCCACATGTATGGATTCCTATTGGAACGACTGGATTCCGCATGCATAGATTCCTATTGGAACGACTGGATTTTGCATGCATGGATTCCTATTGGAACGACTGGATTCCGCATGCATGGATTCCTATTGGAACGACTGGATTCCACATGTATGGATTCCTATTGGAACGACTGGATTCCATGTGTATGGATTCCTATTGGAATGTCTGGATTTCGCATTCATGGATTTCTGTTTCACATACATGGATTCCTATTGGAACAGCTGGATTTTGCATGCATGGATTCCTATTGGAACTGCTGGATTTTGCATGCATGGATTCCTATTGGAACGGCTGGATTTTGCATGCATGGATTCCTATTGGAATTGATGGATTTTGCATGCATAGATTCCTATTGGAACGACTGGATTCTGCATGCATGGATTCCTATGGAACGACTGGATTCCGCATGTATGGATTCCTATTGGAACGACTGGATTTTGCATGCATGGATTCCTATTGGAAAGACTGGATTCCGCATGCATGGATTCCTATTGGAACGACTGGATTCCACATGTATGGATTCCTATTGGAACGACTGGATTCCACGTGTATGGATTCCTATTGGAATGTCTGGATTTCGCATTCATGGATTTCTGTTTCACATACATGGATTCCTATTGGAACAGCTGGATTTTGCATGCATGGATTCCTATTGGAACTGCTGGATTTTGCATGCATGGATTCCTATTGGAACAGCTGGATTTTGCATGCATGGATTCCTATTGGAATTGATGGATTTTGCATGCATAGATTCCTATTGGAACGACTGGATTCTGCATGCATGGATTCCTATGGAACGACTGGATTCCGCATGTATGGATTCCTATTGGAATGACTGGATTTTGCATGCTTGGATTCCTATTGGAATGTCTGGATTTCACATCCATGGATTTCTGTTTCACACACATGGATTCCCACTGGAAGAGCTAGATTTTGCATGCATGGATTCCTATTGGAACAGCTGGATTTTGCATTCATGGATTCCTATTGGAACTGCTGGATTTTGCATGCATGGATTCCTATTGGAACGACTTGATTTCCCATGTATGGATTCCTATAGGAACGACTGTATTTCACATGCATCAATTCCTTTTGGAATGACTGGATTTCACATGCATTGATTCCTATTGGAACAGCTGGATTTAGCACGCATTGATTCCTATGGAACGACTGGATTCCGCATGTATGGATTCCTATTGGAATGACTTGATTTTGCATGCTTGGATTCCTATTGGAATGTCTGGATTTCACATTCATGGATTTCTGTTTCACACACATGGATTCCTCTTGGAAGAGCTAGATTTTGCATGCATGGATTCCTATTGGAACAGCTGGATTTTGCATTCATGGATTCCTATTGGAACTGCTGGATTTTGCATGCATGAATTCCTATTGGAACGACTTGATTTCCCATGTATGGATTGCTATAGGAATGACTGTATTTCACATGCATCGATTCCTATTGGAATGACTGGATTTCACATGCATTGATTCCTATTGGAACAGCTGGATTTAGCATGCATGGATTCCTATAGGAATGACTGGAATTCACATGCATGGACTCCTATTGGAATGACTGGATTTTTCCTGTGAAATTTCACAACGCAACGGTAAATGAGACTGCACTTACATGTTCTACTTTTAAAAAAATGCATCTCTCATATGAACCCCTTTGTGAAGATTTAATCCCCAATGTTCCTAGCTCCTCTATTGCATCTCGGTTAAGAAGTGACTTCACTGGCTGCACATAAAAAGATCTGGCTTCATTATGAGCAGAATGCAGAATTCTCCTTCATCAGAGGAGAATGTAGACGGCAGACAGATATTCCCTAAGGTGCAGGCAAAGACATGAGCACAGTTATTAGAGCTGTCCATGCATCGCATGTATACTCTGCTAGTCTGTGTTCTTCCTGTGAATTCGCAATCAGTGCCTCGAGCTCGGCCATTTCAGGACTATGATATCAAGATGAAACAGATCTCCCAGAATAAGTTTGCATTGCTGCCACTTCTGTCTTATGCTATGAGACGAAATATACTCCCAGCGCACAAAACATACAAAAATCAATAACAGCAGCCACCGGGGAGAAAATTTTTCCGAGATGAGGCCAGAGAGGTATGATTAGAGCAGATAGGAGATGGCAGAGATTAGAATGAAATAGAGAGACGGAGAGACGGCCACTACAGTGCACAGATGAAAATAGCAACCGGTGGAGAGTTCAAAACATCTCTTTGGACAGTACGATGTGAAAGCTATTAAAAGCCTGCCATGGAAGGGAGCTCTGTGGTCCGAATACTAAATGTGATCTAAAGCCCCTGCAGATACAATCACATACCCAGCAATCAATGCATTTCTCCTGCCACCTTGATTTGCTTGAGTGGTTAGCAGCATGTCTGCCCACAATCCCTTCTGTTCGCTCGTTGTACATGTGCTTGCAAGGCAGAACTGTATTAACATTCCTCACACTGCTAGAAAATGATTGTCTGACTTTCTGTGTTTTTATCTTGTTTTTGCAGTATATCTAAACATTCTTAAATCAAGACATCTTTACTTGAGAGGCAAACTGACAAGTCTTGATTTCTGAAAAATGAAGAGTGTTTATTCTTGAAACA
Organism: Spinibarbus caldwelli; assembly: GCA_039654775.1. Lineage (NCBI taxonomy): Eukaryota > Metazoa > Chordata > Actinopteri > Cypriniformes > Cyprinidae > Spinibarbus > Spinibarbus caldwelli. Next base: position 7,409,069 of record CM077220.1, on the reverse strand, counting down.
ATAAAAAAAATCTGCCAATGGGGTTAGAAAAAGAAACTTAAACCAAAGAGAAAATAACATTATTTTTCGGACCCCACTGACAGACATTTATGTCATTTTAGGCATAAATTTGCTTAATTTTGATACACTGATCAGAAAAACAAGACTGAATATCATAAGTCATTTTGCTTCTCAAGCAAATATGTCTTGATTTAAGAAAGTTTTGATATTTGGACTGGAAAACAGGACAAAAATACTGAGTAAGAAATAGATTTTTGCAGTGCAGTTATTCTGCTCAGGGTTTGTTCTAAACCTCTAACCCTAAGCACCAAGTTCTGCAATTAATTCAGTCTGTAACATACAGACTTCATTTAAAATGTGTTTTGAAGATAGTCTTTGCTGTACATAGCTTACATAAATCACAAAGGATTATGTTTTAATGCACAGACACAAGCTCAAAGAAAGCGTCTCTTTTGGTTCTGATAAGACCAAGATAAATACAATTCAATAAAACGCTGCACCGAGGAAACCAGCAGTGCTTGATTTCAATAAGCTTAAAAGTAAAACACTTTGTAATTACAGATCTCACAAAGAATCATTCTCACACATTTGGCAAAATATTTGAATGTAAATGGTTTAATTTTTTCATAAATGACTCATTCTGAATATATCTTTAAAAATCTGCAATAATGAAATACTCAAAGTAGCTGAAGATATACGATCTATTTTAAAAGACAGGTGACAGTAAGGTTTTTTAATGTCTTATGCTTACAGAGGATGCATTTATTTGATCAAAACTATACACAAAAAAAACAGTATTATTGTGAAATATTATTACAATTTAAAATAACTGTTTTATATGTGAATATATTATAAAAAGTAATTTATTCCTATGAAGAAAAGTAGAATTGTCAGCATCATTACTCCAGTCTTCAGTTTCACATGATCTTTCAGAAATCATTCTAATATGCTGATTTGCTGCTCAAGAAACATTTATGATTATTATTAGTGTTTTATTATTAACAATTGTGCTGCTTAATATTTTTTGTAGAAACGATGATACATTTTTGTTCAGGATTCTTTGATGAATAGAAAATCCATAAGCAATTATTTGAAATAGAAATCTTTTGTAACATTATAAATGTCTTTACTGTGATTTTTTATCAATTCAATGCATCCTTGCTCAATGAAAGTACTAATTTGTTTAAAAAAAAAAAAAAAAAACTTACTATATATTGTTTTTTAACTCAGCTGTTATAATAATTTAAGAGTGAAGCTGATCTGAAACTTCTGCAGTCCAAATACAAGCCACTGTTCCAAGATCAGCACCTTCATCTACAGTATAGATTCAGCGTTTTTGTCCAGGCAGGAGACTGAGAACAAATTCCCCGACTCCCAGGAAGTAAACCACCTGTGCGATGCCGAACAGCGGCGCGATGACCAGTGTGCGACAGTACGAGCCCTTCAGAAACGCAGAGGGGCCCTCGTGACGGAGAATCTTACTGATGATGAGATGTTCAGAGAACAAAATTAAGAAAAAACGTCATGGAAATACTTAGATAAATGAGTATGCAAGTATAATTTTACCTGATGCAATCTTTCACTCCGCTGTAAGTGTCTTCATGACATCCATGGGCAAAAGACTGAAGCCTGGTCTTTACCACTGCAGCACAAACACACACATACAAACCATTAGACTGCATTCACAAAATACTGTCCCCCCTTAATCATACTGGTGGCGCTGTAATAATACTGATGACATTATATCATGTCTGCTGATTTTATTAGGTTTTTTTTAGATACTTAGGCTGCTGCTTGACTAAATTATGTGCTAAAATGCATTTGAGATGCAGTCACTTTCATTTTGGCTTACTAATTGCATCTGTTGTAAAACAGATGATACTAAAGTGTCACACACCATTACACACATAACTTGTCATTTGTTTTTCATCCTAATCTGTAATTTTTAACATTGACTCTTGTAAGCAAAACATATTCATATAATTGACTACTAATGAAATGTTTGGGTGTAAGACGCTAAAATACAGGAGCAAACTGCGCCCCCTATGGATTTAATATGATATGCAATTATTTTTAATTAAATAAGCGATCACTCAATAATATTTGGCATGGCTGACAAACCTATATTTGATGTGAAATTGTAAACATTTTATTCTATATATAAGTGTATAAAAATATGACAATAAAAATATTTACATAATATTTGTATATGTAAAGAGAGAGAAAGGATTTTATATTATTATTTATATAAATATGTATTTATGTAATTAATTATATAATATTATTATATTTAAACAAAAAAAATATATAAGTAATTAGTATTATTTATATTTTATTATATCTTTGTGTGTGTGTATATTAATAAAAAATATAAAATATATTATATATAGTAAAATAAAAGTTATTTCACCTGATATTTTGTGTCATGTATTTTTATGCTTGTCATGTGTTGTTAGCTTAGAGAGCTAACACTACACTCTACTAAAATCAGCTCAGATCTTCTGTGTGCTTCATGTCAGGAGCGTTATCTGAATAATGAATGGAGTTATTATGTATATAGAGTGTCCCAAATCAGTCACTTATGAGGTTCTATTTCAGTTAAGATGCTGTAGGACATAGACAGCAAGGCAGCTAACTACATTTAGGAACCTATCCTTTGTGAGAAATAAACATTGAGGATTCAAATAAATAAACACATTTACTACATTGCCATATTTTTTATGATTTGTGTGTATTATACCCAATCCTGGCTTTTGGCTCATTTCATTTTTCTGGTCATTGTGAATTTGTACTTCTTGTTGTTATATACACTTACACTATTCAAAAATATTGGGTCAGCATTTTTTTTTCCTTTAAAGAAATAATACTTTTGTAATACTATTAATCAGCAAGGATGCATTAAATTAATCAAAAGTGACCGTGAAGACACAATGTTTCAAAATATATATTTCAAATAAATGCTGTTCTTTTTAACTTTTTATTCATCAAAGAAACTTGAAAAATATATCATATTAAGCAGCATAACTGTTTTCAACACTGACAAATGTTTCTTGAGCAGCAAATCCGCATATTAGAATGATTTCTGAAGGATCATGTGACACTGAAGACTGGAATAATGATGCTGAAAATTCAGCTTTGAACTCACAGGAATAAATTAAATTTTAATATATATTCAAATAGAAAACAGCCATTTTTAATTGCAATAATATTTCACAATATCACTGTTTTAACTGATCAAATAAATGCAGCCTTGGTCAAAATAAGACGAATTGCCCCAAACTTTTAAATTGAGTGCACCACATTAAATGAACCAAGTCATACATCACAGGCCATCTCACCGTCCACAGGGTTGACAGCAACAGCTGCGGCGCAGCCTGCAAAACAGCCAGCGAGGAAGGAGATGTAAAACGGAGCTGAACCGTCAGCGTTCCTCCTGCCCAGGCTATTCAGGTTAGCAAACAGTGGGAAGTAGATGATGGAAAAGGGCACATCCCTGAGGGAGACAAAGAGGGAGAACACACCAGGGTGAGGTAAAGGATGGAGAGAAAGCACATTATGGATAAATGCATCCCACAGTTTGAGTGACTCTGCTGGACTACCGTAATAGAGTGGCCCCCAGCCCTTTATAGAGACCAGCGATGCCTTTGTCCTTCAGCAGATCTTTGGAGAGTTGGAGGGCCGTGGGAGACTTCAACTGAACAACATTCACTTTGGCTCCGCCTCCTCCGGCATGCTGGCCAATGAGCTTCCTCTGGGCCTCTGTCAGAGACATGAGATACGGACAGAATAGCATATTACTCATACTATTTTATATACACTACTGTTCAAAAGTTTGAATTTTTTAATAGAAATGAATGCTTTTATTCAGTAAGAATGCATATAAATTGATCAAAAGTGACATTAAAGACATTTATAATGTTACAAAAGTATTCCATTTCAAATAAATACTGTTCTATTGAACTTTCTATTCATCAAAAAATCCTGAAAAAAAAAAATCAACATTGATAATTATAAGAAATTAGCACATTAGAATGATTTCTGAAGGATCACGTGACACTGAAGTCTGGAGTAATGATGCTGAAAATTCAGCTTTGCATCACAGGAATAAATTACATTTTAAAATATAATCAAATAGAACACTTTTAAAATTGCATTAATATTTTATATTGCAAATATAATATTTGCATTAACATTAATATTTTTTTTAAATTGCATTACTATTTCAGAATATTACTGTTTTTACTGTATTTTTTAGCAAATAAATGCAGCCTTGGTCAGCAGAAGAGACTTGAAACACATGTATAAATTTTTATTTCTGAGAATAACTAGACGACACTTGTTAAACATGCAACATAAAATGGTCTTGTTACAACAATGTAGCACTAAAATTTCAATTCTAACTAAGTTCAATTTAGTTCTTGATTTATGCATATGCCATGCTATTTTTTGGAATCCGATTGTTGCACACTGCATACAGCATTGAATGTATATGATGCAGTGTATGCAACATTTCATGTTCTCCGCTACACTGTTGTCACATTCCTACAATGCTTGTATAATTCAGCAAGCAGAGTCCTGTTATCATCCATGGTTCATATTGTGGTTAAGGTCAAGATGAGTGCATTGCATTGTGGGATGCAACATTACATGCAGTGTGCTCTGTTGTGCATGCCACATTTTGCAAATGGAGTACATCATCCAGTATTTCGTACATGCAGACATTTTGTATAGTGCACACTATATACATATTGCACTGTAGAATAGTATGCATATATGATACTATGCGCACCACATCACCAACAAGATACAATCAGCAGACATGAGAAAGTTTTCTATCTTTCACCTATTCTGCCGGCATCCTGCAACTGGATCTTTAGCATCTCCATAGGAGTGGTTACAATCACCTGCCAAAACACAAACCGCATACAGACAGAAGTTACCATTACCATTCAAGACATTTCAGTTTAAAATCAGATATATGAGGGTTATTCCATACAAATGTGTGTTATTTGAGCTGTAAAGGCATCTAAATTGTTCTTTTGAAATGAGGTCAGTAAGATTGAATTAATTATTTTTCTTTCAGCAGGGATGCATTAAATTGATCAAAAGTGATAGTAAAGGCTTTTACTTTGTTACAAAAAATTAACATTTCAAATAAAATAAAATTTTTGCTCTTTCTATTCATCAAAAAAAATCCTAAAAACATAAAAATCCACAAAAATATTAGGCAGCACAACTATTTTCAACATGGATAATAATAATAAGAAATGTTTCTTGAGCAGCAAATCAGCATATCAGAATGATTTCTGAAAGATCATGTGACACTGAAGACTGGAGTAATGATGCTGAAAATTCAGCTTTGATCACAGGAATAAATTACATTTTAAAATATATTCAAATAGAAAACAGTTATTTTAAATTGTTATAATATTTCACAATTTTACTGTTTTTACTGCATTTTTGATCAAATAATTGCAGCTTTGGTGTGCATAAGAGACTTCTTTCCAAAACATTAAAATCTTACAGACCCCAAACTTTTTCTGACTATTATTTCTTATATTTCTATAGAGCTGGAAAACATATGTTTGAATATTTTGCCCAACAACATTGTTTTGCAATGCCAAATTTGCATTTTGCGTGCACTACGTTCCATCTTAGCTGTACTTAAGCCAGAACATCACTTTAAGAAACTCATTACTTTCAGAAAAATAAGCTGTTTTGTGTGTGTGAGGAATGTGGCTCCTATGAGTGCAGCAGAGACACTAACTTGGCAGGTACCAGCACCGCAGCCAGCTAACATTTCTCTAACCAACGTCAACTTCTGTCTGGGAGAGAGCCAGAAAAACACAAAGATAAAAAGAGAGGAAGAGAGCATTATTTTTAGACGATGATAAGCCCGTTTCCTCTGTAAACAAGTAGCTTTGGGGTCTGACCCTCATCGTGTGATGACATCACACTCCCAAACACACACACTTATTTCAATAATTCATCGGTTCATTGCAGTCTACTGGACTCTATTAATCAATAATTTAGCCATCTAGCTATTAGTCACCACGGAGATGCTCACCACAGCTCCAGGTATTCAAGGTGTACCGAGTTATACTGCAATATCAATCCATAATGCAGAAGCTTACGGATGGCTTTTATCAGATCAGCTCTGTTTTCAAAACTCTGTGAGCAAATCCAGCGGTTCTGTGGATTCATTCCCTTCAAAAATAAGAAGTAGATCTGAGACTTCATCCAACCTAAATTATGCCCCGAGCAAAAAAGGAATAAATTAAAAAATGAGTATTGCTCTTTCTAAATCAGTGCAACTGTTAAATAAGTTATGATACATCCATTACATCCCACTGCTGAGCACATTCACCGCAAATGAGCAAATTTATTCATTTTAATGAATACGAATCTATATAATGAAGGTTTATTCTGAAAGGTTGAACTTTGGTTGGACAAAAGGGTAATTCTGTAATTGTAATGTTGTTGCAAGTTGTGTTTATAATTACAATTTCTGTTGGCCAAACCAAGTATTTTCTATTGATACGTTAATTATTTTAAATGGTAAAATTATTTCTCAATATTACAGGTTTGACTGTATTTTTGTTAAAATAAATACAGCCTCTGTCAGCCATTGTGTGTGTGTGTGTGTGTGTGTGTGTGTGTGTGTGTGTGTGTGTGTAATGTAAATCAGGTTTGCAATTCAGAATTGAACTGAAAATGTGTTTAAATTAAATGTCATGTCTCTCAATTTCTTAAACAGTTCCAATGCAATTGTAAGTATTTAAGTAAGAGAATTAAGTCAAAATGAAGTCCTGTTTGTCGTTTCCCCCATACACTTATGTAAAAAGTTGAGGGTGTTTTTATTCTCACCCATCCTTGGAGAGCTGGTGTCTGAAGAAATCATTGGCAGCCAGTTTGATGGCCTTTTCTGGAGTTACCAGACTCAGATTAACCGCAGCTCCTAGAAATGAAAGTGTAAAGGAGGGATATTAAGAAGAAAGGGGGATAGATAATGGAGTTTTTCCAAGCATGAACAATTTCGTATGATCTATACAGATTGTGAAACAGTACATCACCTCTGTACATCCCACAGAATCCTTCTGATCGGATGGTTTTTATCAGACAATCAGACCTGTGAATGAAACACATCCTCACCCATATATACATGAACACAAGCACGCAGGCATTCATTTGCTCAGACAATTAAAAGGAGCAGGAAACATACATGCTAGTGTAGAAGCGAGATCTGTTTTGCTGGTTTTGGAGACGAGTTTTTGCCAGATCAATCGGAAACACGCAAGTGACACCAATTAACCCGGCAATGCCTCCATTGATGAGTTTAGCTGGCAGACTGAAACAACATTAGAGATTAATCTATAGTGTACAAAAGAAACCATGCCATCAAAAAAGAGAAGTTCACTTTATTTGTAAAAGCACTGTATTCAAAATCTACATATATGATAAGTTACCTTCTATAAAATAAACTAATTAAAACAGCTGCACTGACGCTGCATGTTGAAACATCTAAATGAACTGGTTTAACACAGTGACCCTGACGTATGAAATAAAAGTCAGGATTTTTTAAAAGTTTATTAACCCTTTACAAAAAAAAAATGTTTGCATTAGTGTTTTTGTAGCAGATTTGAAGCATCAGGCTTTTATGGCTTATATAATAAGTAGGAATATGGAGGAAAAACATCTAAATTTTATTCAGAGGCTCAAACTGAGCAAAATATGAAATTTGGTGCAGTTGCTGATATTTATATGGCCAAAAAGTAAGAACTTCTGATAGTTTGTAATGTAAATCAATTAGATTAAATGTGTATAAATATCAGATGCCACTCTGTATCTCCCAGTAATATTAAATGCTTATTTTTGATCAAAGCTCTGTAGTATTTATTGTGGGGGCAAAACATGTAATGCAGTACAATACAACGATTGAGAGATGAACAAATAAACATTTCTCATAAACCTGATGGATCATATTTGATACTCTCAAATTGATGTATGGATAAACAAGTAAACATCAGTTGCATCAGTTGAGTAAGTGTTTATCTTGAAATATTACTAACAACATAAAAGTTATACTTAAGACTACTTTTTTAAAAATCAGTAAAGATTTCACAGCAAAAAGACACTTGAATCACGAGCTGAAGGTGGACGTTTGTACAATCACACTAAAAGGCCTTTTACTTGCTACAAAGTATAACATATTAATCATGACAGAAGGCATGTAGGCATATACAACAGGGATTTTTTAAGAAACGTTTTGAACATGTTGATCATTTAGAGGCCTTAGAAATTCGATGATGTGGGCTTTATAGGGTTAATTGAACAAAATTAAATAATATTCTAAAAAAAATGAATAAATTGCCAGTAAATGTATTTCAAAAGAGTCAAATCAGGTAGCAATGGCCTGATACATACATAACACAAGTCAATTAAAGAACTTTAACACAAATGCATCTGAGTTCTGAGGTTTGTTACATCTCAGTAATACAAGAAATCACATTAAAGGTAAAGTGGATTACTTTTTTAATGTAAGAAATACTATCTTGCTTTTGTGTATTTGTGTAGTTTATATTTTCAGTCTAAGGTATTTACTATATTTTTACTCTACAGTGAGTATTAGCCATTTCCCTCTAAAGAAAACTCACCTGATCTGCTTGTCAGCCATTTAAAACAAAGCCAAGAATATCAATGACACAGAGCAGATATTGTGGAATTACATTTGCACATATTTTGAGTGTCAAAAACTATTCTATTACTGCTCCAGTTTGCAGTCATCAGGAATGTCCAACATGGCCAGAGAGAAGATGGAGATGATCAGGTTGGTTTGCAGACTCTTTCTCATAACACCTAGAAAAGTCATAAAAAATCTCCATTATCATCAACCCAATTTTAATTCAATAGAAATTCTTTGAAAACATATCTTACACACCCCTGCAAATTTGCTTCTTGGGTAAACTGACCTTATTGTACACTGTAAAATCCAATAGTTTACCTTACTTAAATATAATTAGTTATCTTTACTTAGTTGTTATACTTACTAGATTTTATCAAGTTACAGCTAATTTCAAGGTGAATAAAAAATGTACGTACTGCTTTGATATTCAAGTAGCCACAAAGGAACCAATAACATTAATACACCAATGAGAGGCAGCGGTGCACTAATAGGCTATGTCTAATCAGCAAAAAAAAATAATAAAAATAATAAAAATACCGGAAGAAGAAATAAGGAAGGTTAGAGCATGCACATCAAGGTTTTTTTTTTTAAATTGCCATTTCGTCAAGAAAAAAGAAAGCATTTTTGAGGTGAGGCAGTTCTTAATAGACTTTTCACTCATCTTTATAGTTGCATTCACTCATCTCCCAAATTCATCTTAAATGTTGAAATGTCAATACAACTGAAAAATTTGAGAACTTCAAAACTTCAAAAGTTTTTTCAAGGCAATGGGTTTGCATGTTTTTTGTTTTAAGTAAGCCTAACTAATTAGATTTTACAGTGTATGCATGTTTGTACAAATATTTGTACAGAACAACACTGAGAAAATGATATTTTTGCAGTGCTGCTTGAAAACTCTGCTCAAGGATATAGAGCGAGTTTCTGTAACCATGGCAACTGCTGACTACACTACAAACATCACAATGTTTTCTGGACTTCAAAACCATGTGCAGCGAATCCAGGGAATCGACACTTCAGACGGCAGGATGCAGGATCAAAGACAGACTGTGACAGCAGCAGAGACGCCATCAAAGCCACTCACGTTCACTCTGGCCTGCACTAGTATCCATTAGTGAAAACGCAGCACAGTAAATCTAAATAATACCAGAGACAATGGCAGGATCTGCTCGGCTCTCTATTCTGTATTCAGAGGATCTCTCTAGAGGCGGTGTGGTGTGTGAAAGCTTGATAAAAGCAGATTTTTGTCAGTGTGATGGGAAAATGACATGTGACACTCTTGCTTTTGTTCATCCTTCTTAATTCTGCTCATTCAAATGATACTCGTCTGACCCAACCTTAATCTTTGTGCTTTTTATGAATAATACAACCATCTCACTCTGTTTCTGTGTGTGTGTGTGTGTGTGTGTGTGTTTGAGAGAGAGAGAGAGAGAGAGAGAGAGGGACGTTACATAACTTATTGAGTTATGAATCTAAAATCCACATGAATTATTGGTACTTTCCACAAGCAATGTGAAAAATACACCTTGAAACTCTTGAAAAAATTAAGTCAAACTTGGTTTCTAATTCAACACAGTGTGAAATATGAAAACAGGTGTAATAGTAAAGTAGGTTCAAGCTAAACCTTCAGAAAATGTTGTTTTTTCACCTTAAGGGGTCAAACTGAATATTATATGTTTTTTGTTTTTTTTCCCCCACAAGTCTTGCCTGAATATCTACAGTTTAAATCCTTGGTTGTGTTGTTTCATTATTCGTTATCATTAAATAACATAAAACTTAAATAAACATATTAAAAGAAAAATTGCTGAAAATGTAGATGAGTTTGTTTTCTCATTGTAACAGATTCTTCACCAATGGATCCTCTGCAGTGAATGGGTGCCATCAGAATGAGAGACGAAAAAACTGATAAAAACATCACAATAATCCACAAGTAATCCACACCACTCCAGTCCATCAATTAACATCTTGTGAAGCGAAAAGCTGCATGTTTAAAAGAAACAAATTCTTCATTAAGACATTCTTAACTCTGTTCTAAACAAATATGTCAGTAGATTTTGATGTCAGAGGACAAAAGTTAATGGAAAAATTACTTGTGGATTATTGTGATGTTTTTATAAGCTGTTTGGACTCATTCTGACGGCACCCATTCACTGCAGAGGATCCACTGGTGAGCAAGTGATGTTCAATTTCTGCAAATCTGTTCCAATGAAGAAACAATCTTATGTACATCTTGGATGGCCTGGGGTTGAGTAAATTACATCAAATATTAATCTATAATATCAGCCTAAATATAAGGCAAAATTTTACTCAGCATAGGTTAGTTTATGGACCAAATATTGATCATCTTACAGTTTTTCCCATATACTGTATATTACAGAAAAAGAAAAAAGAAAAAACAGTTTGATGCATTACATGCATTTAGCAGATATAAATATCCAAAGAGACTTAAAGTGCATTCAAGCAATCGATTTAATCTAAGCATTGTTTGGGAATCAAAGCCAAGATCTATACTAGCTGAGTTAGACTGTAACACACCTAATAGTTCTCTCTCTAATGAACATGGAATTTGTACTTTCAATGCTTCAAAAACAATGGGAAATTGCCAGTTAAGATATGCAAAATCAGAAAGAGCTCACTGTTAACTATTACTTGGGTCACCAAATGCAGGTTCAAGACATTTTGTGCATCAATTTTCAATTTCCTCTCAATAGCCTAAAAATGTCTCCAGTTTACAAGCTAACAAAACATGGCAACAGCAACACTGGTGGCTGATAAAGTGTTTTGTGGCTGAAGCTCCAGCACAGCGTTTCATTTATAAGTCATGATTGACAAGTGAGGATTTGTGGCAGTTCTATTAAAATGGCTCTGAAAAATACGAATGAAAAACTTCCCAAATAGTAGCTTTTTAGAAGCACTTGTAGATCAAAAAAGAAAAAAGAACAATGACAAAAAACACCCTCTTAACATCAACTGACAGCAATCCAAAATCAAAATGGAAACCAGCTTTTTCTTCTTAGAAAAAGACCCCCATCAATCTCACGTGTCTCAAACAGTGCTCAAGATAAAGCCTGTAATCAAATGTGAAAATTCTCATAATGAACTCATCATTTCTCATCAAATTCCTCCAAAACCATCTAACCTGAGCTTTTATTCACAATCATATATTCACCCACAGCTCTATTCAATCATCTCATTTATATCTATTCTTAAGGAATTAGAAGAAACATCTGAGGCCAAGTTGACACTTACCTGAAACCCAACTGAGAGCTTCATGAAGTCTCCTGAGCTATGAACAAGCAAGTCTGAGCGATAGATTTTTCTTCTGGGTAGAGGCTTTGAGTTTTTTTATTCTTTGCACTACAGCTAAAACAAGCCTGTTGAATGATGTGACAAATAAAACTCTGGCAAAGCCAACAGACTCGCATTTATCCTGAATCCACAGGCAGTCTCCACAATGCATCCCATTGAGAGATTATGTTCAGAAACCCAAAACCAGCCACTGATAAGACTTACAGGAACAGAGGCTGCTAGTGTACAAGGCAGGAGAGAGAGAAAGTAAATAAAAGGGTGTTCAAAGAGGACAGAGAGAGAAAAGTCCTGGGAGAGAAGATGAGAAGATGAGAGCAGAGCCCTGAAAGAGTCCCACAGACATTAGCCTTCAATATTCTCTCTGCTTTTCTTTTCTTTTCGCAAGTTTTCCCCCTAAAGAATCTAATGAATTTAAGCATTTCAATTTCTTATTTGCTTCTGTAGTCTGATTCAATATACAGGTGGCCATATTTGGATAAAATATCTGCAAGCAAATGTAGGAACTTTTCTCAGAACTAACTTCACTTTTCCTTATCATTACTGTGAATGTGTAAAGTCAGTTACTCCTCAAATTAACTATGAACATGCACCAAAACAGTTTAAAAAACAAGTTTAATAAATGATAAGTTTGTACTGAGTAACACAGTGTTTTGTTTGTTTTAATGAATCAGTTGAGGGAATGATTCAGTGACTCAGTGATTCCTGCGTGAATCAGTGTGTTTGAATAAATCGCTTAAAGGAACACTCCACTTTTTTTGAAAATAGGCTCATTTTACAACTCCCCTAGAGTTAAACAATTGAGTTTTACCGTTTTTGAATCCATTCAGCCGATCTCCGGGTCTGACGGTAAAACTCAACTGTTCCTAGCCATATCGGCCTAGAAAATCGCAACTTTTCATTTTCCGTCGGTCTTAGTACACGATGTGACTACAGAAGAGTCAAGCTTTAAATAGGAAAATTATCGAAACTCTTTGGTCATTTTTGAGCGAGATGCTAATGGTCTAATCCGATTCAATGAACTATGCTAAGCTAAGCTAAAAGCGCTACCGCCAGACCCAGAGATCGGCTGAATGGATTCAAAAACGGTAAAACTCAACAGTTTAACTCTTGGGGAGTTGTAAAATGAGCCTATTTTCAAAAAAAAGTGGAGTGTTCCTTTAAGTGAATGATTCAGTGACTCACTCCTAACAGTCACTTGTTTTGTTCCTGAATGATTCTGTTTGTTTGAACAAAGTAGACAAGTAGAGTAGACAATTCAGTGACTCACTCATACTTGTTTACTTTCTGAACTGAATCAGCCTTTTTGAGCAGGTGGATTTAATGAATGATTCAATTATTTTTTCAATAAGACAGATGATTGTTTCTTCCTGAATGAATCAGCATTTTTGAATGAACCGGTTGAATTAACAAGCAAATGACTCCCTCAAAAAGACAGTCACTTGTCGCCACCTACTGGTGTAAACAGTAATTATTAATAATAATAATAATTAAAAAATAAAGAATAATTATTAATAATTATACTATTTTTATTATGGAAAATTATTATTTTTATATATTTATATTATATTTTATATATTTATTTATTTTGTTTTCTCTATAAGTATTTTTTGTACATAGCATTACTGTATATTGTATTCTGTTTTGTCTATAGTCTGTGGAGAAGCATTCAAGATTAACATTGTACTTCATAGTACTTGTACATATGACAATAAACAACTTTAAAAACAGCAGTCAGGGCATCCTGTCAAACAACACCTTTTGCATTTCAAAGAAAGAACGTCATCTAGGTTTGAACAACATGAAGGCAAATAAATGATGACTGAATTTTCATTTTTGGGTGAAGTATCTTTACTACTTTATCATTCATCTGTCACTTATTTGTCTTTCTGCCATCATCAGATCCACCTCTCACACTAACATCATTACTAATATCAGACAGTCTGATGTGCTCTTTACATTGCTCACATTCTCACCTATTTTTCTGTCTGTCAGAGACCTTTTCATTATGATTTTATCGCTGACACACTTGAATAGTTCCCCCAGAAAATGAAAATTCTGTCATTATTTACTCACCCTCATGTCTTTTTAAATGAATTTGCTTTCTTTATTCTGAAAAACAAAAGGAGATGTTGCTCTTTTGCAGTGAAGGTGGATGTAATTTATACTGTCAAACTCCAAAAAGGGCAAAATAATATCATACAACTTCTAAAACAGCTTTGTGTGATGAACAGATTGAAATGCATTTACAGACAGCTGTATAATCTAACAAAGACACAAGCCAGTTTGCCCTCTAGTAGATTGTCTGCTATGTTATGCTGTCTTGAGCATTATTTAGGCTACAGCTACACTTGTGTTTTCAAACAGTTAGAAAATAATGTTCTCATAAAGGTAAAATCCTCCTGAAACTCATTTCCAGGGTGCATTTTTTTTGCATTTTAATATAAAAGTTATTTTCTGACTGTTGTCTGTGGATGTGATTCTGCATAGGATACTTTGGAGGCAAGAATAGCCTCCAAATACTGAACAGTGCATTTCAGAAAAGCATGGTTTGAGTGTAAATCTGTATTAAATAAATATGACATATTTACCTTATAAATCCACTGATGAGACGTGGTGCATGAGAGCTATATTTCAGACAGTCACTTTATATATTTGGTTTATATGCTCATGATAAATAATGACCTCTGCTGGCATGTTTTATTAATAGACTAGTGGCACATTCGATGCTTTCGATGGTTTAAATTATGCAATGTCTAAATAATTTGGAATTTATCATAATAATGGCCAATTTTGTTCTTGTGGATTTTTATAAAAACAATAACAACATACTTTTTACAATCTGTTTACAATGTTAATAATTCGTCCACTAACACAATGACCAACAGTGGACGTGCATGCATGACAGAAGAACACTATATTTGGCCATTTCTCTAAAAGTTTTAGAGAGTTTTTATTTTATTTATTTATTTTTTAATGATTTGTGTTTCCTAAATGTAACAGTTTATGTAAAACATTACTCAACCAATTTCTGGCTAATTAGGATTCCTGTGTCTTATCCACTGGACGCACTTATCTATTATTGCTCAGTGATTGAGAACAAAAAAAAATACATTTTTATTTTTCCTCTCTTTTTATTATTACTGTCGTAATGTTGTATGAAACTGTGCAGCAATTATTGATAAATAAGTATCCCCTTCAAATCAGGGGCAAAAACGAGAAGAAACCCCGCCCTCACCCTCGTGATTGACGTGCTTTTCAGCCTATCGATTCTCTCCTCGCGTGTGACGTCATCGGCCGTGTCACTTTTCCGGTTTTCGCCGCCTTTCCGCTTCCTTTCTGCCAGCACGAGCCCGCTAGTGAACACGCGAGACTCCCTCTCTCTGCAAAGTGAGTGAATAAAAACACTAATTTAACAAGCACATATAAACCTCCAGTGAGCAAATGATGAATGTGTTTGAAACGATAAAGGCCCTCAATCCTTCGTTTGCGAGGCTGATGTAGCACAGAAGCGCAGATTGATGTATTGAAACACAGCCCGCTAACAGTAGTACACTCGGCCATGTGGCATATCTCTGAATTACTAGTAAAAGATGCCATAGCTGAGCCAGTTTAAACAACACCAAAGTCCTCTAGAGCTTTTCATTTAACATTCTTTAAGAGGAGAAGAGCTCAAATAGTGGTCATGTAACGTAGACGTTTTTGTGTGAGCATTTATGATGCATTTTCTTTATTTCAAATACCCATTTAGTAAATTGAATAAATATTTTGTTAAAATTAAGGTTATTTTTTAAATATAGCAGTATTATTAGCTGCTACTGGGGCATTCAGCTGTAAATATTTCTGTAAACTGCCAATGCTTCCTACGTGTTAATGCATGAATTTCTTGGTATTTGTTGTAGGATGCGTTACGTAGCTGCTTACCTGCTCGCTGCCCTCGGAGGCAAAGACAGCCCCAGCACAGGGGACATCAAGAAGATCCTGGACAGCGTCGGCATTGAGGCTGATGACACCCGGATGAGCAAGGTAAACCTGTGCATCAACACCCAGGAGCAAATGGTGTGCTTGTAAGAGACTATGTACATTTACCTGTCGTTTATGTGCTTGCTTTAATATTGACGTCTGTATTTGTAGGTTGTGTCTGAGCTCAATGGCAAAAATTTGGAGGAAGTGATTGCCCAAGGTATGTTGGTCATTGTTTTAAACTGGTAATATTTAGGGAAACCTTTGACTTGAGGATATAGGCCTCTTACTGTTTAAGACATGGTTCCCATGGTTGTGGAAAACCTGGAAAATGTGAGGGAATTAACTTTTTCTTCTAAACTTGAAAAAGTATTGGATATGGCATGAACCTCACTGGAAAAAAAATGTAGAAACTGGTGTAGAAACTATTTTGACCCAGAAATTGCTAATAAATTTCACAAAGAAAGGAACAAGAAGTAATAATTGGATTTAAATGTGAAATTTTGAAAAACTGAAATGGAATTTTCTTATGTCTTATATCTTTTGTAGGCTACTTCAAGTAATTTAATTCACAACTTTTAAAAACATCCATTTTAAAGAGTGTATTGATTTTTTTTTTTTCTTTTTTTTTTTTTAAAGGCAGTCTTAAGACTTTTATTTTCGTTTGAATAAGTTGCTAGTTTTGGGTACATAAATTTGGGAATAAATTGGATGTAGAATTTAAAATAATTTTCACTCAAGGGAAATCTTGAAGTAGAATAATTAAAATGTTATGTTCTTGTAAAATGTACTTTAATAATCTTTATTTACAACTTTGAATTTTTATCAAATCAAATTTTCACAGTGTATTTTGATTTAGGTTAATTGTCATGTTTTATGTAATTGTTGCTTTTTTTCTGTACAGAACTTTTGTTGCTTTGAAAAAAACTTGGTGGCTTTGAAAGTACTTTATTAAATAAAGATTGTGTTGAGAATATCAAAGTTTGTAAATTCAGATTCTAAAATAGTTTAATAGGAATTGCATTTTGTGAGTATAATCTTTATAAAATGTTTTCTAAAAAGCCTTATCAGGTAATCACTAAAGAGAGTGCATGGGAACCCTGCAGAGTCACTTTAACCTCAGGTTACTCCAATCAGGCGGTTTCTGCATTTAGTTTAAAATTCAGGATAAAAGCGCTTGACAAACTAAGCATGGTTTCTGTTATCTCAACATATGAGCATCATGGATAAGAAATCAGTCAGTTGAGAACAGTCAGTTTGGGTGAGCATGTCTCAGAGTCTGTGTTTGTGGCCGTCTGACAGGTTTCAGTAAGCTGGCCAGCGTGCCGTCCGGAGGAGCTGTAGCTGCTTCCACCGCTGCCGCCCCATCCGCTGGAGGATCTGCTGCCGCCCCTGCAGGTCAGTGTCGCCCGGCTCCCTAATAGAGTTGGGCGATAAAGCTCGGTGATTATCAGCTTATATGTATTTGCTGATTGAACCGTCATTTCAATCAAATATCCGTTATGAGCAAGTAGATAAACCTCAGTGAAGTTAGCATAAACTACTCATTAAGGGAGTAAATGCAAAATGCTGTGACTGTTTGAAATATGTAATTTGTGTTATGCTTTTGTTATGGACATATAATTGTGAATTGTTGATTGGTTTCCTGTAGGTCCTGTAACGTTAATGTCTATTCCTTTTCTTTTTCCTGCAGTGGAGGAGAAGAAAGAAGAGAAGAAAGAGGAGTCTGAAGAATCCGAAGATGACATGGGATTCGGACTCTTTGACTAATCTGTCTCCTCGGGACCAAAATAAAATTTATTACAAAATGATTTCTGCTTGTTTGGTCATTTCAGAATGTTCAAATGATGCTTATAATGTGGAATAGGATGAGTGACGGGAATCTGTACTCCATGATCACACCCAACAGCCCACGGATAACTGCACTCGTGGTCATTTGTTTGAAAGTTGTGAATACTTTAAATTGAGCTTTTTAATACTTTCTCCCTTTTCTGTGTAAACTGAAAATTTAATTACCTGGCTTACCTGGAGACACTCTTATGAATGTTGTCAGTCATGTTCAAGCCTTTGTTCGGGAAGTGAAAATGTAGGCATACTGTTCATAACGTTAGTTATTATTGAGGTAAATCCCATACCACTTAGATAATTAGACATTGTGGGTTAGATTTTCTTTGCTATGCCAATGCCACTCATTTTCTGCCTGTATTTGTGAATGAAAGTGTTGGTTGAAGGCCTAAAATCAGTTGTCTGTAAATGCACACATTTTGAATATTGGTGACCAAAAACAACAACTTGTGAAACGAAAAGCTGTGTGCTTCCTGCGTCCATAATATTTATTTTTCCAGAGGAAATGTTTTATGAATCAGAAGAGAAATATGCACATAAAGCACTGTTCTAAACGAGCAAAAACAGTTCTAAACAAATATATGGGTGAGAGGACAACAGAAGATGGACTTATTCCATGGATGGATTATGGAGGCGTATTTTGGCCAGAAGCAACAGTTTAAAGGTAAAAAGCCTTAATGATGGGTTTTTTCTTACAAGCTTGCATCTTTTCGCTTCACGACATTAATTGATGGACTGAAGTCGTGTGGATTACTGTGATGTTTTTATCAGCTGTTTGGACTCTCTTTCTGACGGCACCCATTCACTGCAGAGAATACACTGGTGAGCAAGTGATGCAATGCTAAATTTCTCCAAATCTGTTGAAGAAACAAACTCATCTACATCTTGGATGGCCTGAAAGTGAGTAGAATTGAGCAAATATTCATTTTTGGGTGAACTGTTCTTTTAAATATTCCTCTTATTACAATAGATTTAATGGGATTTTAGCATAAAAGAGTGTAAACTGAAACTTATTAAGCACAGCATTCTTACATTGTGATGTTGAGGCAGTATCTCACATCTGTCTTTTGGCTGTGTCAGGTTTTTCCGAAGCTAGATTCATTGGCTTGGATGTGGGTTGGACAGAGTTTTCTAGTTGTGATGTGCCATAAATATTTTGGTTCTTTGGACTGATTCCCCTGGTGCACAACTGTTTCTGGGAAGTCAGGTGTCTTCGAGACAGCCATGATTATTTACTTTCTTGTCTAATTAAGATTAGAGGAGTGCAAAAAAAGGCCAGCCATATTAACTGATGCAAATCTTTTCGTAACTGAACAGTTTATGTCTGAAACTATTAGTGATTAATTTTTAATGCATTTGGCATACACTTTTATCTGAAGCGACTTCAGGTTTACACATTTTATCAGGTCATGCTTTCCCTTTGAAAAATGAAACCTTGATGTTTCTAGTGCCATCCATAGTAGGATGTGTAATACAATGTAAATCCACAATTAAATATTTTTGTGATACATATATTTTTTTTAATTAAATGGCATCATTGACTGATTCACTGTTTTGGCCACAATGTGTGAGAATAATTTCAGTGTTTTTGCTTTTGTGTGGAGTTTTTGCTCTTTTGCTCTCCCAAATGTTTAAACTGCTTGTTCTTGCAGTGTGATACTTAAATCATCCCAGGACATGGAAATTTCAGATGCGTGCACATGTAGCCAACACTTGCAGACCAGAGTGTGTGTATATAGTGTTACCACTCACGCTTTCACTTTCACTTAGAAACTTAAATCAATTTTTACAATCATTTTTTACCTTAAGACTCTTATTGACAAGTTTTCAGTACATCAGACACAACATTAAACAACATAGGACGCTGCAAGGTGGGAATTGCCTGTATATACAGTATATATATAATAGCCAATAAAACAATAAAAACATTGTAAAATAAAAAGCATTTATGAAGTCTAACTTTTAAGCTTTTCAGAATTTCTGAAAGCTTTTTTGATTTTTTTTTTGTTTTTTGCACTGAATCCTAAAATAAGTCATTAGTGATTTGATAAAACTTCGAAATGTTACCAAATTAAATAAAAAAGTGTTATTTTTAGCATTTACATAAGTGCTTTCAGTTTTAATGATGTTTTGCTTATGAAAAATCATATAGGGACCTGCAGAGATGCAAATCAGTCTGTGCTATAATATAATGTGTAATTCATCATTTTCAGTTTATTTTGTGCTTTTTTTTTTTGTACTGACTCTCTTTCTTTCTTTCTTTCTTTCTTTCTTACAAAATATCATTAAAACTGAAAGCACATGCAGTATATAATTAGTAAATGCTAAAAAAGGCAAATTTGATTTGATTTGGTAACATATTCCAAAGTTTTAACAACTCACTAATGACTTCTTTTAGAATTCAAAGAAAAAAAAAAGGTTTCATAAAAAATAGACTTCATAAATGCATCATATTTTACAATGTTTTTATTGTTTTAGGGTTTTTATATATATAAATATGCCCATCTTGCAGCGTCCTATGTTGTTTAATGCTGTTGTGTCTGATGTACTTGTGCATGCAAACTTATGTCAGTATTGTAAAGTAAAAAATGATTTTTTACCAAAGTTTCCAAGTGAAAGTGAAATCGTGAGTGGTAACACTATACGCACACTCTGGTTTACAAGTATTGGCTGCATGTGCAGGCATCTGGAATTTTCATGGATGATTCAGGCCTCACACTCCAAGAACAATCAATTTTAACATCTGGAAATTCTCACACACTGTGGCCAACACAGTGAATCAGTCTCAGAAGAGTCAGTCAACTGTCATTTATCTGATAAGTTCTCTCCAGTTGGGAAAATCCATGTCCAGCCCAGTCCGAGCCTTATAAAATGTCTCTAGCTGGGTGAAGACCTGATGTGTCTGAACTGAGCGAACCTGAGAGGTAAGAGACTGACTGAACCAACCTCTTTCTTAATGCAAACATGTTAAGTTACAGATGGTTTATCTATAGCTTTTATTAATATTACCATTTGCTCACTTTCATATTTTTATATGTTCAGCTCTGTAAGCATGAAGCTTATTCTTGCTGTGCTGGTATTGGTTTTGGTGGTCGAGACCCAGGCGCAATGGTACCGCTACCCAGGACAAGCCATCGGAGGTCACTTTTTCCTTTTTATCTGCATTTACTCCTAAATCATGCACTCAGCTGAGTCAGTTCACAGGCAGATTTTAACCACCTCACTGTGTTTTGTAGGTGCAAAGGACATGTGGCGTGCTTACCAGGATATGAGGGATGCCAACCATCAGGACTCAGACAAGTATTTCCATGCACGCGGGAACTATGATGCTGCAAAAAGGGGCCCCGGAGGCAAATGGGCAGCCAAAGTAATCAGGTATGTCATCTGTGGCAGATTTGACATGATTTTATTCCTCAGAAGTTCTTATAGTGAGCAAGCAAATTTGCTTCCTCACACTATATCATGCAACAGCAGCTCAATGTGCAATTATGGATGTTTTTGAGAATTTTGAATTGTAATATTATTATTGTATGTTAATGTTTACATTTTAAGTGCATGGAAATTGCATTAAATCACTAGTAAATCTTGTTCTGATGTGTGCAGTGATGCAAGAGAGTCTGTGCAGGGACTGACTCGCAGGGGTAATTCAGATGCTGAAGCTGACCAGGAAGCCAATCGCTGGGGACGTAACGGCGGTGACCCCAACCGCTACAGACCGAGACGCCTTCCCGAAAATTACTGAAAAGAAGATCATCAGTGCATTAGAAAATGACTGAAATCATTTTTGCTCTAAAACTGCTTGATTCAATTTGACATAAAACCATTTCACTCTTCCTTTTTACATTTTGACACTATCCTTAATTACATCTTCATTTATGACATCAAAAAAGCAATCTTTAAGTTTTAGCATCATTCAATCGATGTAACATGGTCTAATGTCTGAATAAAGCAAACAAATTCATTTGTAGTTGTGTATGTTTTTAATACGTCCCTCATTGTTTATGTTGGAGCGCCACAAGCTGGTCACTCATGCACATTGATCCACAAAATGTCAATTAAAAAATAATAAATATAAAAATAGTCAAATTTTAAAAATAAAAATAAAAAAGCAAGAAAGTCAGGAAGAAAAAAAGAAAGAAAGACTGATTTTTTAATGTATAAATGTTTTTGACTTTGACTTTATTTATTTGTATAGAGACAGCAGGCTATAAAAAAATAAAAAATAAAATTAAATTAAAAAAATCATGATTTCAGCACAAGATAAAAAGTGTTTTTGCTTTTGTGTGGAGGTTTTGCTGTTGTTTGTTCTCCCAAATGTTAAAACTGCTTGTTCTTGCAGTGTGAGGCAAAGAAAATATATTTGATATTTCATTATTAATTTGATATATATGCTTCAATATTAAACACTAGGGCTGTAGTCAAATCCACCTTTGTCGAGTCCAAGACAAGTCCAAGACCATGACTATCGAGTCCGAGTCAAGACCGAGTCCAAAGAGGTTCAAGTCTGAGAGTTTCGAGTCCAAGTCAAGTCCAAGTCCAAATGAGACAGTCAAAACAGAGAAAGAAAAAAATCTTCTTCAAGACCACGTATTTAACTATTGATAATTTATGTGAAGCAAGAGACAGCATATCTTCTATTCTAAGATAATCATTTTGCATTATTATTTGTAATGATAAAAGGCATGTGCAGAGAAACAACACTGTAAGATCAAATTAGGCCATTTTATTTACTTTAAGTATAGCAATTTCACTAAAGTCACATAAGCTGAAGTGCAACTTCACATTTTCAGTATTTTTACTAGTGTAACAATCACATTCTGGGCTGTCAATGGAAAATGTTACAAACAAGCAACTTAAGTGTCACTAAATAAATCGACATGTTCCCATTCTTCAACTTATTACTTGTTCTAAAGCAGGGGTCTCCAAACTTAGTCCTGGAGGTTGCAGAACTACATTTTAATATTAGAAACAATACTAATGATATTAGTTAGATGCCAGATATACTAGCCTATGTATTTTTAAGCTATGATTCTCCCACGATTCTGAAAACAAAACATGACAACCAAACAAAATATGTAATTTACGTGAGTTTTACTTAATGTTATAAATGAGTCTATTTATAAATGTCTAAAATGTTATAAATTAGTCTATTTAAAAATTATTAATTTAAATGAATTCATTATATAAAAAATAAATAAAAAATAAAAATGTAAATAATAAAAATAAATAAATAAATGAAGGCTTGTTTCGTTTTGAATCTCTTGAATGAGTGATTCAGACATCAAATACATTTAACAGTCACTCTTCGCCACCTACTGGCATAATATAGCCTAACATTTCCAATCTTTATTTCAAGCGTTACCCATTTTGTCCGGACTCGAGTACAGCTCTATTAAACACTAACAGATCTCCCCTATAATAATATTGAGCAAAAACACATGAAATAACACTCAATTTTAAAATTGTTACTCTCCTTTAACAGTCAGAAGCAAAGCATGCTGGGAACTAGAAATCTGGTGTAACTCATTCACATTTGGAACATGTATGTGCAATGTACTCAATAAAGGATCAAACTTAGTGAATCTTAGATGCGTTTTTGTCTTCATTTTTAAATATATTTGTATGTATCAATATATAGCCACATTGTCAATGCATAGATAGATTGGTGTATATTGAAAAGTATAAGCACTGGTTTCCCAAATGTATTGTGTAATATATCGCATTATATTTTGCAGCATATTCCCATATATTTTTGTTTCGTAATGGATGGAAATTCCAGATGCCTGCACATGTAGCCAACACTTGTATTTAGTGTTACCACTCAGACTTTCACTTTCACTTGGAAACTTTGGTAAAATCATTTTTACTTTAAGACTCTTATTGACAGAAGTTTGAATGCACAAGTACATCGGACACAACAGCATTAAACGACATAGGACACTGCAAGGTGGGAATATATTAAAAAATATATATAAAATAATAATAAAAAAAATATTGTAAAATATGATGCATTTAACTTATTGTTAAAACGTTGAAATATGTCACCAAATTTTTGCCTTTACTAATTATATATGTGCTTTCAGTTTTATTGATGTTTTGTATGTTTTTCTTATGAAAAATCATAGGGACCTGCAGAGATACAAATTAGCCTGTGCTATAATCTCTATGTGCAATTCATCATTTTTAGTTTATTTTGTGCTGAAGTCTTTATTTATCTTTTTTATTATTATTATTATTGGCACTTTGTGGATCAGTGTGCTTGGGGGACCAGCCGGTGGCGCTCCCTTAATGAACAATGAGTGAGGTGAATGAAAATAGACACACAAATGGTTGAAGTTGTTTACTCAGATACTAAAACATATTGAATAGACTTTGATCTCACGATTTCACGTTATCATGTAATCCTACCAACCTACCCACAACCTACAACTACAGTAAAACAGAAGAAACGGAGATGAAGATGTAGTATTTGGAGGGATAGCCTAAATTGTCACTGCAGTGAAGTAAGCATCGGTTCATATACCCCTACATTATGACAGAGAGGATCAGATAGATAAAGATCCTCTCAAAATTTAGTTATAGCTTTTGAACAGAAATGCAGCGCAAGCAGTCCATTTTCTTGATAAAAATGAAGCTCAACCTTTTATTTTATTGTAAATCAAAGCTATGTAACATTAAATGCAGATTTCATTAATGCCCAGTCAAGACAAAGATGTTGGTAGATAAATGTGCTTGAGTGACCAGCTGGAGGTGACGTAATGAAAACAGACACACAAAGTACAAATTAATTTTCTTGCTTTATTCAGACACTAGAGCGTGTTACATTGACTGAATGATGCTAAAACTTAAAAGATTGCATTTTTCATGTCATAAATGCAGATTTAAGTAATTAAAGATAATTGTCAAGATGTAGTAAAAAAGTGAAATTTTTTTATGCAAAACTGAATCATCAGTATTACAGTAAAATGATTTCAGTCATTTTCTTTTGCACTGATGATCTTCTTTTCAGTACTTATGTGGGAAGGCCATTTGGTCTGTAGCGGTTGGGGTCACCACCGTTATGTCGCCAGTGATTGGTTTCCTGGTCAGCTTCAGAATCCACTTTACCTCGGCCCGAATCACACAATCCCTGCAGAGCCTCTCTTGCATTACTGCACATATCAGAACAGTAATTTAATTACGTAAGATAATAATATTGCAATTCAAAATTCTCAAAAAATTATTTAAACATCCATAATAGCACATTGAGCTGCTGTTGCATATAGTGTAAGGGAGCAATCATTCTTGCTCAGTATAAATGCTCAAATGAATCGCTAAGGAAAAAAATCATGTCAAATCTGACATACCTGATCACTTCGGCTGCCCATCTGCCTCCGGGCAGCATCATAGTTCCCGCATGCAAGGAAACACTTGTCTGAGTTTTTCAGTTGGCCTCCTTCATATCCTGGTAAGCATGCCACATGTCCTTTGCACCTACAAAACACAGTGAAGTGTTTAAAATCTGCCTGTGAACTGACTCAACTGAGTGCATTACTTAAGAGTAAATGCAGATTACTCTTACAAATATGTGGGTGAGAGGACAACAGAAGATGGACTTATTCCATGGATGGATTATGGAGGCGTATTTTGGCCAGAAGCAACAGTTTAAAGGTAAAAAGCCTTAATGATGGGTTTTTTCTTACAAGCTTGCATCTTTTCGCTTCACGACATTAATTGATGGACTGAAGTCGTGTGGATTACTGTGATGTTTTTATCAGCTGTTTGGACTCTCTTTCTGACGGCACCCATTCACTGCAGAGAATACACTGGTGAGCAAGTGATGCAATGCTAAATTTCTCCAAATCTGTTGAAGAAACAAACTCATCTACATCTTGGATGGCCTGAAAGTGAGTAGAATTGAGCAAATATTCATTTTTGGGTGAACTGTTCTTTTAAATATTCCTCTTATTACAATAGATTTAATGGGATTTTAGCATAAAAGAGTGTAAACTGAAACTTATTAAGCACAGCATTCTTACATTGTGATGTTGAGGCAGTATCTCACATCTGTCTTTTGGCTGTGTCAGGTTTTTCCGAAGCTAGATTCATTGGCTTGGATGTGGGTTGGACAGAGTTTTCTAGTTGTGATGTGCCATAAATATTTTGGTTCCCCTTTCAGTCGGTCACTCCGAGTCACGTCGGATGACCGACGAAATTGGGATCTCGCCAGAGAGACCAATCCACTTCGAGTGTAACTAAACGAGCCAATGGACATTGGCATGCGATTATTGCATCCAGCTGCCGCTGATCACAGCGTGAGCATAAGAGGCAGCTGATGCACCGCATCAATTATCCTTTCGCTTCGGAGCCGAGCGGTAGTGGTTGAAGCTACTGCTCTCCCTTCCAAGAGAGTGTTCTGCGAGCGAGTGCGGGCGTTACGGCGCGGCAGCGGTGGTCACGGTGTCCGGGAGAGAAAGATCGTCTTCCTGCTGACAGCCACACTAGGAGTGTGCGGTGGCCAGCTCCCCTGCGTGCTTCAGCACTAAAAGAGCATTTCTCTGAAAGAGCAATTTCTCTAAAAGAGCAACAAGGGTGATCGCGTCTTTTTAAAGATGTCTTTTCACCCGTGCGTTTCTGGGTGTGGTCGTTTCCTGGCGCCTCAGGACGGTCACGATCGCTTCCTCACGTGTCT
Organism: Spinibarbus caldwelli; assembly: GCA_039654775.1. NCBI lineage: Eukaryota > Metazoa > Chordata > Actinopteri > Cypriniformes > Cyprinidae > Spinibarbus > Spinibarbus caldwelli. Next base: position 7,382,604 of record CM077220.1, on the reverse strand, counting down.
GGGCATTCAGCACGCTGAGGTGGCTTTCGTGGATGGTTCATGTTCTTCTTGTGGGGACATGACCATCTCGGAGTGCGACTCCGCTGTGTCAAACATGGCGGAGTCCCTCTGCCTCTACCGTGATCCGGCGTGCACACTGGATCTGGTGGAGTCAGAGGTGATTTGAGGATTACGGTGAGGGCTTCCCCAAGTGGAGCTCCTCACCCCTCAAGCACTCCGCAGCCGGTGGAGCTGCCGAAGGAGCGCGCTGGCCACGCGTTTCCTTCGGTGCCCCCTCTGACGACCAGATGTCGATCACTGCATCGGAGGGCGGGCCCTCTCTCTCCGGGGATGACAACCCGGCTGCGTTGCCCCCTTCGGGTGTGGTAGCGTTGTCCGTGCCAGACCCAGAGATGACGGCTATGCTTTCCCGGGCCGCCGAGAATGTCGGGCTCGTGTGGAATCCTAAAAAGCCACCGTGTCCCGATCCTTCGAGGCTGGGCGAGTGGTTCCTCGGTGGGGGTGGCGCTGGTTCTCAGCGCACCCCTCCGGTGCCATTCTTTCCGGAAGTGCATGAGGAGCTGACAAGATCGTGGAGGGCACCTTTCACTGCCCGAAACACATCTTGTAGTTCTTCCGCTCTCACCACCCTCGATGGTGGAGCCGCTTTGGGGTATGCGGGCATCCCCTCGGTGGAACGGTCTGTGGCCATGCAACTGTGTCCAACAGCCGCTTCCACCCTGCGGGGTGATCCGTGTCTCCCCTCACGGGCCTCTAGGTATTCGTCAGGTCTAACTGGCAGTGCTTATAGAGCCTGTGGGGAGGCGGCTTCCGCCCTCCACGTTATGGCGTTGCTGCAGGTCCACCAGGCCAAAGCACTGAAAGACCTGCACGAGGGTGGTCACGACCTGGCGGTTCTACATGAGCTGCGCGCTGCGACGGACCTCGCGCTACGAGCGACGAAGGTGACCGCACAGTCTCTGGGTCGTGCGATGTCCAGGAGCGCCATCTCTGGCTGTGTCTCGCTGACATGAAGGAGCAGGAGAAGGTACAGTTCCTGAATGCTCCCGTGTCACAGACCGGCCCTTTCGGCGACGCTGTCGAGAGCTTTGCCCAGCAGTTCTCGGCAGCCCAGAAGCAGACTGAGGCAAACACATCATGCGCCGGAGGAAACCTGCTGCTTCCACTCCGGCTGCAGCCACTCAGCCTGCTCGTCGCCGTGGGCACCCCCCTGCGGCCGCCCCCGCTCCCGCGCAGCCGCAGCAGCCTTTCACCAGGCAGCGTCGTGGAGCCGGTCGCAGGCAGGACGCCCAGCCCGTCCAGGCCCCCGCCAAACCTGGCGGCAAGCGCAAGTGCAAGAGGCCCTGGGACGGTCGACCCAGAGATGGAGGAGACTGCTCATCGGGAGATGGTGACTGCACCACTCCCTCCCCCGGAGGAGGGCCGGGTGGAGTATCTTTTGTTCATTTTGTTCCGCCGCTGGCCCAGCAGCCAGCGGTACCCAAAACATCAGTAAAGAGCGGTCTCCTCAATCTCCGGGTCTCAAGAGGAGGAGAGTGGTGATCCGTGCATCACAGGATCGCTTCCCTCCTCCTCTCTCGCCAGCAGGCAGCGGGTGGTTGCCCAAGAGCACCCCTCCTGCCCATTCGTGGAACCAGGTAAGGGCAGTAGCACTCCAGTCCCCGCTTCAAGTCGTCAAACGCCGGGCTGTCACAAGCCTCAATCCGGGTTCCTGTGTCTCCTCCCACGCGAGGAGAAATCAGGTGAGTGCTACACTACACACCCAGACCCAGCCCCCTGCCGTCACAGGCCCTGGGGCCGGTCCCTGTGTTCCACCTCGCTGCCCCACCGCGGGCATGTCGGTGGGCCCGTTGGCCCCGCTGGTGCGGTCTCTCGGAGCCTGGTTAGCGCTCCCCAGCCCGTCCCGGTGGCTCCTGCGGACCATCAGACTCGGCTATGCGATTCAGTTCGCCCGGCGTCCCCCCAAGTTCAGGGGCATCCGGTTCACTTCAGTCAAAGCCGTCGATGCCCCTGTCTTGCTCGCGGAGATTGCAGTCCTACTGGCGAAGGATGCAATAGAGCCGGTCCCTCCAGCCGATATGAGGTCGGGGTTTTACAGCCCTTACTTCATTGTGCCCAAGAAAAGCGGTGGGTTACGACCGATCTTGGGTCTGCGAGTTTTGAACCGTGCACTTCACAAGATGCCGTTCAAGATGTTGACGCAGAAACGCATTTTTGGATGCGTCCGTCCCCTAGATTGGTTTGCAGCAATCGACCTGAAGGACGCGTACTTTCATGTTTCGATTCTCCCGCGACACAGGCCATTCCTGCGATTCGCGTTCGACGGTCGGGCATATCAGTACAAGGTCCTGCCCTTCGGGCTGTCCCTTTTCGCCTCGTGTCTTCACCAAAGTCGCAGAAGCGGCCCCTTGTTCCCCTGAGAGAACGGGGTGTGCGCATTCTCAACTACCTCTACGACTGGCTCATACTTGCACAGTCTCGAGAGCTGTTGTGCGCACACAGGGACCTGGTGCTCAGGCACCTCAGCCAGTTGGGCCTTCGGGTCAATTGGGAAAAGAGCAACTCGTGCCAGTGCAGAGGATCTCTTTTCTTGGCATGGAGTTGGATTCGGTCAACCAGACAGCACGCCTCACCCAGGAACGTGCTCAGTCGGTGCTGAACTGCCTCAAGACTTTATCAGGCAGGACAGCGGTCCCACTGAAACTCTTTCAGAGGCTCCTGGGGCATATGGCTGCAGCTGCGGCCATAGTTCCGCTCGGTCTGCTCCATATGAGACCGCTTCAGCACTGGCTCCATGGTCGAATCCCGAGGTGGGCGTGGAAACGTGGTACTCACCGGGTTCAGATTACACCGGCCTGCCGCAAGACCTTCAGCCCGTGGTCAGATCCTTCGTTCCTTCGGGCAGGAGTCCCCCTGGAGCAGGTATCCAGGCATGCTGTGGTATTCACGGATGCCTCGGCCACCGGCTGGGGTGCCACGTACAACGGGCACGCAGTATCAGGGGTTTGGACGGGCCCCCTTCTGCGTTGGCATATCAATTGCCTCGAGTTGCTGGCAGTACGCCTTGCCCTGTGCCGCCTCAGAGGGCGCCTTCGGGGCAGGGACGTTCTGGTCCGTACGGACAACACTGCGACCATTGCCTATATCAACCGGCAAGGCGGTTTGCGCTCCCGTCGCATGTCGCAACTCGCCCGCCACCTCCTCCTCTGGAGTCAGAAGCATCTGAGGTCCCTTCGTGCCATCCACATCCCAGGAGTGTTCAATCAGGTGGCCGATGAGCTGTCTCGAGCGGCACTTCATGGGGAGTGGAGACTCCATCCCCAGGCGGTCCAGCTGATTTGGAGTCGGTTCGGAGTTGCTCAGGTAGACCTGTTTGCATCTCCAGAAACCACCCACTGCCAGTGGTTCTACTCCCTGTCCGAGGCAACGCTCGGCACGGATGCACTGGCACACAGCTGGCCCCAGAGCTTGCGCAAGTATGCGTTTCCCCTAGTGAGCCTGCTAGCACAGACATTGTGCAAGATCAGGGAGGACGAGGAGCAGGTCCTGTTAGTGGCTCCATATTGGCCCAACAGGACCTGGTTCCCGGAACTCATGCTCCTCGCGACAGCCCCTCCCTGGCCGATTCCTCTGAGGAAGGATCTGCTTTCTCAGAGACGGGGCACCCTCTGGCACCCGCGTCCAGACTTGTGGAAACTTCATGTGTGGTCCCTGGACGGGACGCGGAGGTTCTAGGTGACCTGCCCCAGGAGGTAGCGCTCACTATCGCTTCAGCACGAGCACCGTCCACAAGACGGGCCTATGCGCTGAAGTGGAACCTGTTCGTCGAATGGTGTTCCTCTTACCAGGAGGACCCCCGGAGATGTTCGATCAGAGCCGTGCTTTCCTTTTTGCAACAAGGGTTGGAGCGTAGGCTGTCCCCCTCCACCCTTAAAGTATATGTTGCTGCTATTTCTGCCCACCACGACCCCATAGAGGGGAGGTCGGTGGGGAAGCACGATCTGGTCGTCAGGTTTCTTAGGGGGGCAAGGAGGTTAAATCCTCCGAGGCCTCCCTCCCTTCCCTCTTGGGATTTGGCTTTGGTGCTAAGAGCCCTACAAACTGCCCCCTTTGAGCCATTGCAGTCAGTCGAGTTGAAGTTTCTTTCTATGAAAACCCTACTCCTGACTGCATTGGCCTCAATCAAGAGGGTGGGGGACCTGCAGGCATTTTCGGTCGACGAGTCGTGCCTTGAGTTTGGGCCGGCTGACTCCAGTGCAACACTGAGGCCCCGGCCCGGCTATGTGCCCAAGGTTCCTACCACGCCCTTCAGAGACCAGGTAGTGAGCCTGCAAGCGCTGCCCCTGGAGGAGGCAGACCCAGCCCTAGCTTTGCTCTGTCCTGTACGCGCACTGCGTCAGTACATGGATAGAACTCAGAGCTTCAGGACCTCAGAACAGCTCTTTGTCTGTTACGGAGGACAGCAGAAGGGGAAGGCTGTCTCCAAGCAGAGGATGGCCCACTGGATAGTGGATGCCATCACCTTGGCCTACGAAGCACAAGGTGTGCCCTGCCCGCTCAGGTTGCGTGCTCACTCCACTAGGGGTGTCGCATCGTCCTGGGCGCTGGCTCGTGGTGCCTCGCTAGCAGACATCTGTAGAGCTGCGGGTTGGGCGACTCCCAACACGTTCGCTAGGTTTTATAGCCTACGTGTCGAACCGGTTTCCTCCTGTGTTCTCACCTCAAACGGGTAGTGGCACTGAGAGGGCCGGCTCAGAGTCGGCTTGCGGCGTCCTTACGCCTAATTCTCCAGAGAGTTCCTTAACCAGGCAAACCCTGTTGAGTCCTCCAGCACTCCGGCGTCCGGACGCGGCGGGGCGTCCGGCACCAGGCCTTCAGCCAATGAATTCTTGAAATCTGGTGCGAGGCTAGTGCCCATATGAGAGACCCTGTCAGGATCCCATATGTGTATTCCACGGTATTCTTATTAGAGCCATGTTTCCCCTGGCGGACCACGTTCTGCCATCTCTAAAGATGCAGCCTGAGCCATCTCAGAGACTTCCATGTGCAATAGGGCCCTTCGGGGTTACTTCACATGTTTGAATGTCGCTTAACCCCCTCTGGGAGGAGGTGACTCCGCAGTGTGCCTCTTCCAAGTGGAAGGGCACGCTTCCCAGTGTTATCCTAGTCCTACTGTTTGGGTTGCTCAAGGAACACCAGTAGTTGACCTTCTCTGTGTAGAGCCCGGTCCTATTGTCTGCCTTATAGGAAGGGTCAGGAGCCCTACACAGGGCACTGGAAGGGGCAGCTCCTGTGGCGCTTTGGTAGGGATCCCAATTTCGTCGGTCATCCGACGTGACTCGGAGTGACCGACTGAAAGGGGAACGTCTCGGTTACGTATGTAACCCTCGTTCCCTGAAGGAGGGAACGGAGACGTCACGTCCCGTCGCCACAGTCGCTGTACCACCGCTGAGCTGCCGGGTCGCCGGCTCGGCTCCTCAGCGAAAACATAATTGATGCGGTGCATCAGCTGCCTCTTATGCTCACGCTGTGATCAGCGGCAGCTGGATGCAATAATCACATGCCAATGTCCATTGGCTCGTTTAGTTACACTCGAAGTGGATTGGTCTCTCTGGCGAGATCCCAATTTCGTCGGTCATCCGACGTGACGTCTCCGTTCCCTCCTTCAGGGAACGAGGGTTCCTCTTCAGGAACTCGAGCTGCGTCGAAACGCTATGGGAACGCCTTCAGCGTGACCGGCTCTGAATACAAGTGTAATCTGTCCAAAGGATGGGCGAGACGTCACGGGCGAGGTGACGTAATGACCAGCTGGTATAAAAGCACGTGCGGTGAAACCGGCATCAGCTTTCTGTCATTCAGCTAGCGCTCTGTGTCTAAACTGTGTGTCTTATTTGGTGTTGTCTGTCCTTTGAAATTAATCATGTCAAAGAGCCAGTATAAGGCTAAGCATGTGAAGGGCGAGAGCAGATCACAATACAAGCTGTGTGTTCCTCCCTGCAAACGCTATTTGTCTGCAGGTGATACACACAGCTTGTGTGTGGTTTGTTTAGGAGCGAGGCACGCAGAGTCGGCTCTCGAGGGAGCCGACTGCCAGCACTGCGAGTGTCTCCCGCTGCGTACGCTTCGCTCCCGAAAGGCCCTTTTTTCCGAGGAGGGTTCTTTCATCAGCGTTCCCCGCGGCGATGGCCCCGCTTCCGCTGAGGCGGAACGGCGGCGGCGCTCGTGGGGTTCGCAGCGGGATCTGATGGAGGGATCGGAGACGAGCGAGTCTCTATCTCCATCCTCACCCATTAGATCCGGTGACCGCTCCCCGAGATCGGAAGCCCGCCATGCGGTTACTTCTCCTCGGGCAGCGGGCTCGGCACTTCTCCTGTCTTCCTCCGAGGAGATTGACGTGGAGAGCGCCGAGTATGTTTCGCCCTCTCTTTCGCCCCAATATGAGGAGCTTGTGGAGGTGGTCACTCGTGCTGTGGCCAGATTAAACATCGATTGGCCGGCCGAGTGTCGTGTTGAACCGCAGAGAAGCAAGTTGGACGAACGCTTTCTGCGGTTTAAGACTCCACCTCCACATCGGAGCCTGCCGTTTTTTCCCGACCTCCACACCGAGGTGTCGAGGTCGTGGGGAAAACCATTCTCGGCCCGCCTCTTCGTCCCCTCGTCCGATTACTACGGTAACGTGGCGGGGACGAGTGAGCGCGGTTACAGAGCGATGCCTCGGGTGGAACAGACGCTCGCGAGCTATCTGTCCCCTGACGCTGCGTCGTCTCTGAAGGCTCCGACCTTGCCCACCAAGCCGCTGCGCACATCGTCAGCCCTGGTGGGCAAGGGGTACGCGGCAGCAGGTCAGGCTGGTTCGTGTCTGCACACCATGGCAGTGCTGCAGGTGTACCAGGCTGACCTGCTCAAAGACCTAGATGAGGGTGAGGGAATTAATGCGGACGATATCAGCGAGCTCCGCAAAACCGCTGATTTGTCTCTCCATGCCACCAAGGAGACCGCCCGTGCTATTGGGCGGTCTATGGCAGCCCTGGTGGCGGCGGAGAGGCATCTCTGGTTGACCCTGTCAGATATTAAAGACCGTGACAGGGTCTTCCTCCTGGACGCCCCGCTTTCACCTTCTGGCCTGTTCGGCGACGCTGTTGGTTCCGTCGTCGACAGGCACCAGGAGGCCAGGAAGCAGGCGGCAGCGTTCCAGCGGTTTCTCCCTCGCCGCTCTCTAGCTCAGGGGGCTGCTGGGCGAGAGCAGCCCCTGCCGCGTGCTGGCTCCTCACATAGAGGGGTGCAGAAAGAGAGTGTCGCCGCCCGTGCTCCCCCGCGGCGGAGCCGGGGCGGTAAGAAAGGCTCTCGGTCGGGGGCCTCGAAGCCTAAGCCGGATCTACGGACCGTCCTTCAGGCAAAGAGGTCTTCGGCCAAGAGGCCCTGATGCTTATGGCCCAGGGCTTATGAGGGTAGCTCCCGCTGGGGAAGAGCGGCGTTCACCGCATTACACGGTGCCCGTCTCTCCTCAGTGCCCTCAGGAGATCGTTCTGCTAACCCTGCCACGTACGGTGTTCCAGGGCGCAGCGATCTCCAGCGAGCACATATCTCAGTTCTCTCCGCCCGGAAACGTAGTGGAGCTGAGATGCTCGCCACCCCTTCGGGGATCTCTAGAGCAGCTAGTTCGGTTGTCTCCTGCCGGTGTGCCGTTCCAGGACACCAAACTAGCCACTCTGATTACAACAGAGGCCAGTCTCGAGAGACTGGTTCCCTTAGTAGACTATTTTGCAGCGTGGAAACTACTGCCGAATGTGTCTCAGTGGGTCCTGCACACTGTAGAGAGAGGTTACAGAATCCAGTTCGGTTCTCCTCCGCCTCGATTCAACGGGGTGAATCCCACTCTGGTGGGTCCCGAGCAGGCTCTGGTAATGGAACGAGAAGTAATTACTCTCTTAAGAAAGGAAGCCATCGAGGTGGTCCCTCCTCACGAGAGAGAGTCCGGGTTCTACAGCCGGTACTTTATAGTTCCAAAGAAGGATGGAGGGTTGCGTCCCATTTTAGATCTGCGTCAGCTGAACCGCTCAGTCAGCAGACTGAGGTTCAAGTTGCTCACGCTCAAACAGGTTGTCTCTCAGATCAGGTCCCAGGACTGGTTTGTTACAATCGATCTAAAAGACGCATACTTCCATGTCTCCATCCTTCCTACTCACAGGAAGTTCCTGAGGTTTGCTTTCGGGGGCGAAGCTTACCAGTATCGGGTTCTTCCCTTCGGCCTAGCACTCTCACCCCGCACTTTTACGAAGTGTGTGGATGCCGCGTTAGCTCCGTTGCGGCTACAAGGCATCCGCATACTCAATTACATCAACAATTGGTTGATTCTCGCTCATTCAGAGCAGATGGCGGCTCAACATCGAGATGTTGTTCTCGCTCATATGAAAGCGTTGGGGTTAAGACTGAACGCCAAGAAGAGTGTGCTTTCTCCATTACAGAGGACCTTATCTTGGTGTGGTGTGGTGTGGTATTCGACCACGATGCAGGCACGTATATCGCCTGCTCGGATCGAGTCGATCCTCACGGCAGTCAGGAGAGTGAAAGAAGGCCAGTCACTCACTATCAAGCAGTTTCAGAGACTGCTGGGTCTGATGGCAGCTGCGTCCAACGTGATACCTATTGGCCTGCTGTATATGAGACCCCTACAGTGGTGGCTCAAGACCAAGGGGTTCTTCCCGAGAGGGAACCCACTTCGCATGATCAAGGTCACGCGGCGGTGCCTACGTGCCTTAGACATGTGGAGACAACCTTGGTTCTTGTCTCAGGGCCCAGTGCTGGGAGCTCCGTGTCGCCGCGTATTGCTAGCGACGGACGCATCCCTCACTGGCTGGGGAGCGGTCATGAGTGGCCACCCTGCCCGCGGTCTGTGGAGTGGTCGCCATCTCACGTGGCACATCAATTGGCTGGAGATGCTGGCTGTGTTTCAGGCTCTGAAACACTTTCTCCCAGACCTAAGAGATCGCCATGTGTTGGTGCGCGCCGACAACACGGCAGTGGTCTCTTACATCAACCACCAAGGAGGTCTGCGGTCGCGCCCCCTGTACAGGCTGGCGCACCAGATCCTTGTGTGGTCCCAGGGCAAACTCCTCTCGCTGAGAGCAGTGTACATCCCTGGGCATCTCAATGTGGGAGCAGACATCCTGTCGAGACAGGGGCCGAGGCCCGGGGAATGGATGCTTCACCCAGAGGTGGTGAAGCAGATTTGGAGAGTGTTTGGCCAGGCTCAGGTGGACCTATTTGCAACTTGGGAGACATCGCAATGTCCCCTCTGGTACTCTCTGACTCATCCAGCTCCACTGGGGCTGGATGCCATGGTACAGACTTGGCCGAGGCTTCGTCTGTACGTCTTTCCCCCGATTGCTCTGCTCCCCGGAGTTCTGGAGAGAGTGCGCCGGGACGGGGTCCGGCTGCTGTTAGTAGCCCCGTTCTGGCCGGGCCGAGTATGGTTCTCGGACCTGATTTCTCTCCTCGACGGCTCTCCATGGGAGATTCCCGTCAGGGGGGATCTCCTCTCACAGGCAGGGGGCACCCTTGTGCACCCCCGCCCGGAGTTGTGGAAGCTGTGGGTATGGCCCCTGAAGGGGCACAGCTCATAGCTTCCGGTCTCTCAACCGAGGTTGTTGAGACCATCCTCCAATCCAGAGCTCCCTCAACGAGGAAACTGTATGCCTTGAAGTGGAAACTTTTCACTTCAAGGTGCGGAGACCGCCAGCTCGACCCAGTCAACTGCCCGGTTGGTACAGTGCTGGAGTTCCTGCAGGCTCGACTCTCCACAGGGTTAACCCACTCCACCTTGAAGGTTTATGTGGCGGCGATTTCGGCCTACCACACCTCTCTTGGTGGACAGTCAGTGGGCAGACACCCACTGGTTACACGTTTCCTCCGCGGTGCGCTGAGGCTGAGGCCCCCAGTACGGTCCCGTGTTCCTCCATGGGACCTGGCTGTGGTGTTGGATGCTCTCTGTAGGCCTCCTTTCGAGCCTATTGAGGAGATCTCTGATCGCCATCTCACTCTGAAGACTGTTTTTCTTCTGGCGATTTCTTCTCTTAAGAGAGTTGGGGATCTGCAGGCCCTCTCAGTGCCCCCTACTCATTTGGATTTTGCGCCTGGTATGGCCAAAGCCTTTTTTGTACCCTCGTGCAGGGTACGTCCCCAAAGTTCCTTCTGTCAGGCCACAGCCTGTCGTACTGCAGGCCTTCAGTCCTCCTCCCTTCAGGGAGCCAGACCAGCAGAAGCATAACTGTATGTGTCCAGTGCGAGCGCTGGATGCATACGTCCACAGAACTGCCCTGTGGAGAAGGGTGGACCAACTGCTGATTTGCTATGGTCCCCCTAAGAGAGGTCTTTCTGCTTCCAAACAGACCCTCAGTCGGTGGATTGTGGAGGCCATTATCATGGCCTATGAGTCCTCTGATCTCCCCTCGCCGATGGGAGTCAGAGCTCACTCCACACGAAGTGTGGCGGCCTCCAAGGCCTTTCTCGCAGGTGTCCCATTACAGGACATGGGGATGGTCTACGCCCCTGACCTTTGTCAGGTTTTATGGCCTTGACATGCGGGCCACTCCAGGCTCTTCCGTCCTCTCGCCCTAGATGTGCTCCGCAGGGATACACACTGGGCAGGGACTTGGAAGCCTGGCGGCGTGGGCATCTCGTTCCCATAGCGTTTCGACGCAGCTCGAGTTCCTGAAGAGGAACGCCTCTAGGTTACGTATGTAACCCTAGTTCCTCGAGGGAACGAGACGCTGCGTCTCGAGGCCACACTTCCGGCATCCCTGCCCGCGCTTGCTTCACTCCTAGAAGCTGATGCCGGTTTCACCGCACGTGCTTTTATACCAGCTGGTCATTACGTCACCTCGCCCGTGACGTCTCGCCCATCGTTTGGACAGATTACACTTGTATTCAGAGCCGGTCACGCTGAAGGCGTTCCCATAGCGTTTCGACACAGCGTCTCGTTCCCTCGAGGAACTAGGGTTACATACGTAACCTAGAGGCGTTATATACGTAACCGAGACGTTCTTTGGACTGATTCCCCTGGTGCACAACTGTTTCTGGGAAGTCAGGTGTCTTCGAGACAGCCATGATTATTTACTTTCTTGTCTAATTAAGATTAGAAGAGTGCAAAAAAAGGCCAGCCATAATAACTGATGCAAATCTTTTCGTAACTGAACAGTTTATGTCTGAAACTATTAGTGATTAATTTTTAATGCATTTGGCATACACTTTTATCTGAAGCGACTTCAGGTTTACACATTTTATCGGGTCATGCTTTCCCTTTGAAAAATGAAACCTTGATGTTTCTAGTGCCATCCATAGTAGGATGTGTAATACAATGTAAATCCACAATTAAATATTTTAGTGATATTTTTTTTTTAATTAAATGGCATCATTGACTGATTCACTGTTTTGGCCACAATGTGTGAGAATAATTTCAGTGTTTTTGCTTTTGTGTGGAGTTTTTGCTCTTTTGCTCTCCCAAATGTTTAAACTGCTTGTTCTTGCAGTGTGATACTTAAATCATCCCAGGACATGGAAATTTCAGATGCCTGCACATGTAGCCAACACTTGCAGACCAGAGTGTGTGTATATAGTGTTACCACTCACGCTTTCACTTTCACTTAGAAACTTAAATCAATTTTTACAATCATTTTTTACCTTAAGACTCTTATTGACAAGTTTTCAGTACATCAGACACAACATTAAACAACATAGGACGCTGCAAGGTGGGAATTGCCTGTATATACAGTATATATATAATAGCCAATAAAACAATAAAAACATTGTAAAATAAAAAGCATTTATGAAGTCTAACTTTTAAGCTTTTAAGAATTTCTGAAAGCTTTTTTTGATTTTTTTGTTTTTTGCACTGAATCCTAAAATAAGTCATTAGTGATTTGATAAAACTTCGAAATGTTACCAAATTAAATAAAAAAGTGTTATTTTTAGCATTTACATAAGTGCTTTCAGTTTTAATGATGTTTTGTATGTTTTGCTTATGAAAAATCATATAGGGACCTGCAGAGATGCAAATTAGTCTGTCCTATAATATAATGTGCAATTCATCATTTTCAGTTTATTTTGTGCTTTTTTTTTGTACTGACTCCTTTCTTTCTTTCTTTCTTTCTTACAAAATATCATTAAAACTGAAAGCACATACAGTATATAATTAGTAAATGCTAAAAAAGGCAAATTTTATTTGATTTGGTAACATATTCCAAAGTTTTAACAACTCACTAATGACTTCTTTTAGAATTCAAAGAAAAAAAAAAAGGTTTCATAAAAAATAGACTTCATAAATGCATCATATTTTACAATGTTTTTATTGTTTTAGGGTTTTTATATATATAAATATTCCCATCTTGCAGCGTCCTATGTTGTTTAATGCTGTTGTGTCTGATGTACTTGTGCATGCAAACTTATGTCAGTATTGTAAAGTAAAAAATTATTTTTTACTAAAGTTTCCAAGTGAAAGTGAAATCGTGAGTGGTAACACTATACGCACACTCTGGTTTACAAGTATTGGCTGCATGTGCAGGCATCTGGAATTTTCATGGATGATTCAGGCCTCACACTCCAAGAACAATCAATTTTAACATCTGGAAATTCTCACACACTGTGGCCAACACAGTGAATCAGTCTCAGAAGAGTAACTGGAAACTAAACGTGTTGTGTGCTTGAGAGTGCAAGAGTCTGCATTTGTAGCTATTCATTTATTTATTATCTGATAAGTTCTCTCCAGTTGGGAAAATCCATGTCCAGCCCAGTCCGAGCCTTATAAAATGTCTCTAGCTGGGTGAAGACCTGATGTGTCTGAACTGAGCGAACCTGAGAGGTAAGAGACTGACTGAACCAACCTCTTTCTTAATGCAAACATGTTAAGTTACAGATGGTTTATCTATAGCTTTTATTAATATTACCATTTGCTCACTTTCATATTTTTATGTGTTCAGCTCTGTAAGCATGAAGCTTATTCTTGCTGTGCTGGTATTGGTTTTGGTGGTCGAGACCCAGGCGCAATGGTACCGCTACCCAGGACAAGCCATTGGAGGTCACTTTTTCCTTTTTATCTGCATTTACTCCTAAATCATGCACTCAGCTGAGTCAGTTCACAGGCAGATTTTAACCACCTCACTGTGTTTTGTAGGTGCAAAGGACATGTGGCGTGCTTACCAGGATATGAGGGATGCCAACCATTAGGACTCAGACAAGTATTTCCATGCACGAGGGAACTATGATGCTGGAAAAAGGGGCCCCGGAGGCAAATGGGCAGCCAAAGTAATCAGGTATGTCATCTGTGGCAGATTTGACATGATTTTATTCCTCAGAAGTTCTTATAGTGAGCAAGCAAATTTGCTTCCTCACACTATATCATGCAACAGCAGCTCAATGTGCAATTATGGATGTTTTTGAGAATTTTGAATTGTAATATTATTATTGTATGTTAATGTTTACATTTTAAGTGCATGGAAATTGCATTAAATCACTAGTAAATCTTGTTCTGATGTGTGCAGTGATGCAAGAGAGTCTGTGCAGGGACTGACTCGCAGGGGTAATTCAGATGCTGAAGCTGACCAGGAAGCCAATCGCTGGGGGCGTAACGGCGGTGACCCCAACCGCTACAGACCGAGACGCCTTCCCGAAAATTACTGAAAAGAAGCTCATCAGTGCAATAGAAAATGACTGAAATCATTTTTGCTCTAAAACTGCTTGATTCAATTTGACATAAAACCATTTCACTCTTCCTTTTTACATTTTGACACTATCCTTAATTACATCTTCATTTATGACATCAAAAAAGCAATCTTTAAGTTTTAGCATCATTCAATCGATGTAACATGGTCTAATGTCTGAATAAAGCAAACAAATTCATTTGTAGTTGTGTATGTTTTTAATACGTCCCTCATTGTTTATGTTGGAGCGCCACAAGCTGGTCACTCATGCACATTGATCCACAAAATGTCAATTAAAAAATAATAAATATAAAAATAGTCAAATTTTAAAAATAAAAATAAAAAAGCAAGAAAGTCAGGAAGAAAAAAAGAAAGAAAGACTGATTTTTTAATGTATAAATGTTTTTGACTTTGACTTTATTTATTTGTATAGAGACAGCAGGCTATAAAAAAATAAAATAAAATAAAAAAATCATGTTTTCAGCACAAGATAAAAAGTGTTTTTGCTTTTGTGTGGAGGTTTTGCTGTTGTTTGTTCTCCCAAATGTTAAAACTGCTTGTTCTTGCAGTGTGAGGCAAAGAAAATATATTTGATATTTTATTATTAATTTGATATATATGCTTCAATATTAAACACTAGGGCTGTTGTCAAATCCACCTTTGTCGAGTCCAAGACAAGTCCAAGACCATGACTATCGAGTCCGAGTCAAGACCGAGTCCAAAGAGGTTCAAGTCTGAGAGTTTCGAGTCCAAGTCAAGTCCAAGTCCAAATGAGACAGTCAAAACAGAGAAAGAAAAAAATCTTCTTCAAGACCACGTATTTAACTATTGATAATTTATGTGAAGCAAGAGACAGCATATCTTCTATTCTAAGATAATCATTTTGCATTATTATTTGTAATCATAAAAGGTATGTGCAGAGAAACAACACTGTAAGATCAAATTAGGCCATTTTATTTACTTTAAGTATAGCAATTTCACTAAAGTCACATAAGCTGAAGTGCAACTTCACATTTTCAGTATTTTTATTAGTGTAACAATCACATTCTGAACTGTCAATGGAAAATGTTACAAACAAGCAACTTAAGTGTCACTAAATAAATCGACATGTTCCCATTCTTCAACTTATTATTTGTTCTAAAGCAGGGGTCTCCAAACTTAGTCCTGGAGGTTGCAGAACTACATTTTAATATTAGAAACAATACTAATGATATTAGTTAGATGCCAGATATACTAGCCTATGTATTTTTAAGCTATGATTCTCCCACGATTCTGAAAACAAAACATAAGACAACCAAACAAAATATGTAATTTACGTGAGTTTTACTTAATGTTATAAATGAGTCTATTTATAAATGTCTAAAATGTTATAAATTAGTCTATTTAAAAATTATTAATTTAAATGAATTCATTATATAAAAAATAAATAAATAAAAATGTAAATAATAAAAATAAATAAATAAATGAAGGCTTGTTTCGTTTTGAATCTCTTGAATGAGTGATTCAGACATCAAATACATTTAACAGTCACTCTTCGCCACCTACTGGCATAATATAGCCTAACATTTCCAATCTTTATTTCAAGCGTTACCCATTTTGTCCGGACTCGAGTACAGCTCTATTAAACACTAACAGATCTCCCCTATAATAATATTGAGCAAAAACACATGAAATAACACTCAATTTTAAAATTGTTACTCTCCTTTAACAGTCAGAAGCAAAGCATGCTGGGAACTAGAAATCTGGTGTACCTCATTCACATTTGGAACATGTATGTGCAATGTACTCAATAAAGGATCAAACTTAGTGAATCTTAGATGCGTTTTTGTCTTCATTTCTAAATATATTTGTATGTATCAATATATAGCCACATTGTCAATGCACAGATAGATTGGTGTATATTGAACTGTATAAGCACTGGTTTCCCAAATGTATTGTGTAATATATCGCATTATATTTTGCAGCATATTCCCATATATTTTTGTTTCCTAATGGATGGAAATTCCAGATGCCTGCACATGTAGCCAACACTTGTATTTAGTGTTACCACTCAGACTTTCACTTTCACTTGGAAACTTTGGTAAAATCATTTTTACTTTAAGACTCTTATTGACAGAAGTTTGAATGCACAAGTACATCGGACACAACGGCATTAAACGACATAGGACACTGCAAGGTGGGAATATATTAAAAAATATATATAAAATAATAATAAAAAAAATATTGTAAAATATGATGCATTTAACTTATTGTTAAAACTTTGAAATATGTCACCAAATTTTTGCCTTTACTAATTATATATGTGCTTTCAGTTTTATTGATGTTTTGTATGTTTTTCTTATGAAAAATCATAGGGACCTGCAGAGATACAAATTAGCCTGTGCTATAATCTCTATGTGCAATTCATCATTTTTAGTTTATTTTGTGCTGAAGTCATTATTTATCTTTTTTATTATTATTATTATTGGCACTTTGTGGATCAGTGTGCTTGGGGGACCAGCCGGTGGCGCTCCCTTAATGAACAATGAGTGAGGTGAATGAAAATAGACACACAAATGGTTGAAGTTGTTTACTCAGATACTAAAACATATTGAATAGACTTTGATCTCACGATTTCACGTTATCATGTAATCCTACCAACCTACCCACAACCTATAACTACAGTAAAACAGAAGAAACGGAGATGAAGATGTAGTATTTGGAGGGATAGCCTAAATTGTCACTGCAGTGAAGTAAGCATCGGTTCATATACCCCTACATTATGACAGAGAGGATCAGATAGATAAAGATCCTCTCAAAATTTAGTTATAGCTTTTGAACAGAAATGCAGCGCAAGCAGTCCATTTTCTTGATAAAAATGAAGCTCAACCTTTTATTTTATTGTAAATCAAAGCTATGTAACATTAAATGCAGATTTCATTAATGCCCAGTCAAGACAAAGATGTTGGTAGATAAATGTGCTTGAGTGACCAGCTGGAGGTGACGTAATGAAAACAGACACACAAAGTACAAATTAATTTTCTTGCTTTATTCAGACACTAGAGCGTTACATAGACTGAATGATGCTAAAACTTAAAAGATTGCATTTTTCATGTCATAAATGCAGATTTAAGTAATTAAAGATAATTGTCAAGATGTAGTAAAAAAGTGACATTTTTTTTATGCAAAACTGAATCATCAGTATTACAGTAAAATGATTTCAGTCATTTTCTTTTGCACTGATGATCTTCTTTTCAGTACTTATGGGGAAGGCCATTTGGTCTGTAGCGGTTGGGGTCACCACCGTTATGTCCCCAGCGATCGGTTTCCTGGTCAGCTTCAGAATCCACTTTAGCTCGGCCCGAATCACACAATCCCTGCAGAGCCTCTCTTGCATTACTGCACATATCAGAACAGTAATTTAATTACGTAAGATAATAATATTGCAATTCAAAATTCTCAAAAAATAATTTAAACATCCATAATAGCACATTGAGCTGCTGTTGCATATAGTGCAAGGGAGCAATCATTCTTGCTCAGTATAAATGCTGAAATGAATCTCTAAGGAAAAAAATCATGTCAAATCTGACATACCTGATCACTTCGGCTGCCCATCTGCCTCCGGGGCAGCATCATAGTTCCCGCATGCAAGGAAACACTTGTCTGAGTTTTTCAGTTGGCCTCCTTCATATCCTGGTAAGCATGCCACATGTCCTTTGCACCTACAAAACACAGTGAAGTGTTTAAAATCTGCCTGTGAACTGACTCAAGTGCATTACTTAAGAGTAAATGCAGATTACTCTTACAAATATGTGGGTGAGAGGACAACAGAAGATGGACTTATTCCATGGATGGATTATGGAGGCGTATTTTGGCCAGAAGCAACAGTTTAAAGGTAAAAAGCCTTAATGATGGGTTTTTTCTTACAAGCTTGCATCTTTTCGCTTCACGACATTAATTGATGGACTGAAGTCGTGTGGATTACTGTGATGTTTTTATCAGCTGTTTGGACTCTCTTTCTGACGGCACCCATTCACTGCAGAGAATACACTGGTGAGCAAGTGATGCAATGCTAAATTTCTCCAAATCTGTTGAAGAAACAAACTCATCTACATCTTGGATGGCCTGAAAGTGAGTAGAATTGAGCAAATATTCATTTTTGGGTGAACTGTTCTTTTAAATATTCCTCTTATTACAATCGATTTAATGGGATTTTAGCATAAAAGAGTGTAAACTGAAACTTCTTAAGCACAGCATTCTTACATTGTGATGTTGAGGCAATATCTCACATCTGTCTTTTGGCTGTGTCAGGTTTTTCCGAAGCTAGATTCATTGGCTTGGATGTGGGTTGGACAGAGTTTTCTAGTTGTGATGTGCCATAAATATTTTGGTTCTTTGGACTGATTCCCCTGGTGCACAACTGTTTCTGGGAAGTCAGGTGTCTTCGAGACAGCCATGATTATTTACTTTCTTGTCTAATTAAGATTAGAAGAGTGCAAAAAAAGGCCAGCCATAATAACTGATGCAAATCTTTTCGTAACTGAACAGTTTATGTCTGAAACTATTAGTGATTAATTTTTAATGCATTTGGCATACACTTTTATCTGAAGCGACTTCAGGTTTACACATTTTATCGGGTCATGCTTTCCCTTTGAAAAATGAAACCTTGATGTTTCTAGTGCCATCCATAGTAGGATGTGTAATACAATGTAAATCCACAATTAAATATTTTAGTGATATTTTTTTTTTTAATTAAATGGCATCATTGACTGATTCACTGTTTTGGCCACAATGTGTGAGAACAATTTCAGTGTTTTTGCTTTTGTGTGGAGTTTTTGCTCTTTTGCTCTCCCAAATGTTTAAACTGCTTGTTCTTGCAGTGTGATACTTAAATCATCCCAGGACATGGAAATTTCAGATGCCTGCACATGTAACCAACACTTGCAGACCAGAGTGTGTGTATATAGTTTTACCACTCACGCTTTCACTTTCACTTAGAAACTTAAATAAATTTTTACAATCATTTTTTACCTTAAGACTCTTATTGACAAGTTTTCAGTACATCAGACACAACATTAAACAACATAGGACGCTGCAAGGTGGGAATTACCTGTATATACAGTATATATATAATAGCCAATAAAACAATAAAAACATTGTAAAATAAAAAGCATTTATGAAGTCTAACTTTTAAGCTTTTAAGAATTTCTGAAAGCTTTTTTTGATTTTTTTTTGTTTTTTGCACTGAATCCTAAAATAAGTCATTAGTGATTTGATAAAACTTCAAAATGTTACCAAATTAAATAAAAAGTGTTATTTTTAGCATTTTCATAAGTGCTTTCAGTTTTAATGATGTTTTGTATGTTTTGCTTATGAAAAATCATATAGGGACCTGCAGAGATGCAAATTAGTCTGTGCTATAATATAATGTGTAATTCATCATTTTCAGTTTATTTTGTGCTTTTTTTTGTACTGACTCCTTTCTTTCTTTCTTTCTTTCTTACAAAATATCATTAAAACTGAAAGCACATGCAGTATATAATTAGTAAATGCTAAAAAAGGCAAATTTTATTTGATTTGGTAACATATTCCAAAGTTTTAACAACTCACTAATGACTTCTTTTAGAATTCAAAGAAAAAAAAAAAAGGTTTCATAAAAAATAGACTTCATAAATGCATCATATTTTACAATGTTTTTATTGTTTTAGGGTTTTTATATATATAAATATGCCCATCTTGCAGCGTCCTATGTTGTTTAATGCTGTTGTGTCTGATGTACTTGTGCATGCAAACTTATGTCAGTATTGTAAAGTAAAAAATGATTTTTTACCAAAGTTTCCAAGTGAAAGTGAAATCGTGAGTGGTAACACTATACGCACACTCTGGTTTACAAGTATTGGCTGCATGTGCAGGCATCTGGAATTTTCATGGATGATTCAGGCCTCACACTCCAAGAACAATCAATTTTAACATCTGGAAATTCTCACACACTGTGGCCAACACAGTGAATCAGTCTCAGAAGAGTCAGTCAACTGTCATTTATCTGATAAGTTCTCTCCAGTTGGGAAAATCCATGTCCAGCCCAGTCCGAGCCTTATAAAATGTCTCTAGCTGGGTGAAGACCTGATGTGTCTGAACTGAGCGAACCTGAGAGGTAAGAGACTGACTGAACCAACCTCTTTCTTAATGCAAACATGTTAAGTTACAGATGGTTTATCTATAGCTTTTATTAATATTATCATTTGCTCACTTTCATATTTTTATATGTTCAGCTCTGTAAGCATGAAGCTTATTCTTGCTGTGCTGGTATTGGTTTTGGTGGTCGAGACCCAGGCGGAATGGTACCGCTACCCAGGACAAGCCATCGGAGGTCACTTTTTCCTTTTTATCTGCATTTACTCCTAAGTCATGCACTCAGCTGAGTCAGTTCACAGGCAGATTTTAACCACCTCACTGTGTTTTGTAGGTGCAAAGGACATGTGGCGTGCTTACCAGGATATGAGGGATGCCAACCATCATGACTCAGACAAGTATTTCCATGCACGCGGGAACTATGATGCTGCAAGTAGGGGCCCCGGAGGCAAATGGGCAGCCGAAGTGATCAGGTATGTCAGATTTGACATGATTTTATTCCTTAGAGATTCATTTGAGCATTTATACTGAGCAAGAATGATTGCTCCATTGCACTATATGCAACAGCAGCTCAGTGTGCTATTATGGATGTTTAAATTATTTTTTGAGAATTTTGAATTGCAATATTATTATTATAACATTAAGTAATTGTAAATAAATTATTCGGAGGCAAATGGGCAGCCAAAGTAATCAGGTATGTCATCTGTGGCAGATTTGACATGATTTTATTCCTCAGAAGTTCTTATATTGAGCAAGCAAATTTGCTTCCTCACACTATATCATGCAACAGCAGCTCAATGTGCAATTATGGATGTTTTTGAGAATTTTGAATTGTAATATTATTATTGTATGTTAATGTTTACATTTTAAGTGCATGGAAATTGCATTAAATCACTAGTAAATCTTGTTCTGATGTGTGCAGTGATGCAAGAGCGTCTGTGCAGAGACTGACTCGCAGGGGTAATTCAGATGCTGAAGGTGACCAGGAAGCCAGTCGCTGGGGACGTAACGGCGGTGACCCCAACCGCTACAGACCGAGAGGCCTTCCCGAAAATTACTGAAAAGAAGATCATCAGTGCATTAGAAAATGACTTAAATCATTTTTGCTCTAAAACTGCTTGATTCAATTTGACATAAAACCATTTCACTCTTCCTTTTTACATTTTGACACTATCCTTAATTACATCTTCATTTATGACATCAAAAAAGCAATCTTTAAGTTTTAGCATAATTCAGTCGATGTAACATGCTCTAATGTCTGAATAAAGCAAACAAATTCATTTGTAGTTGTGTATGTTTTTAATACGTCCCTCATTGTTTATGTTGGAGCGCCACAAGCTGGTCACTCATGCACATTGATCCACAAAATGTCAATTAAAAAATAATAAATATAAAAATAGTCAAATTTTAAAAATAAAAATAAAAAAGCAAGAAAGTCAGGAAGAAAAAAAGAAAGAAAGACTTATTTTTTAATGTATAAATGTTTTTGACTTTGACTTTATTTATTTGTATAGAGACAGCAGGCTATAAAAAAATAAAAAATTAAATTAAATTTAAAAAATCATGATTTCAGCACAAGATAAAAAGTGTTTTTGCTTTTGTGTGGAGGTTTTGCTGTTGTTTGTTCTCCCAAATGTTAAAACTGCTTGTTCTTGCAGTGTGAGGCAAAGAAAATATATTTGATATTTTATTATTAATTTGATATATATGCTTCCACATTAAACACTAGGGCTGTAGTCAAGTCCACCTTTGTCGAGTCCAAGACAAGTCCAAGACCATGACTATCGAGTCCGAGTCAAGACCGAGTCCAAAGAGGTTCAAGTCTGAGAGTTTCGAGTCCAAGTCAAGTCCAAGTCCAAATGAGACAGTCAAAACAGAGAAAGAAAAAAAATCTTCTTCAAGACCACGTATTTAACTATTGATAATTTATGTGAAGCAAGAGACAGCATATCTTCTATTCTAAGATAATCATTTTGCATTATTATTTGTAATAATAAAAGGCATGTGCAGAGAAACAACACTGTAAGATCAAATTAGGCCATTTTATTTACTTTAAGTATAGCAATTTCACTAAAGTCACATAAGCTGAAGTGCAACTTCACATTTTCAGTATTTTTATTAGTGTAACAATCACATTCTGGGCTGTCAATGGAAAATGTTACAAACAAGCAACTTAAGTGTCACTAAATAAATCGACACGTTCCCATTCTTCAACTTATTACTTGTTCTAAAGCAGGGGTCTCCAAACTTAGTCCTGGAGGTTGCAGAACTACATTTTAATATTAGAAACAATACTAATGATATTAGTTAGATGCCAGATATACTAGCCTATGTATTTTTAAGCTATGATTCTCCCACGATTCTGAAAACAAAACATAAGACAACCAAACAAAATATGTAATTTACGTGAGTTTTACTTAATGTTATAAATGAGTCTATTTATAAATGTCTAAAATGTTATAAATTAGTCTATTTAAAAATTATTAATTTAAATGAATTCATTATATAAAAAAATAAATAAATAAAAATGTAAATAATAAAAATAAATAAATAAATGAAGGCTTGTTTCGTTTTGAATCTCTTGAATGAGTGATTCAGACATCAAATACATTTAACAGTCACTCTTCGCCACCTACTGGCATAATATAGCCTAACATTTCCAATCTTTATTTCAAGCGTTACCCATTTTGTCCGGACTCGAGTACAGCTCTATTAAACACTAACAGATCTCCCCTATAATAATATTGAGCAAAAACACATGAAATAACACTCAATTTTAAAAATGTTACTCTTCTTTAACAGTCAGAAGCAAAGCATGCTGGGAACTAGAAATCTGGTGTAACTCATTCACATTTGGAACATGTATGTGCAATGTACTCAATAAAGGATCAAACTTAGCGAATCTTAGACGCGTTTTTGTCTTCATTTCTAAATATATTTGTATGTATCAATATATAGCCACATTGTCAATGCATAGATAGATTGGTGTATATTGAAAAGTATAAGCACTGGTTTCCCAAATGTATTGTGTAATATATCGCATTATATTTTGCAGCATATTCCCATATATTTTTGTTTCCTAATGGATGGAAATTCCAGATGCCTGCACATGTAGCCAACACTTGTATTTAGTGTTACCACTCAGACTTTCACTTTCACTTGGAAACTTTGGTAAAATCATTTTTACTTTAAGACTCTTATTGACAGAAGTTTGAATGCACAAGTACATCGGACACAACGGCATTAAACGACATAGGACACTGCAAGGTGGGAATATATTAAAAAATATATATAAAATAATAATAAAAAAAATATTGTAAAATATGATGCATTTAACTTATTGTTAAAACTTTGAAATATGTCACCAAATTTTTGCCTTTACTAATTATATATGTGCTTTCAGTTTTATTGATGTTTTGTATGTTTTTCTTATGAAAAATTATAGGGACCTGCAGAGATACAAATTAGCCTGTGCTATAATCTCTATGTGCAATTCATCATTTTTAGTTTATTTTGTGCTGAAGTCATTATTTATCTTTTTTATTATTATTATTATTGGCACTTTGTGGATCAGTGTGCTTGGGGGACCAGCCGGTGGCGCTCCCTTAATGAACAATGAGTGAGGTGAATGAAAATAGACACACAAATGGTTGAAGTTGTTTACTCAGATGCTAAAACATATTGAATAGACTTTGATCTCACGATTTCACGTTATCATGTAATCCTACCAACCTACCCACAACCTACAACTACAGTAAAACAGAAGAAACGGAGATGAAGATGTAGTATTTGGAGGGATAGCCTAAATTGTCACTGCAGTGAAGTAAGCATCGGTTCATATACCCCTACATTATGACAGAGAGGATCAGATAGATAAAGATCCTCTCAAAATTTAGTTATAGCTTTTGAACAGAAACGCAGCGCAAGCAGTCCATTTTCTTGATAAAAATGAGGCTCAACCTTTTATTTTATTGTAAATCAAAGCTATGTAACATTAAATGCAGATTTCATTAATGCCCAGTCAAGACAAAGATGTTGGTAGATAAATGTGCTTGAGTGACCAGCTGGAGGTGACGTAATGAAAACAGACACACAAAGTACAAATTAATTTTCTTGCTTTATTCAGACACTAGAGCGTGTTACATAGACTGAATGATGCTAAAACTTAAAAGATTGCATTTTTCATGTCATAAATGCAGATTTAAGTAATTAAAGATAATTGTCAAGATGTAGTAAAAAAGTGACATTTTTTTATGCAAAACTGAATCATCAGTATTACAGTAAAATGATTTCAGTCATTTTCTTTTGCACTGATGATCTTCTTTTCAGTACTTATGGGGAAGGCCATTTGGTCTGTAGCGGTTGGGGTCACCACCGTTATGTCCCCAGTGATCGGTTTCCTGGTCAGCTTCAGAATCCACTTTAGCTCGGCCCGAATCACACAATCCCTGCAGAGCCTCTCTTGCATTACTGCACATATCAGAACAGTAATTTAATTACGTAAGATAATAATATTGCAATTCAAAATTCTCAAAAAATAATTTAAACATCCATAATAGCACACTGAGCTGCTGTTGCATATAGTGCAAGGGAGCAATTATTTTTGCTCAGTATAAATGCTCAAATGAATCTCTAAGGAATAAAATCATGTCAGATCTGACATACCTGATCACTTCGGCTGCCCATCTGCCTCCGGGGCCCCTACTTGCAGCATCATAGTTCCCGCATGCATGGAAACACTTGTCTGAGTTTTCCAGTTGGCCTCCTTCATATCCTGGTAAGCATGCCACATGTCCTTTGCACCTACAAAACACAGTGAAGTGTTTAAAATCTGCCTGTGAACTGACTCAACTGAGTGCATTACTTAAGAGTAAATGCAGATTACTCTTACAAATATGTGGGTGAGAGGACAACAGAAGATGGACTTATTCCATGGATGGATTATGGAGGCGTATTTTGGCCAGAAGCAACAGTTTAAAGGTAAAAAGCATTAATGATGGGTTTTTTCTTACAAGCTTGCATCTTTTCGCTTCACGACATTAATTGATGGACTGAAGTCGTGTGGATTACTGTGATGTTTTTATCAGCTGTTTGGACTCTCTTTCTGACGGCACCCATTCACTGCAGAGAATACACTGGTGAGCAAGTGATGCAATGCTAAATTTCTCCAAATCTGTTGAAGAAACAAACTCATCTACATCTTGGATGGCCTGAAAGTGAGTAGAATTGAGCAAATATTCATTTTTGGGTGAACTGTTCTTTTAAATATTCCTCTTATTACAATAGATTTAATGGGATTTTAGCATAAAAGAGTGTAAACTGAAACTTCTTAAGCACAGCATTCTTACATTGTGATGTTGAGGCAGTATCTCACATCTGTCTTTTGGCTGTGTCAGGTTTTTCCGAAGCTAGATTCATTGGCTTGGATGTGGGTTGGACAGAGTTTTCTAGTTGTGATGTGCCATAAATATTTTGGTTCTTTGGACTGATTCCCCTGGTGCACAACTGTTTCTGGGAAGTCAGGTGTCTTCGAGACAGCCATGATTATTTACTTTCTTGTCTAATTAAGATTAGAAGAGTGCAAAAAAAGGCCAGCCATAATAACTGATGCAAATCTTTTCGTAACTGAACAGTTTATGTCTGAAACTATTAGTGATTAATTTTTAATGCATTTGGCATACACTTTTATCTGAAGCGACTTCAGGTTTACACATTTTATCGGGTCATGCTTTCCCTTTGAAAAATGAAACCTTGATGTTTCTAGTGCCATCCATAGTAGGATGTGTAATACAATGTAAATCCACAATTAAATATTTTAGTGATATTTTTTTTTTTTAATTAAATGGCATCATTGACTGATTCACTGTTTTGGCCACAATGTGTGAGAACAATTTCAGTGTTTTTGCTTTTGTGTGGAGTTTTTGCTCTTTTGCTCTCCCAAATGTTTAAACTGCTTGTTCTTGCAGTGTGATACTTAAATCATCCCAGGACATGGAAATTTCAGATGCCTGCACATGTAACCAACACTTGCAGACCAGAGTGTGTGTATATAGTTTTACCACTCACGCTTTCACTTTCACTTAGAAACTTAAATAAATTTTTACAATCATTTTTTACCTTAAGACTCTTATTGACAAGTTTTCAGTACATCAGACACAACATTAAACAACATAGGACGCTGCAAGGTGGGAATTACCTGTATATACAGTATATATATAATAGCCAATAAAACAATAAAAACATTGTAAAATAAAAAGCATTTATGAAGTCTAACTTTTAAGCTTTTAAGAATTTCTGAAAGCTTTTTTTGATTTTTTTTTGTTTTTTGCACTGAATCCTAAAATAAGTCATTAGTGATTTGATAAAACTTCAAAATGTTACCAAATTAAATAAAAAGTGTTATTTTTAGCATTTTCATAAGTGCTTTCAGTTTTAATGATGTTTTGCATGTTTTGCTTATGAAAAATCATATAGGGACCTGCAGAGATGCAAATTAGTCTGTGCTATAATATAATGTGTAATTCATCATTTTCAGTTTATTTTGTGCTTTTTTTTGTACTGACTCCTTTCTTTCTTTCTTTCTTTCTTTCTTACAAAATATCATTAAAACTGAAAGCACATGCAGTATATAATTAGTAAATGCTAAAAAAGGCAAATTTTATTTGATTTGGTAACATATTCCAAAGTTTTAACAACTCACTAATGACTTCTTTTAGAATTCAAAGAAAAAAAAAAAAGGTTTCATAAAAAATAGACTTCATAAATGCATCATATTTTACAATGTTTTTATTGTTTTAGGGTTTTTATATATATAAATATGCCCATCTTGCAGCGTCCTATGTTGTTTAATGCTGTTGTGTCTGATGTACTTGTGCATGCAAACTTATGTCAGTATTGTAAAGTAAAAAATGATTTTTTACCAAAGTTTCCAAGTGAAAGTGAAATCGTGAGTGGTAACACTATACGCACACTCTGGTTTACAAGTATTGGCTGCATGTGCAGGCATCTGGAATTTTCATGGATGATTCAGGCCTCACACTCCAAGAACAATCAATTTTAACATCTGGAAATTCTCACACACTGTGGCCAACACAGTGAATCAGTCTCAGAAGAGTCAGTCAACTGTCATTTATCTGATAAGTTCTCTCCAGTTGGGAAAATCCATGTCCAGCCCAGTCCGAGCCTTATAAAATGTCTCTAGCTGGGTGAAGACCTGATGTGTCTGAACTGAGCGAACCTGAGAGGTAAGAGACTGACTGAACCAACCTCTTTCTTAATGCAAACATGTTAAGTTACAGATGGTTTATCTATAGCTTTTATTAATATTATCATTTGCTCACTTTCATATTTTTATATGTTCAGCTCTGTAAGCATGAAGCTTATTCTTGCTGTGCTGGTATTGGTTTTGGTGGTCGAGACCCAGGCGGAATGGTACCGCTACCCAGGACAAGCCATCGGAGGTCACTTTTTCCTTTTTATCTGCATTTACTCCTAAATCATGCACTCAGCTGAGTCAGTTCACAGGCAGATTTTAACCACCTCACTGTGTTTTGTAGGTGCAAAGGACATGTGGCGTGCTTACCAGGATATGAGGGATGCCAACCATCATGACTCAGACAAGTATTTCCATGCACGCGGGAACTATGATGCTGCAAGTAGGGGCCCCGGAGGCAAATGGGCAGCCGAAGTGATCAGGTATGTCAGATTTGACATGATTTTATTCCTTAGAGATTCATTTGAGCATTTATACTGAGCAAGAATGATTGCTCCATTGCACTATATGCAACAGCAGCTCAGTGTGCTATTATGGATGTTTAAATTATTTTTTGAGAATTTTGAATTGCAATATTATTATTATAACATTAAGTAATTGTAAATAAATTATTCGGAGGCAAATGGGCAGCCAAAGTAATCAGGTATGTCATCTGTGGCAGATTTGACATGATTTTATTCCTCAGAAGTTCTTATATTGAGCAAGCAAATTTGCTTCCTCACACTATATCATGCAACAGCAGCTCAATGTGCAATTATGGATGTTTTTGAGAATTTTGAATTGTAATATTATTATTGTATGTTAATGTTTACATTTTAAGTGCATGGAAATTGCATTAAATCACTAGTAAATCTTGTTCTGATGTGTGCAGTGATGCAAGAGCGTCTGTGCAGAGACTGACTCGCAGGGGTAATTCAGATGCTGAAGGTGACCAGGAAGCCAGTCGCTGGGGACGTAACGGCGGTGACCCCAACCGCTACAGACCGAGAGGCCTTCCCGAAAATTACTGAAAAGAAGATCATCAGTGCATTAGAAAATGACTTAAATCATTTTTGCTCTAAAACTGCTTGATTCAATTTGACATAAAACCATTTCACTCTTCCTTTTTACATTTTGACACTATCCTTAATTACATCTTCATTTATGACATCAAAAAAGCAATCTTTAAGTTTTAGCATAATTCAGTCGATGTAACATGCTCTAATGTCTGAATAAAGCAAACAAATTCATTTGTAGTTGTGTATGTTTTTAATACGTCCCTCATTGTTTATGTTGGAGCGCCACAAGCTGGTCACTCATGCACATTGATCCACAAAATGTCAATTAAAAAATAATAAATATAAAAATAGTCAAATTTTAAAAATAAAAATAAAAAAGCAAGAAAGTCAGGAAGAAAAAAAGAAAGAAAGACTTATTTTTTAATGTATAAATGTTTTTGACTTTGACTTTATTTATTTGTATAGAGACAGCAGGCTATAAAAAAATAAAAAATTAAATTAAATTTAAAAAATCATGATTTCAGCACAAGATAAAAAGTGTTTTTGCTTTTGTGTGGAGGTTTTGCTGTTGTTTGTTCTCCCAAATGTTAAAACTGCTTGTTCTTGCAGTGTGAGGCAAAGAAAATATATTTGATATTTTATTATTAATTTGATATATATGCTTCCACATTAAACACTAGGGCTGTAGTCAAGTCCACCTTTGTCGAGTCCAAGACAAGTCCAAGACCATGACTATCGAGTCCGAGTCAAGACCGAGTCCAAAGAGGTTCAAGTCTGAGAGTTTCGAGTCCAAGTCAAGTCCAAGTCCAAATGAGACAGTCAAAACAGAGAAAGAAAAAAAATCTTCTTCAAGACCACGTATTTAACTATTGATAATTTATGTGAAGCAAGAGACAGCATATCTTCTATTCTAAGATAATCATTTTGCATTATTATTTGTAATAATAAAAGGCATGTGCAGAGAAACAACACTGTAAGATCAAATTAGGCCATTTTATTTACTTTAAGTATAGCAATTTCACTAAAGTCACATAAGCTGAAGTGCAACTTCACATTTTCAGTATTTTTATTAGTGTAACAATCACATTCTGGGCTGTCAATGGAAAATGTTACAAACAAGCAACTTAAGTGTCACTAAATAAATCGACACGTTCCCATTCTTCAACTTATTACTTGTTCTAAAGCAGGGGTCTCCAAACTTAGTCCTGGAGGTTGCAGAACTACATTTTAATATTAGAAACAATACTAATGATATTAGTTAGATGCCAGATATACTAGCCTATGTATTTTTAAGCTATGATTCTCCCACGATTCTGAAAACAAAACATAAGACAACCAAACAAAATATGTAATTTACGTGAGTTTTACTTAATGTTATAAATGAGTCTATTTATAAATGTCTAAAATGTTATAAATTAGTCTATTTAAAAATTATTAATTTAAATGAATTCATTATATAAAAAAATAAATAAATAAAAATGTAAATAATAAAAATAAATAAATAAATGAAGGCTTGTTTCGTTTTGAATCTCTTGAATGAGTGATTCAGACATCAAATACATTTAACAGTCACTCTTCGCCACCTACTGGCATAATATAGCCTAACATTTCCAATCTTTATTTCAAGCGTTACCCATTTTGTCCGGACTCGAGTACAGCTCTATTAAACACTAACAGATCTCCCCTATAATAATATTGAGCAAAAACACATGAAATAACACTCAATTTTAAAAATGTTACTCTTCTTTAACAGTCAGAAGCAAAGCATGCTGGGAACTAGAAATCTGGTGTAACTCATTCACATTTGGAACATGTATGTGCAATGTACTCAATAAAGGATCAAACTTAGCGAATCTTAGATGCGTTTTTGTCTTCATTTCTAAATATATTTGTATGTATCAATATATAGCCACATTGTCAATGCATAGATAGATTGGTGTATATTGAAAAGTATAAGCACTGGTTTCCCAAATGTATTGTGTAATATATCGCATTATATTTTGCAGCATATTCCCATATATTTTTGTTTCCTAATGGATGGAAATTCCAGATGCCTGCACATGTAGCCAACACTTGTATTTAGTGTTACCACTCAGACTTTCACTTTCACTTGGAAACTTTGGTAAAATCATTTTTACTTTAAGACTCTTATTGACAGAAGTTTGAATGCACAAGTACATCGGACACAACGGCATTAAACGACATAGGACACTGCAAGGTGGGAATATATTAAAAAATATATATAAAATAATAATAAAAAAAATATTGTAAAATATGATGCATTTAACTTATTGTTAAAACTTTGAAATATGTCACCAAATTTTTGCCTTTACTAATTATATATGTGCTTTCAGTTTTATTGATGTTTTGTATGTTTTTCTTATGAAAAATTATAGGGACCTGCAGAGATACAAATTAGCCTGTGCTATAATCTCTATGTGCAATTCATCATTTTTAGTTTATTTTGTGCTGAAGTCATTATTTATCTTTTTTATTATTATTATTATTGGCACTTTGTGGATCAGTGTGCTTGGGGGACCAGCCGGTGGCGCTCCCTTAATGAACAATGAGTGAGGTGAATGAAAATAGACACACAAATGGTTGAAGTTGTTTACTCAGATGCTAAAACATATTGAATAGACTTTGATCTCACGATTTCACGTTATCATGTAATCCTACCAACCTACCCACAACCTACAACTACAGTAAAACAGAAGAAACGGAGATGAAGATGTAGTATTTGGAGGGATAGCCTAAATTGTCACTGCAGTGAAGTAAGCATCGGTTCATATACCCCTACATTATGACAGAGAGGATCAGATAGATAAAGATCCTCTCAAAATTTAGTTATAGCTTTTGAACAGAAACGCAGCGCAAGCAGTCCATTTTCTTGATAAAAATGAGGCTCAACCTTTTATTTTATTGTAAATCAAAGCTATGTAACATTAAATGCAGATTTCATTAATGCCCAGTCAAGACAAAGATGTTGGTAGATAAATGTGCTTGAGTGACCAGCTGGAGGTGACGTAATGAAAACAGACACACAAAGTACAAATTAATTTTCTTGCTTTATTCAGACACTAGAGCGTGTTACATAGACTGAATGATGCTAAAACTTAAAAGATTGCATTTTTCATGTCATAAATGCAGATTTAAGTAATTAAAGATAATTGTCAAGATGTAGTAAAAAAGTGACATTTTTTTATGCAAAACTGAATCATCAGTATTACAGTAAAATGATTTCAGTCATTTTCTTTTGCACTGATGATCTTCTTTTCAGTACTTATGGGGAAGGCCATTTGGTCTGTAGCGGTTGGGGTCACCACCGTTATGTCC
The DNA here is from genome assembly GCA_039654775.1 of Spinibarbus caldwelli. Classification (NCBI taxonomy): domain Eukaryota; kingdom Metazoa; phylum Chordata; class Actinopteri; order Cypriniformes; family Cyprinidae; genus Spinibarbus; species Spinibarbus caldwelli. Next base: position 7,351,192 of record CM077220.1, on the reverse strand, counting down.
CCAGTGATCGGTTTCCTGGTCAGCTTCAGAATCCACTTTAGCTCGGCCCGAATCACACAATCCCTGCAGAGCCTCTCTTGCATTACTGCACATATCAGAACAGTAATTTAATTACGTAAGATAATAATATTGCAATTCAAAATTCTCAAAAAATAATTTAAACATCCATAATAGCACACTGAGCTGCTGTTGCATATAGTGCAAGGGAGCAATTATTTTTGCTCAGTATAAATGCTCAAATGAATCTCTAAGGAATAAAATCATGTCAGATCTGACATACCTGATCACTTCGGCTGCCCATCTGCCTCCGGGGCCCCTACTTGCAGCATCATAGTTCCCGCATGCATGGAAACACTTGTCTGAGTTTTCCAGTTGGCCTCCTTCATATCCTGGTAAGCATGCCACATGTCCTTTGCACCTACAAAACACAGTGAAGTGTTTAAAATCTGCCTGTGAACTGACTCAACTGAGTGCATTACTTAAGAGTAAATGCAGATTACTCTTACAAATATGTGGGTGAGAGGACAACAGAAGATGGACTTATTCCATGGATGGATTATGGAGGCGTATTTTGGCCAGAAGCAACAGTTTAAAGGTAAAAAGCATTAATGATGGGTTTTTTCTTACAAGCTTGCATCTTTTCGCTTCACGACATTAATTGATGGACTGAAGTCGTGTGGATTACTGTGATGTTTTTATCAGCTGTTTGGACTCTCTTTCTGACGGCACCCATTCACTGCAGAGAATACACTGGTGAGCAAGTGATGCAATGCTAAATTTCTCCAAATCTGTTGAAGAAACAAACTCATCTACATCTTGGATGGCCTGAAAGTGAGTAGAATTGAGCAAATATTCATTTTTGGGTGAACTGTTCTTTTAAATATTCCTCTTATTACAATAGATTTAATGGGATTTTAGCATAAAAGAGTGTAAACTGAAACTTCTTAAGCACAGCATTCTTACATTGTGATGTTGAGGCAGTATCTCACATCTGTCTTTTGGCTGTGTCAGGTTTTTCCGAAGCTAGATTCATTGGCTTGGATGTGGGTTGGACAGAGTTTTCTAGTTGTGATGTGCCATAAATATTTTGGTTCTTTGGACTGATTCCCCTGGTGCACAACTGTTTCTGGGAAGTCAGGTGTCTTCGAGACAGCCATGATTATTTACTTTCTTGTCTAATTAAGATTAGAAGAGTGCAAAAAAAGGCCAGCCATAATAACTGATGCAAATCTTTTCGTAACTGAACAGTTTATGTCTGAAACTATTAGTGATTAATTTTTAATGCATTTGGCATACACTTTTATCTGAAGCGACTTCAGGTTTACACATTTTATCGGGTCATGCTTTCCCTTTGAAAAATGAAACCTTGATGTTTCTAGTGCCATCCATAGTAGGATGTGTAATACAATGTAAATCCACAATTAAATATTTTAGTGATATTTTTTTTTTTTAATTAAATGGCATCATTGACTGATTCACTGTTTTGGCCACAATGTGTGAGAACAATTTCAGTGTTTTTGCTTTTGTGTGGAGTTTTTGCTCTTTTGCTCTCCCAAATGTTTAAACTGCTTGTTCTTGCAGTGTGATACTTAAATCATCCCAGGACATGGAAATTTCAGATGCCTGCACATGTAGCCAACACTTGCAGACCAGAGTGTGTGTATATAGTTTTACCACTCACGCTTTCACTTTCACTTAGAAACTTAAATCAATTTTTACAATCATTTTTTACCTTAAGACTCTTATTGACAAGTTTTCAGTACATCAGACACAACATTAAACAACATAGGACGCTGCAAGGTGGGAATTGCCTGTATATACAGTATATATATAATAGCCAATAAAACAATAAAAACATTGTAAAATAAAAAGCATTTATGAAGTCTAACTTTTAAGCTTTTAAGAATTTCTGAAAGCTTTTTTTGATTTTTTTGTTTTTTTGCACTGAATCCTAAAATAAGTCATTAGTGATTTGATAAAACTTCGAAATGTTACCAAATTAAATAAAAAAGTGTTATTTTTAGCATTTACATAAGTGCTTTCAGTTTTAATGATGTTTTGTATGTTTTGCTTATGAAAAATCATATAGGGACCTGCAGAGATGCAAATTAGTCTGTGCTATAATATAATGTGCAATTCATCATTTTCAGTTTATTTTGTGCTTTTTTTTTTGTACTGACTCCTTTCTTTCTTTCTTTCTTTCTTACAAAATATCATTAAAACTGAAAGCACATACAGTATATAATTAGTAAATGCTAAAAAAGGCAAATTTTATTTGATTTGGTAACATATTCCAAAGTTTTAACAACTCACTAATGACTTCTTTTAGAATTCAAAGAAAAAAAAAAAGGTTTCATAAAAAATAGACTTCATAAATGCATCATATTTTACAATGTTTTTATTGTTTTAGGGTTTTTATATATATAAATATTCCCATCTTGCAGCGTCCTATGTTGTTTAATGCTGTTGTGTCTGATGTACTTGTGCATGCAAACTTATGTCAGTATTGTAAAGTAAAAAATTATTTTTTACTAAAGTTTCCAAGTGAAAGTGAAATCGTGAGTGGTAACACTATACGCACACTCTGGTTTACAAGTATTGGCTGCATGTGCAGGCATCTGGAATTTTCATGGATGATTCAGGCCTCACACTCCAAGAACAATCAATTTTAACATCTGGAAATTCTCACACACTGTGGCCAACACAGTGAATCAGTCTCAGAAGAGTAACTGGAAACTAAACGTGTTGTGTGCTTGAGAGTGCAAGAGTCTGCATTTGTAGCTATTCATTTATTTATTATCTGATAAGTTCTCTCCAGTTGGGAAAATCCATGTCCAGCCCAGTCCGAGCCTTATAAAATGTCTCTAGCTGGGTGAAGACCTGATGTGTCTGAACTGAGCGAACCTGAGAGGTAAGAGACTGACTGAACCAACCTCTTTCTTAATGCAAACATGTTAAGTTACAGATGGTTTATCTATAGCTTTTATTAATATTACCATTTGCTCACTTTCATATTTTTATATGTTCAGCTCTGTAAGCATGAAGCTTATTCTTGCTGTGCTGGTATTGGTTTTGGTGGTCGAGACCCAGGCGCAATGGTACCGCTACCCAGGACAAGCCATCGGAGGTCACTTTTTCCTTTTTATCTGCATTTACTCCTAAATCATGCACTCAGCTGAGTCAGTTCACAGGCAGATTTTAACCACCTCACTGTGTTTTGTAGGTGCAAAGGACATGTGGCGTGCTTACCAGGATATGAGGGATGCCAACCATCATGACTCAGACAAGTATTTCCATGCACGCGGGAACTATGATGCTGCAAAAAGGGGCCCCGGAGGCAAATGGGCAGCCAAAGTAATCAGGTATGTCATCTGTGGCAGATTTGACATGATTTTATTCCTCAGAAGTTCTTATAGTGAGCAAGCAAATTTGCTTCCTCACACTATATCATGCAACAGCAGCTCAATGTGCAATTATGGATGTTTTTGAGAATTTTGAATTGTAATATTATTATTGTATGTTAATGTTTACATTTTAAGTGCATGGAAATTGCATTAAATCACTAGTAAATCTTGTTCTGATGTGTGCAGTGATGCAAGAGAGTCTGTGCAGGGACTGACTCGCAGGGGTAATTCAGATGCTGAAGCTGACCAGGAAGCCAATCGCTGGGGGCGTAACGGCGGTGACCCCAACCGCTACAGACCGAGACGCCTTCCCGAAAATTACTGAAAAGAAGCTCATCAGTGCAATAGAAAATGACTGAAATCATTTTTGCTCTAAAACTGCTTGATTCAATTTGACATAAAACCATTTCACTCTTCCTTTTTACATTTTGACACTATCCTTAATTACATCTTCATTTATGACATCAAAAAAGCAATCTTTAAGTTTTAGCATCATTCAATCGATGTAACATGGTCTAATGTCTGAATAAAGCAAACAAATTCATTTGTAGTTGTGTATGTTTTTAATACGTCCCTCATTGTTTATGTTGGAGCGCCACAAGCTGGTCACTCATGCACATTGATCCACAAAATGTCAATTAAAAAATAATAAATATAAAAATAGTCAAATTTTAAAAATAAAAATAAAAAAGCAAGAAAGTCAGGAAGAAAAAAAGAAAGAAAGACTGATTTTTTAATGTATAAATGTTTTTGACTTTGATTTTATTTATTTGTATAGAGACAGCAGGCTATAAAAAAATAAAAAATAAAATAAAATAAAAAAATCATGATTTCAGCACAAGATAAAAAGTGTTTTTGCTTTTGTGTGGAGGTTTTGCTGTTGTTTGTTCTCCCAAATGTTAAAACTGCTTGTTCTTGCAGTGTGAGGCAAAGAAAATATATTTGATATTTTATTATTAATTTGATATATATGCTTCAATATTAAACACTAGGGCTGTAGTCAAATCCACCTTTGTCGAGTCCAAGACAAGTCCAAGACCATGACTATCGAGTCCGAGTCAAGACCGAGTCCAAAGAGGTTCAAGTCTGAGAGTTTCGAGTCCAAGTCAAGTCCAAGTCCAAATGAGACAGTCAAAACAGAGAAAGAAAAAAATCTTCTTCAAGACCACGTATTTAACTATTGATAATTTATGTGAAGCAAGAGACAGCATATCTTCTATTCTAAGATAATCATTTTGCATTATTATTTGTAATCATAAAAGGTATGTGCAGAGAAACAACACTGTAAGATCAAATTAGGCCATTTTATTTACTTTAAGTATAGCAATTTCACTAAAGTCACATAAGCTGAAGTGCAACTTCACATTTTCAGTATTTTTATTAGTGTAACAATCACATTCTGGGCTGTCAATGGAAAATGTTACAAACAAGCAACTTAAGTGTCACTAAATAAATCGACATGTTCCCATTCTTCAACTTATTACTTGTTCTAAAGCAGGGGTCTCCAAACTTAGTCCTGGAGGTTGCAGAACTACATTTTAATATTAGAAACAATACTAATGATATTAGTTAGATGCCAGATATACTAGCCTATGTATTTTTAAGCTATGATTCTCCCACGATTCTGAAAACAAAACATAAGACAACCAAACAAAATATGTAATTTACGTGAGTTTTACTTAATGTTATAAATGAGTCTATTTATAAATGTCTAAAATGTTATAAATTAGTCTATTTAAAAATTATTAATTTAAATGAATTCATTATATTAAAAATAAATAAATAAAAATGTAAATAATAAAAATAAATAAATAAATGAAGGCTTGTTTCGTTTTGAATCTCTTGAATGAGTGATTCAGACATCAAATACATTTAACAGTCACTCTTCGCCACCTACTGGCATAATATAGCCTAACATTTCCAATCTTTATTTCAAGCGTTACCCATTTTGTCCGGACTCGAGTACAGCTCTATTAAACACTAACAGATCTCCCCTATAATAATACTGAGCAAAAACACATGAAATAACACTCAATTTTAAAAATGTTACTCTTCTTTAACAGTCAGAAGCAAAGCATGCTGGGAACTAGAAATCTGGTGTAACTCATTCACATTTGGAACATGTATGTGCAATGTACTCAATAAAGGATCAAACTTAGTGAATCTTAGACGCGTTTTTGTCTTCATTTCTAAATATATTTGTATGTATCAATATATAGCCACATTGTCAATGCATAGATAGATTGGTGTATATTGAAAAGTATAAGCACTGGTTTCCCAAATGTATTGTGTAATATATCGCATTATATTTTGCAGCATATTCCCATATATTTTTGTTTCGTAATGGATGGAAATTCCAGATGCCTGCACATGTAGCCAACACTTGTATTTAGTGTTACCACTCAGACTTTCACTTTCACTTGGAAACTTTGGTAAAATCATTTTTACTGTAAGACTCTTATTGACAGAAGTTTGAATGCACAAGTACATCGGACACAACAGCATTAAACGACATAGGACACTGCAAGGTGGGATTATATTAGAAAATATATATAAAATAATAATAAAAAAAATATTGTAAAATATGATGCATTTAACTTATTGTTAAAACTTTGAAATATGTCACCAAATTTTTGCCTTTACTAATTATATATGTGCTTTCAGTTTTATTGATGTTTTGTATGTTTTTCTTATGAAAAATCATAAGGACCTGCAGAGATACAAATTAGCCTGTGCTATAATCTCTATGTGCAATTCATCATTTTTAGTTTATTTTGTGCTGAAGTCATTATTTATCTTTTTTATTATTATTATTATTGGCACTTTGTGGATCAGTGTGCTTGGGGGACCAGCCGGTGGCGCTCCCTTAATGAATAATGAGTGAGGTGAATGAAAATAGACACACAAATGGTTGAAGTTGTTTACTCAGATACTAAAACATATTGAATAGACTTTGATCTCACGATTTCACGTTATCATGTAATCCTACCAACCTACCCACAACCTACAACTACAGTAAAACAGAAGAAACGGAGATGAAGATGTAGTATTTGGAGGGATAGCCTAAATTGTCACTGCAGTGAAGTAAGCATCGGTTCATATACCCCTACATTATGACAGAGAGGATCAGATAGATAAAGATCCTCTCAAAATTTAGTTATAGCTTTTGAACAGAAATGCAGCGCAAGCAGTCCATTTTCTTGATAAAAATGAGGCTCAACCTTTTATTTTATTGTAAATCAAAGCTATGTAACATTAAATGCAGATTTCATTAATGCCCAGTCAAGACAAAGATGTTGGTAGATAAATGTGCTTGAGTGACCAGCTGGAGGTGACGTAATGAAAACAGACACACAAAGTACAAATTAATTTTCTTGCTTTATTCAGACACTAGAGCGTGTTACATAGACTGAATGATGCTAAAACTTAAAAGATTGCATTTTTCATGTCATAAATGCAGATTTAAGTAATTAAAGATAATTGTCAAGATGTAGTAAAAAAGTGAAATTTTTTTATGCAAAACTGAATCATCAGTATTACAGTAAAATAATTTCAGTCATTTTCTTTTGCATTGATGATCTTCTTTTCAGTACTTATGGGGAAGGCCATTTGGTCTGTAGCGGTTGGGGTCACCACCGTTATGTCCCCAGTGATCGGTTTCCTGGTCAGCTTCAGAATCCACTTTAGCTCGGCCCGAATCACACAATCCCTGCAGAGCCTCTCTTGCATTACTGCACATATCAGAACAGTAATTTAATTACGTAAGATAATAATATTGCAATTCAAAATTCTCAAAAAATAATTTAAACATCCATAATAGCACACTGAGCTGCTGTTGCATATAGTGCAAGGGAGCAATTATTCTTGCTCAGTATAAATGCTCAAATGAATCTCTAAGGAATAAAATCATGTCAAATCTGACATACCTGATCACTTCGGCTGCCTATCTGCCTCCGGGGCCCCTACTTGCAGCATCATAGTTCCCGCATGCATGGAAACACTTGTCTGAGTTTTCCAGTTGGCCTCCTTCATATCCTGGTAAGCATGCCACATGTCCTTTGCACCTACAAAACACAGTGAAGTGTTTAAAATCTGCCTGTGAACTGACTCAACTGAGTGCATTACTTAAGAGTAAATGCAGATTACTCTTACAAATATGTGGGTGAGAGGACAACAGAAGATGGACTTATTCCATGGATGGATTATGGAGGCGTATTTTGGCCAGAAGCAACAGTTTAAAGGTAAAAAGCCTTAATGATGGGTTTTTTCTTACAAGCTTGCATCTTTTCGCTTCACGACATTAATTGATGGACTGAAGTCGTGTGGATTACTGTGATGTTTTTATCAGCTGTTTGGACTCTCTTTCTGACGGCACCCATTCACTGCAGAGAATACACTGGTGAGCAAGTGATGCAATGCTAAATTTCTCCAAATCTGTTGAAGAAACAAACTCATCTACATCTTGGATGGCCTGAAAGTGAGTAGAATTGAGCAAATATTCATTTTTGGGTGAACTGTTCTTTTAAATATTCCTCTTATTACAATCGATTTAATGGGATTTTAGCATAAAAGAGTGTAAACTGAAACTTCTTAAGCACAGCATTCTTACATTGTGATGTTGAGGCAATATCTCACATCTGTCTTTTGGCTGTGTCAGGTTTTTCCGAAGCTAGATTCATTGGCTTGGATGTGGGTTGGACAGTTTTCTAGTTGTGATGTGCCATAAATATTTTGGTTCTTTGGACTGATTCCCCTGGTGCACAACTGTTTCTGGGAAGTCAGGTGTCTTCGAGACAGCCATAATTATTTACTTTCTTGTCTAATTAAGATTAGAAGAGTGCAAAAAAAGGCTAGCCATATTAACTGATGCAAATCTTTTCGTAACTGAACAGTTTATGTCTGAAACTATTAGTGATTAATTTTTAATGCATGTGGCATACACTTTTATCTGAAGCGACTTCAGGTTTACACATTTTATCGGGTCATGCTTTCCCTTTGAAAAATGAAACCTTGATGTTTCTAGTGCCATCCATAGTAGGATGTGTAATACAATGTAAATCCACAATTAAATATTTTTGTGATTTTTTTTTTTTTTTCAATTAAATGGCATCATTGACTGATTCACTGTTTTGGCCACAATGTGTGAGAACAATTTCAGTGTTTTTGCTTTTGTGTGGAGTTTTTGCTCTTTTGCTCTCCCAAATGTTTAAACTGCTTGTTCTTGCAGTGTGATACTTAAATCATCCCAGGACATGGAAATTTCAGATGCCTGCACATGTAACAAACACTTGCAGACCAGAGTGTGTGTATATAGTTTTACCACTCACGCTTTCACTTTCACTTAGAAACTTAAATCAATTTTTACAATCATTTTTTACCTTAAGACTCTTATTGACAAGTTTTCAGTACATCAGACACAACATTAAACAACATAGGACGCTGCAAGGTGGGAATTGCCTGTATATACAGTATATATATAATAGCCAATAAAACAATAAAAACATTGTAAAATAAAAAGAATTTATGAAGTCTAACTTTTAAGCTTTTAAGAATTTCTGAAAGCTTTTTTTGATTTTTTTGTTTTTTTGCACTGAATCCTAAAATAAGTCATTAGTGATTTGATAAAACTTCGAAATGTTACCAAATTAAATAAAAAAGTGTTATTTTTAGCATTTACATAAGTGCTTTCAGTTTTAATGATGTTTTGTATGTTTTGCTTATGAAAAATCATATAGGGACCTGCAGAGATGCAAATTAGTCTGTGCTATAATATAATGTGCAATTCATCATTTTCAGTTTATTTTGTGCTTTTTTTTTTGTACTGACTCCTTTCTTTCTTTCTTTCTTTCTTACAAAATATCATTAAAACTGAAAGCACATACAGTATATAATTAGTAAATGCTAAAAAAGGCAAATTTTATTTGATTTGGTAACATATTCCAAAGTTTTAACAACTCACTAATGACTTCTTTTAGAATTCAAAGAAAAAAAAAAAGGTTTCATAAAAAATAGACTTCATAAATGCATCATATTTTACAATGTTTTTATTGTTTTAGGGTTTTTATATATATAAATATTCCCATCTTGCAGCGTCCTATGTTGTTTAATGCTGTTGTGTCTGATGTACTTGTGCATGCAAACTTATGTCAGTATTGTAAAGTAAAAAATTATTTTTTACTAAAGTTTCCAAGTGAAAGTGAAATCGTGAGTGGTAACACTATACGCACACTCTGGTTTACAAGTATTGGCTGCATGTGCAGGCATCTGGAATTTTCATGGATGATTCAGGCCTCACACTCCAAGAACAATCAATTTTAACATCTGGAAATTCTCACACACTGTGGCCAACACAGTGAATCAGTCTCAGAAGAGTAACTGGAAACGTCTCGGTTACGTATGTAACCCTCGTTCCCTGAAGGAGGGAACGGAGACGTCACGTCGGATGACCGACGAAATTGGGATCTCGCCAGAGAGACCAATCCACTTCGAGTGTAACTAAACGAGCCAATGGACATTGGCATGCGATTATTGCATCCAGCTGCCGCTGATCACAGCGTGAGCATAAGAGGCAGCTGATGCACCGCATCAATTATGTTTTCGCTGAGGAGCCGAGCCGGCGACCCGGCAGCTCAGCGGTGGTACAGCGACTGTGGCGACGGGACGTGACGTCTCCGTTCCCTCCTTCAGGGAACGAGGGTTACATACGTAACCGAGACGTTCCCCTTTCAGTCGGTCACTCCGAGTCACGTCGGATGACCGACGAAATTGGGATCCCTACCAAAGCGCCACAGGAGCTGCCCCTTCCAGTGCCCTGTGTAGGGCTCCTGACCCTTCCTATAAGGCAGACGATAGGACCGGGCTCTACACAGAGAAGGTCAACTACTGGTGTTCCTTGAGCAACCCAAACAGTAGGACTAGGATAACACTGGGAAGCGTGCCCTTCCACTTGGAAGAGGCACACTGCGGAGTCACCTCCTCCCAAAGGGGGTTTAAGTGACATTCAAACATGTGAAGTAACCCAGAGGGCCCTTTTGCACATGGAAGTCTCTGAGATGGCTCAGGCTGCATCTTTAGAGATGGCAGAACGTGGTCCGCCAGGGGAAACACGGCTCTAATAAGAATACCGTGGAATACACATATGGGATCCCGACAGGGTCTCTCATATGGGCACTAGCCTCGCACCAGTTTTCAAGAATTCATTGGCTGAAGGCCTGGCGCCGGACGCTCCGCCGTGTCCGGACGCCGGAGTGCTGGAGGACTCAACAGGGTTTGCCTGGTTAAGGAACTCTCTGGAGAATTAGGCGTAAGGACGCCGCAAGCCGACTCTGAGCCGGCCCTCTCAGTGCCACTACCCGTTTGAGGTGAGAACACAGGAGGAAACCGGTTCGACACGTAGGCTATAAAACCTAGCGAACGTGTTGGGAGTCGCCCAACCCGCAGCTCTACAGATGTCTGCTAGCGAGGCACCACGAGCCAGCGCCCAGGACGATGCGACACCCCTAGTGGAGTGAGCACGCAACCTGAGCGGGCAGGGCACACCTTGTGCTTCGTAGGCCAAGGTGATGGCATCCACTATCCAGTGGGCCATCCTCTGCTTGGAGACAGCCTTCCCCTTCTGCTGTCCTCCGTAACAGACAAAGAGCTGTTCTGAGGTCCTGAAGCTCTGAGTTCTATCCACGTACTGACGCAGTGCGCGTACAGGACAGAGCAAAGCTAGGGCTGGGTCTGCCTCCTCCAGGGGCAGCGCTTGCAGGCTCACTACCTGGTCCCTGAAGGGCGTGGTAGGAACCTTGGGCACATAGCCGGGCCGGGGCCTCAGTGTTGCACTGGAGTCAGCCGGCCCAAACTCAAGGCACGATTCGTCGACCGAAAATGCCTGCAGGTCCCCCACCCTCTTGATTGAGGCCAATGCAGTCAGGAGTAGGGTTTTCATAGAAAGAAACTTCAACTCGACTGACTGCAATGGCTCAAAGGGGGCAGTTTGTAGGGCTCTTAGCACCAAAGCCAAATCCCAAGAGGGAAGGGAGGGAGGCCTCGGAGGATTTAACCTCCTGGCCCCCCTAAGAAACCTGACGACCAGATCGTGCTTCCCCACCGACCTCCCCTCTATGGGGTCGTGGTGGGCAGAAATAGCAGCAACATATACCTTAAGGGTGGAGGGGGACAGCCTACGCTCCAACCCTTGTTGCAAAAAGGAAAGCACGGCTCTGATCGAACATCTCCGGGGGTCCTCCTGGTAAGAGGAACACCATTCGACGAACAGGTTCCACTTCAGCGCATAGGCCCGTCTTGTGGACGGTGCTCGTGCTGAAGCGATAGTGAGCGCTACCTCCTGGGGCAGGTCACCTAGAACCTCCGCGTCCCGTCCAGGGACCACACATGAAGTTTCCACAAGTCTGGACGCGGGTGCCAGAGGGTGCCCCGTCTCTGAGAAAGCAGATCCTTCCTCAGAGGAATCGGCCAGGGAGGGGCTGTCGCGAGGAGCATGAGTTCCGGGAACCAGGTCCTGTTGGGCCAATATGGAGCCACTAACAGGACCTGCTCCTCGTCCTCCCTGATCTTGCACAATGTCTGTGCTAGCAGGCTCACTGGGGGAAACGCATACTTGCGCAAGCCCTGGGGCCAGCTGTGTGCCAGTGCATCCGTGCCGAGCGTTGCCTCGGACAGGGAGTAGAACCACTGGCAGTGGGTGGTTTCTGGATGCAAACAGGTCTACCTGAGCAACTCCGAACCGACTCCAAATCAGCTGGACCGCCTGGGGATGGAGTCTCCACTCCCCAGGAAGTGCCGCTCGAGACAGCTCGTCGGCCGCCTGATTGAACACTCCTGGGATGTGGATGGCACGAAGGGACCTCAGATGCTTCTGACTCCAGAGGAGGAGGTGGCGGGCGAGTTGCGACATGCGACGGGAGCGCAAACCGCCTTGCCGGTTGATATAGGCAACGGTCGCAGTGTTGTCCGTACGGACCAGAACGTCCCTGCCCCAAAGGCGCCCTCTGAGGCGGCACAGGGCAAGGCGTACTGCCAGCAACTCGAGGCAATTGATATGCCAACGCAGAAGGGGGCCCGTCCAACCCCTGATACTGCGTGCCCGTTGTACGTGGCACCCCAGCCGGTGGCCGAGGCATCCGTGAATACCACAGCATGCCTGGATACCTGCTCCAGGGGCACTCCTGCCCGAAGGAACGAAGTATCTGACCACGGGCTGAAGGTCTTGCGGCAGGCCGGTGTAATCTGAACCCGGTGAGTACCGCGTTTCCACGCCCACCTCGGGATTCGATCATGGAGCCAGTGCTGAAGCGGTCTCATATGGAGCAGACCGAGCGGAACTATGGCCGCAGCTGCAGCCATATGCCCCAGGAGCCTCTGAAAGAGTTTCAGTGGGACCGCTGTCCTGCCTGATAAAGTCTTGAGGCAGTTCAGCACCGACTGAGCACGTTCCTGGGTGAGGCGTGCTGTCTGGTTGACCGAATCCAACTCCATGCCGAGAAAAGAGATCCTCTGCACTGGCACGAGTTGCTCTTTTCCCAATTGACCCGAAGGCCCAACTGGCTGAGGTGCCTGAGCACCAGGTCCCTGTGTGCGCACAACAGCTCTCGAGACTGTGCAAGTATGAGCCAGTCGTAGAGGTAGTTGAGAATGCGCACACCCCGTTGTCTCAGGGGAACAAGGGGCCGCCTCTGCGACTTTGGTGAAGACACGAGGCGAAAAGGGACAGCCGGAAGGGCAGGACCTTGTACTGATATGCCCGACCGTCGAACGCGAATCGCAGGAATGGCCTGTCTCGCGGGAGAATCGAAACATGAAAGTACGCGTCCTTCAGGTCGATTGCTGCAAACCAATCTAGGGGACGGACGCATCCAAGAATGCGTTTCTGCGTCAACATCTTGAACGGCATCTTGTGAAGTGCACGGTTCAAAACTCGCAGATCCAAGATCGGTCGTAACCCACCGCTTTTCTTGGGCACAATGAAGTAAGGGCTGTAAAACCCCGACCTCATATCGGCTGGAGGGACCGGCTCTATTGCATCCTTCGCCAGTAGGACTGCAATCTCCGCGAGCAAGACAGGGGCATCGACGGCTTTGACTGAAGTGTACCGGATGCCCCTGAACTTGGGGGGGACGCCGGGCGAACTGAATCGCATAGCCGAGTCTGATGGTCCGCAGGAGCCACCGGGACGGGCTGGGGAGCGCTAACCAGGCTCCGAGAGACCGCACCAGCGGGGCCAACGGGCCCACCGACATGCCCGCGGTGGGGCAGCGAGGTGGAACACAGGGACCGGCCCCAGGGCCTGTGACGGCCTGGCCTGTGACGGCAGGGGGCGGGGTCTGGGTGTGTAGTGTAGCACTCACCTGATTTCTCCTCGCATGGGAGGAGACACAGGAACCCGGCTTGAGGCTTGTGACAGCCCGGCGTTTGACGACTTGAAGCGGGGACTGGAGTGCTACTGCCCTTACCTGGTTCCACGAATGGGCAGGAGGGGTGCTCTTGGGCAACCACCCGCTGCCTGCTGGCGAGAGAGGAGGAGGGAAGTGATCCTGTGATGCACGGATCACCACTCTCCTCCTCTTGAGACCCGGAGATTGAGGAGACCGCTCTTTACTGATGTTTTGGGTACCGCTGGCTGCTGGGCCAGCGGCGGAACAAAATGAACAAAAGATACTCCACCCGGCCCTCCTCCGGGGGAGGGAGTGGTGCAGTCACCATCTCCCGAAGAGCAGTCTCCTCCATCTCTGGGTCGACCGTCCCAGGGCCTCTTGCACTTGCGCTTGCCGCCAGGTTTGGCGGGGGCCTGGACGGGCTGGGCGTCCTGCCTGCGACCGGCTCCACGACGCTGCCTGGTGAAGGCTGCTGCGGCTGCGCGGGAGCGGGGACGGCCGCAGGGGGCGCCCACGGCGACGAGCAGGCTGAGTGGCTGCAGCCGGGGTGGAAGCAGCAGGTTTCCTCCGGCGCATGATGTGTTTGCCTCAGTCTGCTTCTGGGCTGCCGAGAACTGCTGGGCAAAGCTCTCGACAGCGTCGCCGAAAGGGCCGGTCTGTGACACGGGAGTACCTTCTCCTGCCCCGTCATGTCAGCGAGACACAGCCAGAGATGGCGCTCCTGGACATCGCACAACCCAGAGACTGTGCGGTCACCTTCGTCACTCGTAGCGCGAGGTCCGTCGCAGCACGCAGCTCATGTAGAACCGCCAGGTCGTGACCACCCTCGTGCAGGTCTTTCAGTGCTTTGGCCTGGTGGACCTGCAGCAACGCCATAGCGTGGAGGGCGGAAGCCGCCTCCCCACAGGCTCTATAAGCACTGCCAGTTAGACCTGACGAATACTTAGAGGCCCGTGAGGGGAGACACGGATCACCCCGCAGGGTGGAAGCGGCTGTTGGACACAGTTGCATGGCCACAGACCGTTCCACCGAGGGGATGCCCGCATACCCCAAAGCGGCTCCACCATCGAGGGTGGTGAGAGCGGAAGAACTACAAGATGTGTTTCGGGCAGTGAAAGGTGCCCTCCACAATCTTGTCAGCTCCTCATGCACTTCCGGAAAGAATGGCACCGGAGGGGGGCGCTGAGAACCAGCGCCACCCCCACCGAGGAACCACTCGCACAGCCTCGAAGGATCGGGACACGGTGGCTTTTTAGGATTCCACACGAGCCCGACATTCTCGGCGGCCCGGGAAAGCATAGCCGTCATCTCTGGGTCTGGCACGGACAACGCTACCACACCCGAAGGGGGCAACGCAGCCGGGTCGTCATCCCCGGAGAGAGAGGGCCCGCCCTCCGATGCGGTGATCGACATCTGGTCGTCAGAGGGGGCACCGAAGGAAACGCGTGGCCAGCGCGCTCCTTCGGCAGCTCCACCGGCTGCGGAGTGCTTGAGGGGTGAGGAGCTCCACTTGGGGAAGCCCTCACCGTAATCCTCAAATCACCTCTAACTCCACCGGATCCAGTGTGCACGCCGGATCACGGCAGGCAGAGGGACTCTGCCATGTTTGACATAGCAGAGTCGCACTCCGAGATGGTCATGTCCCCGCAAGAAGAACATGAACCATCCACGAAAGCCACCTCAGCGTGCTGAATGCCCAGACACGTGAGGAAGCGATCGTGACCGTCCTGAGGCGCCAGGAAACGACCACACCCAGAAACGCACGGGTGAAAAGACATCTTTAAAAAGACGCGATCACCCGTGTTGCTCTTTTAGAGAAATTGCTCTTTCAGAGAAATGCTCTTTTAGTGCTGAAGCACGCAGGGGAGCTGGCCACCGCACACTCCTAGTGTGGCTGTCAGCAGGAAGACGATCTTTCTCTCCCGGACACCGTGACCACCGCTGCCGCGCCGTAACGCCCGCACTCGCTCGCAGAACACTCTCTTGGAAGGGAGAGCAGTAGCTTTAACCACTACCGCTCGGCTCCGAAGCGAAAGGATAATTGATGCGGTGCATCAGCTGCCTCTTATGCTCACGCTGTGATCAGCGGCAGCTGGATGCAATAATCGCATGCCAATGTCCATTGGCTCGTTTAGTTACACTCGAAGTGGATTGGTCTCTCTGGCGAGATCCCAATTTCGTCGGTCATCCGACGTGACTCGGAGTGACCGACTGAAAGGGGAACTAAACGTGTTGTGTGCTTGAGAGTGCAAGAGTCTGCATTTGTAGCTATTCATTTATTTATTATCTGATAAGTTCTCTCCAGTTGGGAAAATCCATGTCCAGCCCAGTCCGAGCCTTATAAAATGTCTCTAGCTGGGTGAAGACCTGATGTGTCTGAACTGAGCGAACCTGAGAGGTAAGAGACTGACTGAACCAACCTCTTTCTTAATGCAAACATGTTAAGTTACAGATGGTTTATCTATAGCTTTTATTAATATTACCATTTGCTCACTTTCATATTTTTATATGTTCAGCTCTGTAAGCATGAAGCTTATTCTTGCTGTGCTGGTATTGGTTTTGGTGGTCGAGACCCAGGCGCAATGGTACTACTACCCAGGACAAGCCATCGGAGGTCACTTTTTCCTTTTTATCTGCATTTACTCCTAAATCATGCACTCAGCTGAGTCAGTTCACAGGCAGATTTTAACCACCTCACTGTGTTTTGTAGGTGCAAAGGACATGTGGCGTGCTTACCAGGATATGAGGGATGCCAACCATCATGACTCAGACAAGTATTTCCATGCACGCGGGAACTATGATGCTGCAAAAAGGGGCCCCGGAGGCAAATGGGCAGCCAAAGTAATCAGGTATGTCATCTGTGGCAGATTTGACATGATTTTATTCCTCAGAAGTTCTTATAGTGAGCAAGCAAATTTGCTTCCTCACACTATATCATGCAACAGCAGCTCAATGTGCAATTATGGATGTTTTTGAGAATTTTGAATTGTAATATTATTATTGTATGTTAATGTTTACATTTTAAGTGCATGGAAATTGCATTAAATCACTAGTAAATCTTGTTCTGATGTGTGCAGTGATGCAAGAGAGTCTGTGCAGGGACTGACTCGCAGGGGTAATTCAGATGCTGAAGCTGACCAGGAAGCCAATCGCTGGGGGCGTAACGGCGGTGACCCCAACCGCTACAGACCGAGACGCCTTCCCGAAAATTACTGAAAAGAAGCTCATCAGTGCAATAGAAAATGACTGAAATCATTTTTGCTCTAAAACTGCTTGATTCAATTTGACATAAAACCATTTCACTCTTCCTTTTTACATTTTGACACTATCCTTAATTACATCTTCATTTATGACATCAAAAAAGCAATCTTTAAGTTTTAGCATCATTCAATCGATGTAACATGGTCTAATGTCTGAATAAAGCAAACAAATTCATTTGTAGTTGTGTATGTTTTTAATACGTCCCTCATTGTTTATGTTGGAGCGCCACAAGCTGGTCACTCATGCACATTGATCCACAAAATGTCAATTAAAAAATAATAAATATAAAAATAGTCAAATTTTAAAAATAAAAATAAAAAAGCAAGAAAGTCAGGAAGAAAAAAAGAAAGAAAGACTGATTTTTTAATGTATAAATGTTTTTGACTTTGATTTTATTTATTTGTATAGAGACAGCAGGCTATAAAAAAATAAAAAATAAAATAAAATAAAAAAATCATGATTTCAGCACAAGATAAAAAGTGTTTTTGCTTTTGTGTGGAGGTTTTGCTGTTGTTTGTTCTCCCAAATGTTAAAACTGCTTGTTCTTGCAGTGTGAGGCAAAGAAAATATATTTGATATTTTATTATTAATTTGATATATATGCTTCAATATTAAACACTAGGGCTGTAGTCAAATCCACCTTTGTCGAGTCCAAGACAAGTCCAAGACCATGACTATCGAGTCCGAGTCAAGACCGAGTCCAAAGAGGTTCAAGTCTGAGAGTTTCGAGTCCAAGTCAAGTCCAAGTCCAAATGAGACAGTCAAAACAGAGAAAGAAAAAAATCTTCTTCAAGACCACGTATTTAACTATTGATAATTTATGTGAAGCAAGAGACAGCATATCTTCTATTCTAAGATAATCATTTTGCATTATTATTTGTAATCATAAAAGGTATGTGCAGAGAAACAACACTGTAAGATCAAATTAGGCCATTTTATTTACTTTAAGTATAGCAATTTCACTAAAGTCACATAAGCTGAAGTGCAACTTCACATTTTCAGTATTTTTATTAGTGTAACAATCACATTCTGGGCTGTCAATGGAAAATGTTACAAACAAGCAACTTAAGTGTCACTAAATAAATCGACATGTTCCCATTCTTCAACTTATTACTTGTTCTAAAGCAGGGGTCTCCAAACTTAGTCCTGGAGGTTGCAGAACTACATTTTAATATTAGAAACAATACTAATGATATTAGTTAGATGCCAGATATACTAGCCTATGTATTTTTAAGCTATGATTCTCCCACGATTCTGAAAACAAAACATAAGACAACCAAACAAAATATGTAATTTACGTGAGTTTTACTTAATGTTATAAATGAGTCTATTTATAAATGTCTAAAATGTTATAAATTAGTCTATTTAAAAATTATTAATTTAAATGAATTCATTATATTAAAAATAAATAAATAAAAATGTAAATAATACAAATAAATAAATAAATGAAGGCTTGTTTCGTTTTGAATCTCTTGAATGAGTGATTCAGACATCAAATACATTTAACAGTCACTCTTCGCCACCTACTGGCATAATATAGCCTAACATTTCCAATCTTTATTTCAAGCGTTACCCATTTTGTCCGGACTCGAGTACAGCTCTATTAAACACTAACAGATCTCCCCTATAATAATACTGAGCAAAAACACATGAAATAACACTCAATTTTAAAAATGTTACTCTTCTTTAACAGTCAGAAGCAAAGCATGCTGGGAACTAGAAATCTGGTGTAACTCATTCACATTTGGAACATGTATGTGCAATGTACTCAATAAAGGATCAAACTTAGTGAATCTTAGACGCGTTTTTGTCTTCATTTCTAAATATATTTGTATGTATCAATATATAGCCACATTGTCAATGCATAGATAGATTGGCGTATATTGAAAAGTATAAGCACTGGTTTCCCAAATGTATTGTGTAATATATCGCATTATATTTTGCAGCATATTCCCATATATTTTTGTTTCGTAATGGATGGAAATTCCAGATGCCTGCACATGTAGCCAACACTTGTATTTAGTGTTACCACTCAGACTTTCACTTTCACTTGGAAACTTTGGTAAAATCATTTTTACTGTAAGACTCTTATTGACAGAAGTTTGAATGCACAAGTACATCGGACACAACAGCATTAAACGACATAGGACACTGCAAGGTGGGAATATATTAAAAAATATATATAAAATAATAATAAAAAAAATATTGTAAAATATGATGCATTTAACTTATTGTTAAAACTTTGAAATATGTCACCAAATTTTTGCCTTTACTAATTATATATGTGCTTTCAGTTTTATTGATGTTTTGTATGTTTTTCTTATGAAAAATCATAAGGACCTGCAGAGATACAAATTAGCCTGTGCTATAATCTCTATGTGCAATTCATCATTTTTAGTTTATTTTGTGCTGAAGTCATTATTTATCTTTTTTATTATTATTATTATTGGCACTTTGTGGATCAGTGTGCTTGGGGGACCAGCCGGTGGCGCTCCCTTAATGAATAATGAGTGAGGTGAATGAAAATAGACACACAAATGGTTGAAGTTGTTTACTCAGATACTAAAACATATTGAATAGACTTTGATCTCACGATTTCACGTTATCATGTAATCCTACCAACCTACCCACAACCTACAACTACAGTAAAACAGAAGAAACGGAGATGAAGATGTAGTATTTGGAGGGATAGCCTAAATTGTCACTACAGTGAAGTAAGCATCGGTTCATATACCCCTACATTATGACAGAGAGGATCAGATAGATAAAGATCCTCTCAAAATTTAGTTATAGCTTTTGAACAGAAATGCAGCGCAAGCAGTCCATTTTCTTGATAAAAATGAGGCTCAACCTTTTATTTTATTGTAAATCAAAGCTATGTAACATTAAATGCAGATTTCATTAATGCCCAGTCAAGACAAAGATGTTGGTAGATAAATGTGCTTGAGTGACCAGCTGGAGGTGACGTAATGAAAACAGACACACAAAGTACAAATTAATTTTCTTGCTTTATTCAGACACTAGAGCGTGTTACATAGACTGAATGATGCTAAAACTTAAAAGATTGCATTTTTCATGTCATAAATGCAGATTTAAGTAATTAAAGATAATTGTCAAGATGTAGTAAAAAAGTGAAATTTTTTTATGCAAAACTGAATCATCAGTATTACAGTAAAATGATTTCAGTCATTTTCTTTTGCACTGATGATCTTCTTTTCAGTACTTATGGGGAAGGCCATTTGGTCTGTAGCGGTTGGGGTCACCACCGTTATGTCCCCAGTGATCGGTTTCCTGGTCAGCTTCAGAATCCACTTTAGCTCGGCCCGAATCACACAATCCCTGCAGAGCCTCTCTTGCATTACTGCACATATCAGAACAGTAATTTAATTACGTAAGATAATAATATTGCAATTCAAAATTCTCAAAAAATAATTTAAACATCCATAATAGCACACTGAGCTGCTGTTGCATATAGTGCAAGGGAGCAATTATTCTTGCTCAGTATAAATGCTCAAATGAATCTCTAAGGAATAAAATCATGTCAAATCTGACATACCTGATCACTTCGGCTGCCCATCTGCCTCCGGGGCCCCTACTTGCAGCATCATAGTTCCCGCATGCATGGAAACACTTGTCTGAGTTTTCCAGTTGGCCTCCTTCATATCCTGGTAAGCATGCCACATGTCCTTTGCACCTACAAAACACAGTGAAGTGTTTAAAATCTGCCTGTGAACTGACTCAACTGAGTGCATTACTTAAGAGTAAATGCAGATTACTCTTACAAATATGTGGGTGAGAGGACAACAGAAGATGGACTTATTCCATGGATGGATTATGGAGGCGTATTTTGGCCAGAAGCAACAGTTTAAAGGTAAAAAGCCTTAATGATGGGTTTTTTCTTACAAGCTTGCATCTTTTCGCTTCACGACATTAATTGATGGACTGAAGTCGTGTGGATTACTGTGATGTTTTTATCAGCTGTTTGGACTCTCTTTCTGACGGCACCCATTCACTGCAGAGAATACACTGGTGATCAAGTGATGCAATGCTAAATTTCTCCAAATCTGTTGAAGAAACAAACTCATCTACATCTTGGATGGCCTGAAAGTGAGTAGAATTGAGCAAATATTCATTTTTGGGTGAACTGTTCTTTTAAATATTCCTCTTATTACAATCGATTTAATGGGATTTTAGCATAAAAGAGTGTAAACTGAAACTTCTTAAGCACAGCATTCTTACATTGTGATGTTGAGGCAATATCTCACATCTGTCTTTTGGCTGTGTCAGGTTTTTCCGAAGCTAGATTCATTGGCTTGGATGTGGGTTGGACAGTTTTCTAGTTGTGATGTGCCATAAATATTTTGGTTCTTTGGACTGATTCCCCTGGTGCACAACTGTTTCTGGGAAGTCAGGTGTCTTCGAGACAGCCATGATTATTTACTTTCTTGTCTAATTAAGATTAGAAGAGTGCAAAAAAAGGCCAGCCATATTAACTGATGCAAATCTTTTCGTAACTGAACAGTTTATGTCTGAAACTATTAGTGATTAATTTTTAATGCATGTGGCATACACTTTTATCTGAAGCGACTTCAGGTTTACACATTTTATCGGGTCATGCTTTCCCTTTGAAAAATGAAACCTTGATGTTTCTAGTGCCATCCATAGTAGGATGTGTAATACAATGTAAATCCACAATTAAATATTTTTGTGATTTTTTTTTTTTTTTCAATTAAATGGCATCATTGACTGATTCACTGTTTTGGCCACAATGTGTGAGAACAATTTCAGTGTTTTTGCTTTTGTGTGGAGTTTTTGCTCTTTTGCTCTCCCAAATGTTTAAACTGCTTGTTCTTGCAGTGTGATACTTAAATCATCCCAGGACATGGAAATTTCAGATGCCTGCACATGTAACAAACACTTGCAGACCAGAGTGTGTGTATATAGTTTTACCACTCACGCTTTCACTTTCACTTAGAAACTTAAATCAATTTTTACAATCATTTTTTACCTTAAGACTCTTATTGACAAGTTTTCAGTACATCAGACACAACATTAAACAACATAGGACGCTGCAAGGTGGGAATTACCTGTATATACAGTATATATATAATAGCCAATAAAACAATAAAAACATTGTAAAATAAAAAGCATTTATGAAGTCTAACTTTTAAGCTTTTAAGAATTTCTGAAAGCTTTTTTTGATTTTTTTTTGTTTTTTGCACTGAATCCTAAAATAAGTCATTAGTGATTTGATAAAACTTCAAAATGTTACCAAATTAAATTACAGTGTTATTTTTAGCATTTACATAAGTGCTTTCAGTTTTAATGATGTTTTGTATGTTTTGCTTATGAAAAATCATATAGGGACCTGCAGAGATGCAAATTAGTCTGTGCTATAATATAATGTGTAATTCATCATTTTCAGTTTATTTTGTGCTTTTTTTTGTACTGACTCTCTTTCTTTCTTTCTTTCTTTCTTACAAAATATCATTAAAACTGAAAGCACATGCAGTATATAATTAGTAAATGCTAAAAAAGGCAAATTTTATTTGATTTGGTAACATATTCCAAAGTTTTAACAACTCACTAATGACTTCTTTTAGAATTCAAAGAAAAAAAAAGGTTTCATAAAAAATAGACTTCATAAATGCATCATATTTTACAATGTTTTTATTGTTTTAGGGTTTTTATATATATAAATATGCCCATCTTGCAGCGTCCTATGTTGTTTAATGCTGTTGTGTCTGATGTACTTGTGCGTGCAAACTTATGTCAGTATTGTAAAGTAAAAAATGATTTTTTACCAAAGTTTCCAAGTGAAAGTGAAATCGTGAGTGGTAACACTATACGCACACTCTGGTTTACAAGTATTGGCTGCATGTGCAGGCATCTGGAATTTTCATGGATGATTCAGGCCTCACACTCCAAGAACAATCAATTTTAACATCTGGAAATTCTCACACACTGTGGCCAACACAGTGAATCAGTCTCAGAAGAGTAACTGGAAACTAAACGTGTTGTGTGCTTGAGAGTGCAAGAGTCTGCATTTGTAGCTATTCATTTATTTATTATCTGATAAGTTCTCTCCAGTTGGGAAAATCCATGTCCAGCCCAGTCCGAGCATTATAAAGTGTCTCTAGCTGGGTGAAGACCTGATGTGTCTGAACTGAGCGAACCTGAGAGGTAAGAGACTGACTGAACCAACCTCTTTCTTAATGCAAACATGTTAAGTTACAGATGGTTTATCTATAGCTTTTATTAATATTACCATTTGCTCACTTTCATATTTTTATATGTTCAGCTCTGTAAGCATGAAGCTTATTCTTGCTGTGCTGGTATTGGTTTTGGTGGTCGAGACCCAGGCGCAATGGTACCGCTACCCAGGACAAGCCATTGGAGGTCACTTTTTCCTTTTTATCTGCATTTACTCCTAAATCATGCACTCAGCTGAGTCAGTTCACAGGCAGATTTTAACCACCTCACTGTGTTTTGTAGGTGCAAAGGACATGTGGCGTGCTTACCAGGATATGAGGGATGCCAACCATCAGGACTCAGACAAGTATTTCCATGCACGCGGGAACTATGATGCTGCAAAAAGGGGCCCCGGAGGCAAATGGGCAGCCAAAGTAATCAGGTATGTCATCTGTGGCAGATTTGACATGATTTTATTCCTCAGAAGTTCTTATAGTGAGCAAGCAAATTTGCTTCCTCACACTATATCATGCAACAGCAGCTCAATGTGCAATTATGGATGTTTTTGAGAATTTTGAATTGTAATATTATTATTGTATGTTAATGTTTACATTTTAAGTGCATGGAAATTGCATTAAATCACTAGTAAATCTTGTTCTGATGTGTGCAGTGATGCAAGAGAGTCTGTGCAGGGACTGACTCGCAGGGGTAATTCAGATGCTGAAGCTGACCAGGAAGCCAATCGCTGGGGACGTAACGGCGGTGACCCCAACCGCTACAGACCGAGACGCCTTCCCGAAAATTACTGAAAAGAAGCTCATCAGTGCAATAGAAAATGACTGAAATCATTTTTGCTCTAAAACTGCTTGATTCAATTTGACATAAAACCATTTCACTCTTCCTTTTTACATTTTGACACTATCCTTAATTACATCTTCATTTATGACATCAAAAAAGCAATCTTTAAGTTTTAGCATCATTCAATCGATGTAACGGTCTAATGTCTGAATAAAGCAAACAAATTCATTTGTAGTTGTGTATGTTTTTAATACGTCCCTCATTGTTTATGTTGGAGCGCCACAAGCTGGTCACTCATGCACATTGATCCACAAAATGTCAATTAAAAAATAATAAATATAAAAATAGTCAAATTTTAAAAATAAAAATAAAAAAGCAAGAAAGTCAGGAAGAAAAAAAGAAAGAAAGACTGATTTTTTAATGTATAAATGTTTTTGACTTTGATTTTATTTATTTGTATAGAGACAGCAGGCTATAAAAAAATAAAAAATAAAATAAAATAAAAAAATCATGATTTCAGCACAAGATAAAAAGTGTTTTTGCTTTTGTGTGGAGGTTTTGCTGTTGTTTGTTCTCCCAAATGTTAAAACTGCTTGTTCTTGCAGTGTGAGGCAAAGAAAATATATTTGATATTTTATTATTAATTTGATATGTATGCTTCAATATTAAACACTAGGGCTGTAGTCAAATCCACCTTTGTCGAGTCCAAGACAAGTCCAAGACCATGACTATCGAGTCCGAGTCAAGACCGAGTCCAAAGAGGTTCAAGTCTGAGAGTTTCGAGTCCAAGTCAAGTCCAAGTCCAAATGAGACAGTCAAAACAGAGAAAGAAAAAAATCTTCTTCAAGACCACGTATTTAACTATTGATAATTTATGTGAAGCAAGAGACAGCATATCTTCTATTCTAAGATAATCATTTTGCATTATTATTTGTAATCATAAAAGGTATGTGCAGAGAAACAACACTGTAAGATCAAATTAGGCCATTTTATTTACTTTAAGTATAGCAATTTCACTAAAGTCACATAAGCTGAAGTGCAACTTCACATTTTCAGTATTTTTATTAGTGTAACAATCACATTCTGGGCTGTCAATGGAAAATGTTACAAACAAGCAACTTAAGTGTCACTAAATAAATCGACATGTTCCCATTCTTCAACTTATTACTTGTTCTAAAGCAGGGGTCTCCAAACTTAGTCCTGGAGGTTGCAGAACTACATTTTAATATTAGAAACAATACTAATGATATTAGTTAGATGCCAGATATACTAGCCTATGTATTTTTAAGCTATGATTCTCCCACGATTCTGAAAACAAAACATAAGACAACCAAACAAAATATGTAATTTACGTGAGTTTTACTTAATGTTATAAATGAGTCTATTTATAAATGTCTAAAATGTTATAAATTAGTCTATTTAAAAATTATTAATTTAAATGAATTCATTATATAAAAAAATAAATAAATAAAAATGTAAATAATAAAAATAAATAAACAAATGAAGGCTTGTTTCGTTTTGAATCTCTTGAATGAGTGATTCAGACATCAAATACATTTAACAGTCACTCTTCGCCACCTACTGGCATAATATAGCCTAACATTTCCAATCTTTATTTCAAGCGTTACCCATTTTGTCCGGACTCGAGTACAGCTCTATTAAACACTAACAGATCTCCCCTATAATAATATTGAGCAAAAGCACATGAAATAACACTCAATTTTAAAATTGTTACTCTTCTTTAACAGTCAGAAGCAAAGCATGCTGGGAACTAGAAATCTGGTGTACCTCATTCACATTTGGAACATGTATGTGCAATGTACTCAATAAAGGATCAAACTTAGTGAATCTTAGATGCGTTTTTGTCTTCATTTCTAAATATATTTGTATGTATCAATATATAGCCACATTGTCAATGCATAGATAGATTGGTGTATATTGAACTGTATAAGCACTGGTTTCCCAAATGTATTGTGTAATATATCGCATTATATTTTGCAGCATATTCCCATATATTTTTGTTTCCTAATGGATGGAAATTCCAGATGCCTGCACATGTAGCCAACACTTGTATTTAGTGTTACCACTCAGACTTTCACTTTCACTTGGAAACTTTGGTAAAATCATTTTTACTTTAAGACTCTTATTGACAGAAGTTTGAATGCACAAGTACATCGGACACAACAGCATTAAACGACATAGGACACTGCAAGGTGGGAATATATTAAAAAAAATATATAAAATAATAATAAAAAAAATATTGTAAAATATGATGCATTTAACTTATTGTTAAAACTTTGAAATATGTCACCAAATTTTTGCCTTTACTAATTATATATGTGCTTTCAGTTTTATTGATGTTTTGTATGTTTTTCTTATGAAAAATCATAGGGACCTGCAGAGATACAAATTAGCCTGTGCTATAATCTCTATGTGCAATTCATCATTTTTAGTTTATTTTGTGCTGAAGTCATTATTTATCTTTTTTATTATTATTATTATTGGCACTTTGTGGATCAGTGTGCTTGGGGGACCAGCCGGTGGCGCTCCCTTAATGAACAATGAGTGAGGTGAATGAAAATAGACACACAAATGGTTGAAGTTGTTTACTCAGATACTAAAACATATTGAATAGACTTTGATCTCACGATTTCACGTTATCATGTAATCCTACCAACCTACCCACAACCTACAACTACAGTAAAACAGAAGAAACGGAGATGAAGATGTAGTATTTGGAGGGATAGCCTAAATTGTCACTGCAGTGAAGTAAGCATCGGTTCATATACCCCTACATTATGACAGAGAGGATCAGATAGATAAAGATCCTCTCAAAATTTAGTTATAGCTTTTGAACAGAAATGCAGCGCAAGCAGTCCATTTTCTTGATAAAAATGAGGCTCAACCTTTTATTTTATTGTAAATCAAAGCTATGTAACATTAAATGCAGATTTCATTAATGCCCAGTCAAGACAAAGATGTTGGTAGATAAATGTGCTTGAGTGACCAGCTGGAGGTGACGTAATGAAAACAGACACACAAAGTACAAATTAATTTTCTTGCTTTATTCAGACACTAGAGCGTTACATAGACTGAATGATGCTAAAACTTAAAAGATTGCATTTTTCATGTCATAAATGCAGATTTAAGTAATTATAGATAATTGTCAAGATGTAGTAAAAAAGTAAAAATTTTTTATGCAAAACTGAATCATCAGTATTACAGTAAAATGATTTCAGTCATTTTCTTTTGCACTGATGATCTTCTTTTCAGTACTTATGGGGAAGGCCATTTGGTCTGTAGCGGTTGGGGTCACCACCGTTATGTCCCCAGTGATTGGTTTCCTGGTCAGCTTCAGAATCCACTTTACCTCGGCCCGAATCACACAATCCCTGCAGAGCCTCTCTTGCATTACTGCACATATCAGAACAGTAATTTAATTACGTAAGATAATAATATTGCAATTCAAAATTCTCAAAAAATAATTTAAACATCCATAATAGCACATTGAGCTGCTGTTGCATATAGTGCAAGGGAGCAATCATTCTTGCTCAGTATAAATGCTCAAATGAATCTCTAAGGAATAAAATCATGTCAAATCTGACATACCTGATCACTTCGGCTGCCTATCTGCCTCCGGGGCAGCATCATAGTTCCCGCATGCAAGGAAACACTTGTCTGAGTTTTTCAGTTGGCCTCCTTCATATCCTGGTAAGCATGCCACATGTCCTTTGCACCTACAAAACACAGTGAAGTGTTTAAAATCTGCCTGTGAACTGACTCAACTGAGTGCATTACTTAAGAGTAAATGCAGATTACTCTTACAAATATGTGGGTGAGAGGACAACAGAAGATGGACTTATTCCATGGATGGATTATGGAGGCGTATTTTGGCCAGAAGCAACAGTTTAAAGGTAAAAAGCATTAATGATGGGTTTTTTCTTACAAGCTTGCATCTTTTCGCTTCACGACATTAATTGATGGACTGAAGTCGTGTGGATTACTGTGATGTTTTTATCAGCTGTTTGGACTCTCTTTCTGACGGCACCCATTCACTGCAGAGAATACACTGGTGAGCAAGTGATGCAATGCTAAATTTCTCCAAATCTGTTGAAGAAACAAACTCATCTACATCTTGGATGGCCTGAAAGTGAGTAGAATTGAGCAAATATTCATTTTTGGGTGAACTGTTCTTTTAAATATTCCTCTTATTACAATATATTTAATGGGATTTTGGCATAAAAGAGTGTAAACTGAAACTTATTAAGCACAGCATTCTTACATTGTGATGTTGAGGCAGTATCTCACATCTGTCTTTTGGCTGTGTCAGGTTTTTCCGAAGCTAGATTCATTGGCTTGGATGTGGGTTGGACAGAGTTTTCTAGTTTTGGTGTGCCATAAATAATTTGGTTCTTTGGACTGATTCCCCTGGTGCACAACTGTTTCTGGGAAGTCAGGTGTCTTCGAGACAGCCATGATTATTTACTTTCTTGTCTAATTAAGATTAGAAGAGTGCAAAAAAAGGCCAGCCATAATAACTGATGCAAATCTTTTCGTAACTGAACAGTTTATGTCTGAAACTATTAGTGATTAATTTTTAATGCATTTGGCATACACTTTTATCTGAAGCGACTTCAGGTTTACACATTTTATCGGGTCATGCTTTCCCTTTGAAAAATGAAACCTTGATGTTTCTAGTGCCATCCATAGTAGGATGTGTAATACAATGTAAATCCACAATTAAATATTTTAGTGATATTTTTTTTTTTTAATTAAATGGCATCATTGACTGATTCACTGTTTTGGCCAGAATGTGTGAGAATAATTTCAGTGTTTTTGCTTTTGTGTGGAGTTTTTGCTCTTTTGCTCTCCCAAATGTTTAAACTGCTTGTTCTTGCAGTGTGATACTTAAATCATCCCAGGACATGGAAATTTCAGATGCCTGCACATGTAGCCAACACTTGCAAACCAGAGTGTGTGTATATAGTGTTACCACTCACGCTTTCACTTTCACTTAGAAACTTAAATCAATTTTTACAATCATTTTTTACCTTAAGACTCTTATTGACAAGTTTTCAGTACATCAGACACAACATTAAACAACATAGGACGCTGCAAGGTGGGAATTGCCTGTATATACAGTATATATATAATAGCCAATAAAACAATAAAAACATTGTAAAATAAAAAGCATTTATGAAGTCTAACTTTTAAGCTTTTAAGAATTTCTGAAAGCTTTTTTTGATTTTTTTGTTTTTTGCACTGAATCCTAAAATAAGTCATTAGTGATTTGATAAAACTTCGAAATGTTACCAAATTAAATAAAAAAGTGTTATTTTTAGCATTTACATAAGTGCTTTCAGTTTTAATGATGTTTTGTATGTTTTGCTTATGAAAAATCATATAGGGACCTGCAGAGATGCAAATTAGTCTGTGCTATAATATAATGTGCAATTCATCATTTTCAGTTTATTTTGTGCTTTTTTTTTGTACTGACTCCTTTCTTTCTTTCTTTCTTTCTTACAAAATATCATTAAAACTGAAAGCACATACAGTATATAATTAGTAAATGCTAAAAAAGGCAAATTTTATTTGATTTGGTAACATATTCCAAAGTTTTAACAACTCACTAATGACTTCTTTTAGAATTCAAAGAAAAAAAAAAGGTTTCATAAAAAATAGACTTCATAAATGCATCATATTTTACAATGTTTTTATTGTTTTAGGGTTTTTATATATATAAATATTCCCATCTTGCAGCGTCCTATGTTGTTTAATGCTGTTGTGTCTGATGTACTTGTGCATGCAAACTTATGTCAGTATTGTAAAGTAAAAAATTATTTTTTACTAAAGTTTCCAAGTGAAAGTGAAATCGTGAGTGGTAACACTATACGCACACTCTGGTTTACAAGTATTGGCTGCATGTGCAGGCATCTGGAATTTTCATGGATGATTCAGGCCTCACACTCCAAGAACAATCAATTTTAACATCTGGAAATTCTCACACACTGTGGCCAACACAGTGAATCAGTCTCAGAAGAGTAACTGGAAACTAAACGTGTTGTGTGCTTGAGAGTGCAAGAGTCTGCATTTGTAGCTATTCATTTATTTATTATCTGATAAGTTCTCTCCAGTTGGGAAAATCCATGTCCAGCCCAGTCCGAGCCTTATAAAATGTCTCTAGCTGGGTGAAGACCTGATGTGTCTGAACTGAGCGAACCTGAGAGGTAAGAGACTGACTGAACCAACCTCTTTCTTAATGCAAACATGTTAAGTTACAGATGGTTTATCTATAGCTTTTATTAATATTACCATTTGCTCACTTTCATATTTTTATATGTTCAGCTCTGTAAGCATGAAGCTTATTCTTGCTGTGCTGGTATTGGTTTTGGTGGTCGAGACCCAGGCGCAATGGTACCGCTACCCAGGACAAGCCATCGGAGGTCACTTTTTCCTTTTTATCTGCATTTACTCCTAAATCATGCACTCAGCTGAGTCAGTTCACAGGCAGATTTTAACCACCTCACTGTGTTTTGTAGGTGCAAAGGACATGTGGCGTGCTTACCAGGATATGAGGGATGCCAACCATCATGACTCAGACAAGTATTTCCATGCACGCGGGAACTATGATGCTGCAAAAAGGGGCCCCGGAGGCAAATGGGCAGCCAAAGTAATCAGGTATGTCATCTGTGGCAGATTTGACATGATTTTATTCCTCAGAAGTTCTTATAGTGAGCAAGCAAATTTGCTTCCTCACACTATATCATGCAACAGCAGCTCAATGTGCAATTATGGATGTTTTTGAGAATTTTGAATTGTAATATTATTATTGTATGTTAATGTTTACATTTTAAGTGCATGGAAATTGCATTAAATCACTAGTAAATCTTGTTCTGATGTGTGCAGTGATGCAAGAGAGTCTGTGCAGGGACTGACTCGCAGGGGTAATTCAGATGCTGAAGCTGACCAGGAAGCCAATCGCTGGGGGCGTAACGGCGGTGACCCCAACCGCTACAGACCGAGACGCCTTCCCGAAAATTACTGAAAAGAAGCTCATCAGTGCAATAGAAAATGACTGAAATCATTTTTGCTCTAAAACTGCTTGATTCAATTTGACATAAAACCATTTCACTCTTCCTTTTTACATTTTGACACTATCCTTAATTACATCTTCATTTATGACATCAAAAAAGCAATCTTTAAGTTTTAGCATCATTCAATCGATGTAACATGGTCTAATGTCTGAATAAAGCAAACAAATTCATTTGTAGTTGTGTATGTTTTTAATACGTCCCTCATTGTTTATGTTGGAGCGCCACAAGCTGGTCACTCATGCACATTGATCCACAAAATGTCAATTAAAAAATAATAAATATAAAAATAGTCAAATTTTAAAAATAAAAATAAAAAAGCAAGAAAGTCAGGAAGAAAAAAAGAAAGAAAGACTGATTTTTTAATGTATAAATGTTTTTGACTTTGATTTTATTTATTTGTATAGAGACAGCAGGCTATAAAAAAATAAAAAATAAAATAAAATAAAAAAATCATGATTTCAGCACAAGATAAAAAGTGTTTTTGCTTTTGTGTGGAGGTTTTGCTGTTGTTTGTTCTCCCAAATGTTAAAACTGCTTGTTCTTGCAGTGTGAGGCAAAGAAAATATATTTGATATTTTATTATTAATTTGATATATATGCTTCAATATTAAACACTAGGGCTGTAGTCAAATCCACCTTTGTCGAGTCCAAGACAAGTCCAAGACCATGACTATCGAGTCCGAGTCAAGACCGAGTCCAAAGAGGTTCAAGTCTGAGAGTTTCGAGTCCAAGTCAAGTCCAAGTCCAAATGAGACAGTCAAAACAGAGAAAGAAAAAAATCTTCTTCAAGACCACGTATTTAACTATTGATAATTTATGTGAAGCAAGAGACAGCATATCTTCTATTCTAAGATAATCATTTTGCATTATTATTTGTAATCATAAAAGGTATGTGCAGAGAAACAACACTGTAAGATCAAATTAGGCCATTTTATTTACTTTAAGTATAGCAATTTCACTAAAGTCACATAAGCTGAAGTGCAACTTCACATTTTCAGTATTTTTATTAGTGTAACAATCACATTCTGGGCTGTCAATGGAAAATGTTACAAACAAGCAACTTAAGTGTCACTAAATAAATCGACATGTTCCCATTCTTCAACTTATTACTTGTTCTAAAGCAGGGGTCTCCAAACTTAGTCCTGGAGGTTGCAGAACTACATTTTAATATTAGAAACAATACTAATGATATTAGTTAGATGCCAGATATACTAGCCTATGTATTTTTAAGCTATGATTCTCCCACGATTCTGAAAACAAAACATAAGACAACCAAACAAAATATGTAATTTACGTGAGTTTTACTTAATGTTATAAATGAGTCTATTTATAAATGTCTAAAATGTTATAAATTAGTCTATTTAAAAATTATTAATTTAAATGAATTCATTATATTAAAAATAAATAAATAAAAATGTAAATAATAAAAATAAATAAATAAATGAAGGCTTGTTTCGTTTTGAATCTCTTGAATGAGTGATTCAGACATCAAATACATTTAACAGTCACTCTTCGCCACCTACTGGCATAATATAGCCTAACATTTCCAATCTTTATTTCAAGCGTTACCCATTTTGTCCGGACTCGAGTACAGCTCTATTAAACACTAACAGATCTCCCCTATAATAATATTGAGCAAAAACACATGAAATAACACTCAATTTTAAAATTGTTACTCTCCTTTAACAGTCAGAAGCAAAGCATGCTGGGAACTAGAAATCTGGTGTAACTCATTCACATTTGGAACATGTATGTGCAATGTACTCAATAAAGGATCAAACTTAGTGAATCTTAGATGCGTTTTTGTCTTCATTTTTAAATATATTTGTATGTATCAATATATAGCCACATTGTCAATGCATAGATAGATTGGTGTATATTGAAAAGTATAAGCACTGGTTTCCCAAATGTATTGTGTAATATATCGCATTATATTTTGCAGCATATTCCCATATATTTTTGTTTCGTAATGGATGGAAATTCCAGATGCCTGCACATGTAGCCAACACTTGTATTTAGTGTTACCACTCAGACTTTCACTTTCACTTGGAAACTTTGGTAAAATCATTTTTACTTTAAGACTCTTATTGACAGAAGTTTGAATGCATAAGTACATCGGACACAACAGCATTAAACGACATAGGACACTGCAAGGTGGGAATATATTAAAAAATATATATAAAATAATAATAAAAAAAATATTGTAAAATATGATGCATTTAACTTATTGTTAAAACTTTGAAATATGTCACCAAATTTTTGCCTTTACTAATTATATATGTGCTTTCAGTTTTATTGATGTTTTGTATGTTTTTCTTATGAAAAATCATAGGGACCTGCAGAGATACAAATTAGCCTGTGCTATAATCTCTATGTGCAATTCATCATTTTTAGTTTATTTTGTGCTGAAGTCATTATTTATCTTTTTTATTATTATTATTATTGGCACTTTGTGGATCAGTGTGCTTGGGGGACCAGCCGGTGGTGCTCCCTTAATGAACAATGAGTGAGGTGAATGAAAATAGACACACAAATGGTTGAAGTTGTTTACTCAGATACTAAAACATATTGAATAGACTTTGATCTCACGATTTCACGTTATCATGTAATCCTACCAACCTACCCACAACCTACAACTACAGTAAAACAGAAGAAACGGAGATGAAGATGTAGTATTTGGAGGGATAGCCTAAATTGTCACTGCAGTGAAGTAAGCATCGGTTCATATACCCCTACATTATGACAGAGAGGATCAGATAGATAAAGATCCTCTCAAAATTTAGTTATAGCTTTTGAACAGAAATGCAGCGCAAGCAGTCCATTTTCTTGATAAAAATGAGGCTCAACCTTTTATTTTATTGTAAATCAAAGCTATGTAACATTAAATGCAGATTTCATTAATGCCCAGTCAAGACAAAGATGTTGGTAGATAAATGTGCTTGAGTGACCAGCTGGAGGTGACGTAATGAAAACAGACACACAAAGTACAAATTAATTTTCTTGCTTTATTCAGACACTAGAGCGTGTTACATAGACTGAATGATGCTAAAACTTAAAAGATTGCATTTTTCATGTCATAAATCCAGATTTAAGTAATTAAAGATAATTGTCAAGATGTAGTAAAATGAAATTTTTTTATGCAAAACTGAATCATCAGTATTACAGTAAAATGATTTCAGTCATTTTCTTTTGCACTGATGATCTTCTTTTCAGTACTTATGGGGAAGGCCATTTGGTCTGTAGCGGTTGGGGTCACCACCGTTATGTCCCCAGTGATTGGTTTCCTGGTCAGCTTCAGAATCCACTTTACCTCAGCCCGAATCACACAATCCCTGCAGAGCCTCTCTTGCATTACTGCACATATCAGAACAGTAATTTAATTACGTAAGATAATAATATTGCAATTCAAAATTCTCAAAAAATAATTTAAACATCCATAATAGCACACTGAGCTGCTGTTGCATATAGTGCAAGGGAGCAATTATTCTTGCTCAGTATAAATGCTCAAATGAATCTCTAAGGAATAAAATCATGTCAAATCTGACATACCTGATCACTTCGGCTGCCCATCTGCCTCCGGGGCAGCATCATAGTTCCCGCATGCAAGGAAACACTTGTCTGAGTTTTTCAGTTGGCCTCCTTCATATCCTGGTAAGCATGCCACATGTCCTTTGCACCTACAAAACACAGTGAAGTGTTTAAAATCTGCCTGTGAACTGACTCAGCTGAGTGCATTACTTAAGAGTAAATGCAGATTAAAAGGAAAAATAAGTGACCTTCAGTGGCTTGTCCTGGGTAGTGGTGCCATTGCGCCTCGGTCTCGACCACCAAAACCAACACTAGCACAGCAAGAATAAGCTTCATGATTACAGAGTTGAACATATAAAAATATACCAGTGAGCAAATTGTAATATTAAGCATGCCACAAACAGTAAAAGTTTAAGATCTCCATAGGTAAAGAATGATCTCTGTGCATAGAGAGATAAGAGTGTAGCTATAAATAAACAATCTATAACTTAACATGTTTGCATTAAGAAAGAGGTTGGTTCAGTCAATCTCTTACCTCTCAGGTTCACTCAGTTCAGACGCATCAGGTCTTCACCCAGCTAGAGACATTTTATAAGGCTCGGACTTGCTTTAGGAAAATCAGACTAACTTAGTCCTGAAACAGCTGTTCCCATGTTGTGCAACCGCTTCTGGGAAAATCAACATTTGTGAAGCATTGTGTCAAAGTAAAACTAAAACTAAAACCATAAAAAACTTTTTTACTTCAAATTAAAGTAAACATGAACTAAAATAAAATATAAAAAATGTAAACATATTTTATTTCAACTAGTTTAACGTGAAGTACTAAAATAACGAAATCAAAATAAACAAAAAACTAATAAATAAATGAATAAATACTATGCAGACATATTTAAAGAAAATAAAAATACAAAACCACAACTATATTTCTAAAACTTTAACTAAAAATAAAAATGAAAACAGAAAATATAAAAATAAAATCGAATTCAAAATATTAACAAAAACAATAATAGTATATCAGTGATACTAACACTGAAACAAAATGAAGCTGCAATCAATAATAATTAGACACACTCAAATGAAAAGTAGTATGGCAGAAATTAATCAGTTTTGTGGTGTAAAATGTGGTACATTTTTTGATGTCATAAAAGCAGATTTAATTAAAGATAATTGTCAAGATGTGTAAAAAAGAAAAAGAGTGAAATGGTTTTATGCAAAATTTAATTGATTTCAGTCATTTTCTGTTGCACTGGTGGTCTTTTTTTCAGTACTTTTTGGTTACATCCCCAGCGATTAGCAGAATACAATTTTTTACAATCATTTTGTCACCAATTTCAGAACCTTGATGTCATTTTTCAAAACTGTAGACACACAACTCAAAACAGTCATTATTTGTAACACAGGCTGTCCAATGTTTAAAACTTTGCATATTGTGTTCATATCTTTAAAGAAGTCTTGCATTTGCAGAAGCATTGGTTCAAAGAACTCATTTATTATGAAATATCATAGGAACATTACTTTAGATCGCCCACACACAAGATACCCATACTGTGCAGTTGTTAGTACAATCATTAAAACACATGATGCAGCTTTCATTATGGTTCTACACATTCATAAATCATTGTAATAGACTAGAGAGAAAAGTACAGACACTGGAATCATTAAACAGAATTTGAAAATTATTGATGAAATAATCAATTCACAACAGATTTTTCAAAAAAACTTTAAATAAGAAAAAATGAGGTAAGAAAAAATAAGAAAATACTAGGCCTACAGTAAAATGTCAACTGGAATGTTCCTCACTGCACTTCTATATTTTTATCAACCCTGTCTTGTGGATTTGGCCACAGGTTCTCATCCACATCATAATGGATGTTTTCATTCACTAAACATCTTGGAAAAAATCTTCTGGCATGGCAAATCCAGGCCTGACATTGGTCTCCTCCTGTGATGTCATTGCATGCATCATCTATGACCCGGAGAAGCATGACTTGTTTGTGAGGAGCCTATTGTGAACCTTCCACCTCCATGTGGAGAAAAACTCCTCAGTCGGGTTACAGTAAGGAAAGGGGAGTATGGGGGTAAATACAAGGTGATAAACTGTGGATGGACGTGAAACCATGATTGCACTCAGTGCCGTTGCTAGTAATTCTGGGCCCTTTGCACTGATTTTGCTGTGGGTCCCCTCAAAATCATATTCAGTGGGGGAGGGGTGGCCAGGGGCCAACATTGCTCTGGGCCCCTCTCAAAGTCTCCTCCATGTCATGGCCAGGTTAAAGCCTGCCTCATCCAAAAATATGGATGGTTTTCATCAGCTTCCAGCTCTATCACCCTCTAAAAAGACATTTATTGTAGGAAAAACAAATACTGATAAAAATGATATAGATTTTTTTTCTCCCAACAAAAGGCATCTTGAAACTGATCATACCTGAACATATTCAGTTCTCAGTTGCTTCACTTTCATAATCTAAACATTTAATATTGTTCATCATTTTCCATAAAAACTATGCTTCAAGAGTAATGCAACAGTTACAGTATATATATAATATTATATATATATTATATAGTGCAACAAAGCAGAGCTCATGATGACATGAAGTTTTTCATCATACCAGATGTTCAAGTTTATATGACAGAACTATGTTCATCTTGACAAGCACAAAGACACACTACAGGTGTCTTAGATTAAAGTCTTTCCTGTTTCACCACATTTTAATGCTAGCTTCCTCGTATCTGTTTTGTTGCCATATTATTATTATTACATAAGATTATATAGGCATTATTCGGTCATGTTTAGTCTTGCACTTCTTAGTCACTATGTGATTCAACATGATGAGCTTCATGGATGAATAAACACTGACCAGTTCAAGTCAGAAATGAACAGTTAGGTCTATGGAAACAATGGTTTA
The DNA here is from genome assembly GCA_039654775.1 of Spinibarbus caldwelli. Classification (NCBI taxonomy): domain Eukaryota; kingdom Metazoa; phylum Chordata; class Actinopteri; order Cypriniformes; family Cyprinidae; genus Spinibarbus; species Spinibarbus caldwelli. Next base: position 7,313,630 of record CM077220.1, on the reverse strand, counting down.
CAGTAAATCAGTTTAACAATGGGAAACACACAATGAACTGACATATTAAAATCATTTTTTCCACACATGAGCTACAGTAGATGTTCGTTGCATCTGTGTTTGTGGTTATTCTCACAGCTGTGTGGATCAAACTGAAGACAAATTTGTGTCGGTTTTGGTCTGCATAAACATGTTTCTACATGCTATAAATGTGTTGTGTATTTTCACAATATAAATATTTAAAACATAATACTTTCCTACTGATATACTGTTTTGTTATATATAAGGATCATACATTATTCTCGTCTTCCATATAAATGACAGTTAATAGAAGAGGAAGTGTAAATATTGATATAGTCAGGTTATATAACACCTGCCTCTTATGAAAAGAGAAGTGGGCTGTTTTTATTTCCTTCTCATGTTTCCCATTTTGTTGTTTTGTTTTGATTTGATGATTAAAGATACTAGACACCTGATCTGGCTGAAATATTAACCCTTTTACCACTGGTTGTTACAGCAAGACACAAAAACAGGAGTACATAACTCTTCAACAGGCTGATGATACATGTTTGCTGTATTGTAATATAACTGGGTTAAAAATTAAATTTCATCAGATGGGTGTCTGGTTTCCTTGGCTTCAGTGTAAGACTTGTCATGTTATATATAGCTAACCTAATACGGAGACAACTTTGGTCACATTTAATATGTGGACAACCACTAGAATCACCATTAAATATCATAAAACCTTAATAACTATATTTGCCATGATGAAAAAAAGAGACCTGATGCTAAAGTTTGAAACCTATGTGACAATTTATTGAGTCACAGTTCAAAATTATGTGATACTAAGAAGAAAAACACATGAACCCACACCAGAATAAAGTAGTAAACACTGTTATAAGGAATATAGTATTATAGCTATCAATATTATTTTTATTTCTTGTCAACCTACACTGTCATTCAGACATTTGGGGTCAGTAATACTTTTATTCAGCAAGGATGCATTGAATTAAGTTTTTTTTATGCTGTTCTTTTGAGCTTTTTATCCAGCAAAGAATCCTTAAATTTAGCACAGTCTTCAAAATGAATAGGAAATGTTTCTTGAGCAACAAATCAGCACATTAGAATGATTTCTGAAGGATCATGTGACACTGAAGACTGGAGTAATGATGCTGGAAATTCAACTTTGCATCACAGAAATAAATTACATTACATTTTCAAGAATTAGAATATTTTAGATCTATAAATGCAGCCTTGGTAAGCAGATGATAATTCTTTCAGTAACATTAAAAGTCACACTACTTTTTAAACCTCCTGCCCTCAGACTGTAACTCAATATTGATTCAAATATGCAAGAAAATCTTTAAGTTCAATATATTTGACATAAATAAAATAAAGCACTAAAGCCATTCTTTGCACATTTCTATTAATAACCCCCTTTGAAAGCTCATGTCTGGAAATGATAAAGGAACCATAAGTCAAGTTCAGATCCCAGAGGTTTCTATTTTATTGGTTTGGAGCATAATTTCATTGACAAATCACACATCACATGCAGGCAGGTCAAACTGTGAACGAGCTAGAGATATAGAGTTCAATGGCTTATGAGAAGTGCGACTTTAAACAGCAAAGCATGGCAGAGTCAAACAAGTTAAGAGGTTTTTCTGCTTAAATAACTGGACACACAGGTTGACCAGTCAGTCAAACAACATAAAATAGAGTTTGATGCCCTATAGAGAAATAAACAGTCACAAAGCAAAACTAATCAGCATAGGAAAAGATGGACAGAGTTTTTAGCTGCTCTCTTTGCCAAGTGTGAGCTTGTCGAACATGTACTCGGCCATGCCGTTCTTGGGGGCGCCCATGCGGCGCAGGTTGGTCACCCAGTCGCCCAGTTCTTTGATGGACTTCACCTGCTCGTCCAAGTAGTGTGTCTCAATGAAATCGCACATCTGTAAGAAACAAGAAGAGTGAGTTTGGAATAGGTTTTGTTTGTGAATGAGACTGCGTTTGTATCAGTAGCTGCATACTCACATGAGGGTCGTTGTGCTGAGAGGCCAGCTTATGCAGCTCCAGGAGGGAGTGATTGACGCTCTTCTCCAGCTGCAGGGCGCATTCGAGAGCTTCCACACCGCTTCCCCAATCATCCTTCTCTGGTTTCTGTCAAACACAAACACAAAAGTTAATAAAAACCCTTCTTCCAGTCCATCCCATGTTGTTTCTCTTACATCAAAAACCGACATATTTGTTTAGGACTGTTTTTGCTTGTAAACGGTGCTTGATCTGTGCATATTTCTCTCCTGATTCAGACGAGATGACTTTTACTGAAGAAATAAATATTATGGATAGAGGACTCATATTTTAGATGGAAACTAAAACACTGGACTGGAGTGGTGTGGATTTCTTGTGATGCTTTTATCAGCTGTTTGGACTCTTATTCTGACGGCACCCATTCAGAGGATCCATTGGTGAGCAAGTGATGTAATGCTAAATTTTCAAATCTGTTCCAATGATGAAATAAACTCATCTACATCTTGGATGATTTGAGGGTGAGTATATTTTCAGCAGATTTTCCAATTGATTATTTTCACTTTCTATTTGGAACTTGATAAGCAAACAGAAGCAAATGCCTAAAAACACCCTTTAATAAATCCTAGTACATTTTATGTCAAATCTGAATGAATGTACAAGGAACAGCAGCTATTGTAGGTCTTAATCAACACTATACTTCCCTGTCATGTGCGTTGACAGATGCATTTATTGTTTAATGCATTCGAGGTGCGTTTCCTCAGCACATAACTTACATTTTACAGGTGTATCCTTATCTGTAAATGTCAGAAAGTCATGCAAGTATTTCCATTTTGCATTAATACAATAAAAGGGCCTCTGTTAGTGCCGGAATGCAATAATTTTTAATAAAATACACTCTTAAATGCTTTTTGCAAGACATTAAAGGCAAATTTAAAAATCTACATGTAACAAAAAATTGTGTTTATGAGAGCATTAACAGTAAAGAGAATTATAATGGAGTTCTAATTTAAATTAGTTCATTTTATTTTTTAATTGAAGAAACAATTAACAGATTAATCCATTACCAAAAGAATTGTTAGTTGCAGCCTTACAGATAAAAATTAAACATAAGGTAAAATGCTGTTAAGAATTTTTCATGGTGTGACATCTGACTAGTTGCCATCACGTCAACTTCCCGATATTAATTTCACGTGAACTAACCAATTTTCCATTACCAACGAAACTGGTAAACCAGCTCTACCCAGAAAAATCTGTACTGGTCACATGATATATAGTATCACAGCGTTCTGTCCAAAGAGCTTTCATGCTCTCCAGTTACACGCTTTAATCTGTCCCTATGACAAAGTAGTGCTTAATAAACACGCTGACTGTCAGTTGAAGTTTATCATCAGTGTCGGTAAAAGATAAGAGCCCCACCCCAACTTTGTCCTCTCTATCTCTGCGTCCTTGCCTTGCCATGCCAAACTGTAACGCTATCACGTGAACACGCATTATAGACGTACCTTCACGTCCTGCAGAAAGATCCTCCCTCCCCTCTGGTTCTGAAACTTCATCAGTTTCTCAGCATGTTCGCGCTCTTCGTGGGATTGATGGTGGAAAAACTTTGCAAAGTTGTGCAAGGCCTGATCATCTCGGTCAAAGTAGTATGACTGCATGAGAGAAGTAAATAAATTAAAGGTCACAAGAGACACAGTGAACGAAATGGATCATTAACTAAACTTTCAGGCAAAGTTAATTCATATACTGGACTCAATGCCCCTTCCCTTCACCTAGAACACTACATTTTACTCTAAATGGGAATGGGATGTGTCTAGTACGCTGCAATGGCCTTGGACTCTCACCATGGAAAGGTAGACGTAGGATGCATACAGCTCCATGTTGATCTGACGGTTGATGGCCCCTTCGCAGGCCTCCTCAAAGTTCTGTCTCACCTGAGAGCTCATGTTTCTGTAGGAGAGGGCATAAAATAAGTTGTCACCCTTGCTGTACTGTAATTTATGCACCCCCTGTTATCAATGAACGCACTGTATGCTGTCCAACACCAACTTTTGCATTACCACGCACCACAAACCCACTAATAATAGCGTTTATTGTCTGTTCCAGACATGCCAGCATGTGTTTATGCTCTCTGTAAGATGCTGTACGACGTTTAATGCGTTCTCAGGACAGGTGGTGTTCAAGTTCGACCCCATTTTAGTTACTCTTATCATTTGTTTGGTACGAGAAAAAGCACATGAATGCATGACAGACATTTCCTGGATCACTTAGATAATTCTTCTCAAGGTTTAGCCTGTTGGCCCAATCCCACCTGCTCAAGAGCTGACCAACTTACATAATGTAACCTATGTTTAACTTAACTACAATTGAGAAGCGATATAAAACAATTATGAATACATATATCTGAAAATTGGCTTGTGGTGACACCTTATAAACAATCTTGTAATCTGTATACTAAACAAAGGATTATGAAAAAAAAAAAACCTTGAGACCCGAGAGCATTTTGACAAACCCGTCGGATGGCTTCAAGCGACTTTTGTTGTTGTTTTGCAGTTTAGAGGGTGACAGAGTCAGTCCCCATCCACTTTCATTGTATAAAAAAGACGACTAAGCCGACTGCAGCTTTTTTAAACTTAACGTTTAGAAAAAAAATACCTGCAGTCTCGAGAATATGTAATGAATGACTTTAAAATACGTGAAATACAGCATTATCGTCGGGCAGAATTATTTTTCGTTACTTTTCATCGCTTTCGGAGCTCGACAGCGCCAGTCCCCATCCACTTTCATTAGGAAAACAGCGTCACCACTCTTCAAATAATTAATTAATTAATAAATAAATAAATATAAAATAAATTGTTTATCATTAAGTATTCTGGCAATTATGTTATGATATTAAATAAAGCTAACCGTGAAAAAAAGACTGCGCTGTCAAAAACACCTGAGAAGCGCGCCAAGAACAACCGCTAAATACTCGCAAAATTGTACCTTACTTCGTGGGTGTTTACAAAAGAGATTATAGCCTCTTCAACCCCCCCAAAAAAAACCCGTCTTGAGGAAATGTAAATTAATGATATCAAAAGACTTGAGTTGAGGTCGTGTAAAATTTATTTTTATTGCTTTTAATCTCTTTCGGAGCTCGACAGCTCCAGTCTCTATTCACTTTCAGTGGGAAAACAGCGTCACCATTCTCTAATAAAATCTGTTTAATGTATCTTATAAGTGTTTTAGCGATTATAAAAAAAATGTTGTAAAGGATTAACCGAAAAAAAACGAACGCAATAAAGTAAAAAGGGAAAAAATAGGAGACTTAATGACGGGGCGGGCATTTGAGGATATTGTGGCCTTTTCAAACATTACATCCGTTCAAATGCGTGACAATTTGGTAAACAAAACGAATTCGTAGTTTTATTTGATCCGCTTCGTTTTTCCCTGCAGGACTTAATCGATAAAAACAAACAAGCAAAGATGGCGCCCTCGCGGATCGTATGCTAGCGATGGATGCCGCGGTCTCTATGCAACCGATGTATCCATCTAACAGTTATCTAAACAAAAACAAACGATTTGAATTGAATGTGTGTTGATTCTGATGGAAAACTTACCTTCAAATCGGTTTTACCGCTTTTCTGATGTTATTCGCACAGATGGTCAACGACGCTGGTTCGCGTAGAATTGTTTATTTTTTAAGCAAGCGTCTTTAAATCTAATTTTCGATTTTGACCGAAAACAAAATGACTGAAATCGAAGGAAATGATTGATGGAAAAGGCGAAAAGACAGAAGATCGGTTGCCGTTCAAGCACTGTTGAAGCAGGTAACCTTCAGTCTGTCCTCAGGCTGTAATGATTATGAATGCGTGCTCTGTGGCGCAGGAGTATTTGTGTGACGTACAAAAGTGCATTTGTACGCATGACGCGACACGCACAGCGTACAGGATCCGCCCCAAGATGAAACAAGGCAAGACACATGTAAAAAACAAAAACAAAATTAAATAAATAATTACATAATAATAATATTAGATAATAATATCATATAAAATAAATAATATAAATATAACTATATAAATAAATAACTACAAAAGTCTCTAAAATAAAACTCAAAATGAAATTCCATAGAGAATCAAGACACTACAATAATAATAATAAAAATACATTTTTAAAAATTGAAAATCTTACTAGAATTGGTTTACAAAGTAAACACAACTATTCACTTTAAAAATCAACTTTTCAGATTGTATTACCTCCTTTAAAATAGTAAAAACGTCCTCATTCATTCCAGCTGTTATGCTTTTTGTCTTTTTGTGTTGACCCTCAGATCAACATTTGGTTTCAGATCTCCAATATCAGAGAAATGCAGCAACAAGAGAAGTCTAAAAGGGTCTCCTGTGTCTTCCATACAATAATTAGGGTTTTCCTTTAAGCTATCATAGGTACAGCCTATATTTGAGAAGCATTAATGACATGCTTTGTGATTGCTGGGCTTCAAAATGACCAAAAATTGCAGTCCTTAATAAAATACAGGGGAAGGAAGAACGTCTAGACGCTTCGTCCTTGTGCGTATCAGTGGGATATGTAATAGGAGGTTTGAATTCAATAGCTTGTTAGGTGCTACACCCAGGATGTCAGAAGTATCTGGAGCATCTCGCTGACTCAGCAGTCATGCTCATCGGATTGAAGGGTTTGGGTGCGGCTTTTGTGCAACATAATCTTGGAAAAAAAAAAAAAAAAACTATGCTTGAAGAACAACTACATTATATGTCACTATATACACTCATGATTTTTTTTTTTATTATTGGCCTATACAGAGGCTACATGGCACTGGCACTTTTACTGTGTAATCAGCTGAACTCCGTATGAAGAATTCAGTGCTATAAGACAGTAACAGTATATTGAGGATCATGTGACCACTGGCCACTGGGAACGTGTTATCAAAAAACGCTGAAACAGTTAAGCTAACTGTCACTTATTCACTCCTTGGTCAATACAGTTCCGCAGTCAATAACACGCAGAGTGTGACGTAACATGGTGAACACCAACATTTTCCAGAACTTGTAAATGTTGGGGAACATTATGTTGTGTAAAAGTAAAAGTCTGAGTCAGAGACTGTTTTGCTTGCTCATTAGCAGTGTGTGTTTTCTACAGTTAAGAACTATTAGTCTAAATTATTACTATTTTTAAATCTATCACACAAAAAAGTTTACTTTTTATACAGCATATTTACAGCATCTTTATATATTTGGTTGTTTAGTTGGGAAATATGTTTTAGTTTGGCTTGAGCAAAGTTCAATTTTACCAGTCTTTCGCAATCCAAGAATTCTTTCAGAAGCTTTTATTACGTGTATTATGACTAAAGGACAAGAACAGAATGTGATATCATACTCATATGCTCAGTGTGCAGCTAGAAGCATAAGATGATAAGGTGTTAACAAAGCATTTTATATTGTCCAGAATCAGCACATTAGCATAACATAACAGGCCAGATTTTGCTATCTCACAACAAGTTGTTTGTAAGAACTATAAATAGAAACACTGAAGGTGTGATCTTTTAACAAACATAATTTATGTAATGGGATTTTAAATATGCTTTTGTGTGTGTGTGTGTGTGTGTGTGTGTGTGTGTGTGTGTTTGTATCATCTCATTATATTGTTCTCATTATATATTTAGGGCAGCACCTTCCATAATGGCCAAAGAAATTAGAAAATAATTACATTTAATAAAACCACATTGTGTTAATCATTGTCAATTTTGAATGAATCACCAATACTTTTATGGTTTCACTGATGAATAATAAATCTTAAAGGTGTAATTAAATATTAATTGTGTATGACATACTTTTTTTTTTTTTTTTTTTGCAAAGATATGGATTATGGGCTGTTTTGAAAGGTTTACTCTTTTTCACTGGGGATTTTTACTTATAGATCTGTACTGGTGTTTTTTTGCACCAAAAAGTCACACAATAGAAGTAACCTGAGACGATAATGGCTAGACTTTCATTTATGAGCCACTAAACTTTCTATGAGGCAATAGTTATTAAATATATGGATTTTGAAGAAAAGAGCAATGTTGTTCTTTTTAGTCATATTGGAAATCCCTGACCAGCATGTGGATTCTGACAGTGTTTCAATCCACGTTATAATTTGAAGGGATAGTTCACACAAAAATGAAAATTCTATCATCATTTACTCACCCTCATGCCATTACAAATCTGTATGACGTTCTGGCTAGTCATCTCTAACACTAGCCATTCCCTTGGTGCCTAAATCCTAGTACATGTTTTTGTAATGGCATAAACATGCCACAGCTATAAGGCTATCACTATATATTTTATATATGTCACTGTGTACGTTCATCAAAAAGGTAAAAAAAAAAAAAAACCTCTGCAAGGTGAATTGTCACTTCAAATGGACAATCAAATGGACTTTTTCACACTGCAGATAATTTTCATCCAAACACAAAGTGCACAGTTTTAGATATGGTTTTTCAGTGCCTGATACCAGTACCAATATCTGAAGAGCAGAGTGACCGGTGGCTAACATGACCAGTGTTGGAGGTAACACATTACAGGTAATGCAAGTTACATAATCAGATTACTTTTTTCAAGTAACTAAAGTAACACATTACTTTTTAATTTACAAGAAAATATCTGAGTTACGTTTTCAAATAAGTAAATCCAGTTACTTTGTTTTCCCATTTATTGTCTGACAGCTCTCCTGTCCCAATGTTGAGAGAAATCGGGAGTAAATTCAGAGGTGTTGTGTTCACTGTTATTGTAGTTCTGGATTAAATGTGAGCATACATTTACTCATCTCAATTGCACAAAACCAGATTCAGTATTCCTTGAGAATAATTAAAATAGCTAAATGTAATGCAATAAATAAATATGTTAAATACATAAATATCATTTATGTATTTAGGCTTAATCCCAGTTTATTAACCAGAGTCTTTACTGCTGACCTTCGATGATCCAATTCAACTATTCTAATAAGCAGTGTTGGGGAGTAACTATGTTACGGAATTACGGAATTTAATTACAAAATAAATGTAATTGTAATCAGTTACAGTTACTGAGAAAAAAAAATTGTAATTAAATTACAGTTACTTGTGAAAATGTTAAGAATTACAAAGGGGGTTACATCTCCCACATACAGATTTAATTGATTTATTTCATAAATTGCATTGACTGCTCTAAAATATGAGACACCATTGTTTCAGGAGTTTAGGACACATGCTTATTCAGTAACTGTTTTATTTCCTTTTTGGATTAATGTATTTGCTTTATTTTTTATGATTAACTTTTTTTTCTAAGCTATTGTTAGATGCCAGTGTTTCCTGTCATAACTATGCAAAGATTTGATTTCAAAAACATTAGCATAGCTATTAAACTATTTCTTGTTATGGTTTTAAATCTTTATTTAACCTCAGAATGATCTCAAAATAAGTCGTCTGATTTTGTGGTGGCTGTGCTTTAAAATTAAATTATTATAATCTTAATACAAGTGATGAAGGATTTCGAAAGTCTGAAAGTGTTGAGTACTACTGTAAGGTTAACCCTGCCTGGTTTACATGTTTTAAAAAGATTTAAAAATGACATTAGAAAACATTAGAAATTTAGAAAAGTAATCAAAGTAATCAAATGTAATCACTTACATTACTTTAATAAAGTAATTGAAAAGTTACACTACTTATTACATTTTAAATAGGGTAACTTGTAATCTGTAACCTATTACATTTCCAAAGTAACCTTCCCAACACTGCTAATAAGCAACAATTACTTTAGACAAACATAACATTTGTGTTTGTAGTGTTGAACTTTCTTTTCCTGTGTCCATTCTTAATGCAATCTAGAATGGCCGTACAGATGTAATGTTTGTTCAGTATTGCAAACTAATTTCATCGGAAGTTGCTAAAGGCAGGACAAATTGTTGCTAAAAGTTGCTAAATGACATTGTGATGCCATTGCGCAAATGCATCGCTATCTAATCACAACGCAAAACTGCATAGAATATACAATCAGATCACTCAAATCTAAGCAAAAAATATGATTATGAATGTGATTTGAAATGTTAATTTAGATTTGTTAGTGAAACTACAATATAAATATAATTATATTTAAAAAAATAAATATATTTTTAAATGCAACACTGAATTATTGAACATTTAACATTTTTGAATGATATGAATAATTATATTTTTAAGCAATGGATTAGTTAGTATGCTATTTCAAGAAAAGTCTGTAAAATAGGGCACAATGAACTGTGATAACTTAAAGGAATTTTCTGTATTGATTTTTCACAGGTTTTTTAATGTCCTAGCAGAAAATTACCAGTACCTTTTCCATTTTTCTACAATATTTTTAAACTGATCAACAAGTGCAGGTACAAACTAATAACATCTTGGTTACGTATGTAACCCTCGTTCCCTGAAGGAGGGAACAGAGACGTTACGTCATAGTGACTGACGTAAATGGGATCTCGCCAGAGAGCCCAATCACCTTCGAATGTTAACAAAAGTTGGCGTGCGTGCTTTGCATCGCGCACCCCGTCCCGCAGCGCGGGTATAAAAGGAGAGCGCATGCAGATTCACATCAGTTTTTTGCTGAGGAGCCGAGACGGTGTGCCTCGGCCGTACAGCGGTGGTACAGCAACTGTGGCGACGGGACATAACATCTCCATTCTCTCCTTCAGGGAACGAGGGTTACATACGTAACTGAGATGTTCCCTTTTCCGGGCTGACGTGAGAGCTCGTCAGCTGCACGATTGAGCTTGCCTGGGACATGAACGGCGCGAAGCGACCTCAGATGCTTCTGACTCCAAAGGAGGAGATGGCGGGCGAGTTGCGACGGGAGCGTAGACCACCTTGGTGGTTGATGTATGCAACGGCCGCAGTGTTGCCTACTTCCCTTAATGGAATAAGGGGTGCCTCCATGACCTTGGTGAAGACACGAGGTGACAGGGACAGCCCGAAGTAGAGGACCTTGTACTTATATGCTTGCCCTTCAAACGCAAAGCGGAGAAACGGTCTGTGTCGAGGGAGGATCGAGACATGAAAGTACGCGTCCTTCACGTTGATCCCAATGGACGGATGCATTGATAGATGCGTCTTTGCGTCAACATCCTGAACGGGAGCTTGTGAAGGGCCCGTTTCAGAACACGCAGGTCCAAGATTGGTCGTACCCCACTGCCTTTCTTGGGTACAATGAAGTAAGGGCTGTAAAACCCTGACCTCATCTCAGCTGGAGGGACCAACTGTATCGCGTCCTTCGCCAGGAGGACCGCGATCTCTGCACGCAAGACAGGAGTATCTTTGTCCAGCACAGAGGTGAACCGAATGTCCCTGAACTTGGGAGGGTGCCGGGCGAACTGAATCGTATAGCCGAGTCTGATGGTTCTCGTGAGCCAGCGAGACGGTCTAGGGAGCGCTAGCCAGGCCCCCAGTGACCGAACAAGCGGGACTAGGGGAACCACCGACGTACCTGCAGTGGGGCAGCGAAGTGGAACACAGGGACCCGACCCGGAAGGCAGTGTGTCCCAGAGTGGGGTCTGAGTGCACGGTGTGACACTTACCTGGCTCCACAGCTGGGCAGGGGGCGTGTGAGGAGGCATCGCGTCCTCGAACTGGACCCTGCTGCCCACTGGCGAAAGGAGAGGGGGACGGGAGTGTGGATACTGTGTCTCGCGCACTGCCATCCTCACCCTCTTGGAACCCAGAGAGAAAGGAAACTGCTTTTTTTTGAGGTTTTGAGGCCGAGCTGAAGCGGAGGTGGAGGCAGCAGGAGGGCGCCCTCAGCGATGAGCAGACAGAGGGACTGCAGCTGGTGGTGGGGCGGAGACAGCAGCAGACTGCCAGGGCAGGAAATGACGGAACGCCTCCATCTGCTTCTGTGCGGCGGAGAACTGTTGGGCAAAGCCCTCCACCGCTTTGCCGAATAGGCCGGCCTGGGAGATCGGGGAGTCTAAGAAGCGATGCTTGTCAGCCTCCTTCATATCCGCCAAGGTCAGCCATAGGTGGCGCTCCTGGACCACCAATGTGGACATCGTCTGACCCAGGGCCCGCACCGTGACTTTTGTTGCCCTTAGGACGAGGTCCGTCGCTGTGCGCAATTCCTGCATCACACCTGGGTCAGCACCACCCTCGTGCAACTGCTTTAACGCCTTGGCCTGGTGGACTTGCAGGAGGGCCATGGCGTGCAGGGTGGAAGCGGCCTGTCCAGCAGCACTGTAAGCCTTGGCCATTAGAACGGACGAGAACTTACAGGTCCTGGATGGAAGGTGTGGATTACCCCTCCAGGCAGCGGCGCTCTGTGGGGCAGAGTTGCATGGCAATAGTGCGCTCGACTAGGGGGATCTCCACATACCCTTGGGCCGCCCCATCGTCGAGGGTGGTGAGGACGGAGGAGGCGCCAGGCCTGTTTCGGGCTTCACCTCCGGGAGGATCCAGCGAGCTCGTCTGGAAACACCAGATGGTGCGATGTGCTGGAGGAATGAGAGGCCGAAGGGGTTACCCCCTCGTTTGACGAGGAGGTATCTGGACCGCAACATCGCGATGGTCATGTTCCCGCAATGAGAACATGACTCATCCACGAGCGCTGCTTCAGCGTGCTGATAGCCCAAGCACGAGACACAGCGATCGTGACCGTCAGATGAAACCAGGAAACGACCACATCCCGAAACACATGAGCGGGAAGCCATCTTTAAAAAGGCGCCCATCGCTCGTGAAGCTCTTTTAGATTTGCTCTTTTAGAAAATAAAGTGTTGAAACACCCAGGAGGGGTTGCTGCGCGACCACAGTTTGATGAGCTGCAGCACGCCTTCCAACCCGGAAGAAGCAGCAGCACTGGATCGGCAACCCCCGCTCACACGCCGTAACGCCAACACACTCGTTGTCTGTAGACACTCTCTTCGGTGATTGCACAAGCAGGAAGGCTCGGCTCCGAAGCGAAAAGCTGACGTGCATCTGCACGCGCTCTACTTTTACACCCGCGCTGCTGGACGGGGTGCGCGATGCAATGCAAGCACGCCAACTGTCATTGGCTTGTTTTGTTAACACTCAAAGGTGATTGGGCTCTCTGGCGAGATCCAATTTACATCAGTCATTAAGACATAACGTCGAACGTGACTGACTGAAAGGGAACAAGATGTTATCATAAATGAACAATTATTATTGAACAATTGCAACTAGCAACTTAATTCACGTGATATGTGTACTAGACGATTTCCTCTTTTTTTGTGTCTAATTCAGAGAAAAAGGCGTGCCTTTTTATCATTTGAGTCACAGTTGCTAAAAGTTGCTAAATAAATTTAAAAAATTGCTAAATTTGTTGCTAGATGCTTTTTGAAGAAAAAGTTGCTAGGGTAGTCTGAAAAGTTGCTAAATCTAGCAACAAAATTGCTACGTTGGAAACACTGTTTATTTGTGCTGCGCCCTCTACTGTACAGATGTGAAATTACATTTCCTTCAGCCTGATGCTTACAGGTGCATCTCAATAAATTAGAATGTCGTGGAAAAGTTCATTTATTTCAGTAATTCAACTCAAATTGTGAAACTCGTGTATTAAATCAATTCAGTGCACACAGACTTAAGTAGTTTAAGTCTTTGGTTCTTTTAATTGTGATGATTTTGGCTCACATTTAACAAAAACCCACCAATTCACTATCTCAACAAATTAGAATACTTCATAAGACCAATAAAAAAAACATTTTTTAGTGAATTGTTGGCCTTCTGGAAAGTATATTCATTTACGGTATATGTACTCAATACTTGGTAGGGGCTCCTTTTGCTTTAATTACTGCCTCAATTCAGCGTGGCATGGAGGTGATCAGTTTGTGGCACTGCTGAGGTGGTATGGAAGCCCAGGTTTCTTTGACAGTGGCCTTCAGCTCATCTGCTTTTTTTGGTCTCTTGTTTCTCATTTTCCTCTTGACAATACCCCATAGATTCTCTATAGGGTTCAGGTCTGGTGAGTTTGCTGGCCAGTCAAGCACACCAACACCATGGTCATTTAACCAACTTTTGGTGCTTTTGGCAGTGTGGGCAGGTGCCAAATCCTGCTGGAAAATGAAATCAGCATCTTTAAAAAGCTGGTCAGCAGAAGGAAGCATGAAGTGTTCCAAAATTTCTTGGTAAACGGGTGCAGTGACTTTGGTTTTCAAAAAACACAATGGACCAACACCAGCAGATGACATTGCACCCCAAATCATCACAGACTGTGGAAACTTAACACTGGACTTCAAGCAACTTGGGCTATGAGCTTCTCCACCCTTCCTCCAGACTCTAGGACCTTGGTTTCCAAATAAAATACAAAACTTGCTCTCATCTGAAAAGAGGACTTTGGACCACTGTGCAACAGTCCAGTTCTTCTTCTCCTTAGCCCAGGTAAGATGCCTCTGATGTTGTCTGTGGTTCAGGAGTGGCTTAACAAGAGGAATACAACAACTGTAGCCAAATTCCTTGACACGTCTGTGTGTGGTGGCTCTTGATGCCTTGACCCCAGCCTCAGTCCATTCATTGTGAAGTTCACCCAAATTCTTGAATCGATTTTGCTTGACAATCCTCATAAGGCTGCGGTTCTCTCGGTTGGTTGTGCATCTTTTTCTTCCACACTTTTTCCTTCCACTCAACTTTCTGTTAACATGTTTGGATACAGCACTCTGTGAACAGCCAGCTTGTTTGGCAATGAATGTTTGTGGCTTACCCTCCTTGTGAAGGGTGTCATGGTTTGTCTTCTGGACAACTGTCAGATCAGCAGTCTTCCCCATGATTGTGTAGCCTAGTGAACCAAACTGAGAGACCATTTTGAAGGCTCAGGAAACCTTTGCAGGTGTTTTGAGTTGATTAGCTGATTGGCATGTCACCATATTCTAATTTGTTGAGATAGTGAATTGGTGGGTTTTTGTTAAATGTGAGCCGAAATCATCACAATTAAAAGAACCAAAGACTTAAACTACTTCAGTCTGTGTGCATTGAATTTATTTAATACACGGGTTTCACAATTTGAGTTGAATTACTGAAATAAATGAACTTTTCCACGACATTCTAATTTATTGAGATGCACCTGTATATTCATTTCGCTTTGTGAAAGTTGTGAAAGGTGTAAAAGGGCTTTTACATTTGCCAAAAATAGAACTTTTTTTATACTAAAAATAAAACAAGCAAATCCAGCCCAGATGAGAAAAAGTAAAACACAAAGGTAACGTAAGGCACTAGCCTACTTTCCATAAAAAGTAACCAGATACTTTTTTAGCAAGTAACGCAATATTGTAATACATTACTTTTAAAAGTAACTTTCCCCAACACTGAATATGAAGTGCAAATAAAACTGTTGAAGGATGAAGGAGATAAAATGAATTGTTGTGTACATATGAATGAAGAAGCCGTTTTTATTCTTGAAAACATGAAACACGCAATACTTTAAAAGGAGCTGAGGAATATGGGAATAAGAGACAGACATAAAGGACAAACCGAAACCACAAAAAGCCATAAAGAATAATTTACGAGAACAATGTTAGTGCTAGGTAGGACATCTAGTGGTGAACATATGAAGCTACAGGTGAAAAGCAAAACTAAATTTCACTTTAAACAGACAGTCACATACAGTATAGATATAGATCAGAGTCTGAGGGCAATTGGGTTGCTATAAGAGCTTTGATAATAATGTTGTTTACAACATCAAACCTGCAGGATTTCCATACCTCATTTTATATAATTATATTTTTTTGTCCACATATTTAGAGCAGAAATATATTTCTTATTTATTTATTTATTTATTTATTTTAATTTGACTCAGTTATCTAAATATTTTGTTGTTGTTGTTGTTGTTGTTGTTGTATTATTTATTTATTTTTATCACTGTAAGACATGGGGAGGACATTGTTTTCCCCTGCTTTTTTCTGGAGGAACTGATCCTTCTTGTCTTTCCCTGTCTCTCTCTTACCGCTTTTATTTTTGTTTACCTGTATTTCCATTAGGTTAATTCTTTCTCTTCTTCTTCTTTTAAATCATTTTCTTTTCTTGCCTTTTGGTCTCCATCTGTATTCTTCATGCTCAAACACTGAGAGTGAGACCATCTCGACAGGTCAGTTGGCTTATTGAACCTGTTGTGTTTGTTGATGAGCAGGTGTTTCATGGCTGGATCGTTGACATTTTTTAAACAGTACCCACTTCTGGATTCTCTCCTGCTCTTATCTCATCTTCTTTTCTTTCTTTGAAGTGACCTTTTCTCTGCCAGTTTATAAAAGTCTCTTTTCCTGCTGACTAACAGAGGACAGCCGGCTGATGTTATTGCCAAATTCAAGCTTCTATAAGACATGTTTTCTCTTGTCTTTTCTTTTCCTCTTGTTTTTGTTATTTTTTTTTATTATTATTATTATTTGTTTTTTTACACATATAACTTTCATGGTGTCTGTGTCCATCCAATCAAGCTTTGCTTATGCAGGTGGTGGAGTTTCATATTCAGTCTTTTTCTCCTTCTTTTTTGTTCTCCTTTCTTGTCTCAATTCCTCCACCACTATGATTACTGCACCGTCTCTCTCTTGTTTTTCAGGACATTCATCTTCTATCTTTCTCTCTTCCATTATCTTATTTTCTGCATGTTTTCTGTGGTGGAGTTGCATCTTCTGGAATTTTCCTCTTCATTTTGTTTCATTTTTTTTTTTTTTCTGTTCGCTTCATCCAGCTTTATGGGTGACTTGTATGATGTGTGTCTCTATCCATGCACATTTTATAGCTGAATTGTCTGTTTTTGTCTTTCTACTCCCTTGCCCTTCTTGTAGACGGTCCTGCTCTATGTCAGTAGGGAAATTGAGATGTTTAGGTGCCACTTGGTTCTGCCACATTAGAGATGGTTGGCAGTATCTCCTCCTCGTGAGATGCTGAGGTGCCTCTGAACCATCAGCGGTTGTTCTACTTTGGTGGAGGAACATGGCAAAATTTTCACCTCAGGTGGGGTTTGCTGTTCAGGTTCCTTGAACTGAACCAGCAATGGTTCTGGAACAGTGGAGAAAGCTTTTTCCACCTCATGCAGGTATAGGAAGTTGAGTTACCACGTCAATAGCAATATTTTTACTCCAGCAACTGGAGTAAATTTACATTTTGGGAAGCAGCGACCTTACAAATAAATTTTGTTGGATATGTAAGTTGCTTATTTTGATAAAACTATTAAGTTTAAGTGCAAGTTTTAATGTAGATATGTTTAGCTATGTAATGAAGTTTTGTTATGATTCATATTTCAACCCAAAATATGTTTTATATATGCAGTAATATTGAGAAATATTATTAAAATTTAAAATAAATCTTTATAACATTTAAATTGATTTTTTTTTAGAATTCTTTGAAAGTTCAGATGAACTTTATAACTTTAACTTTTATTAATTTATTTGAAACAAATCTTTTGTAACATTATAAATGTCTTTAATGCCACTTTTGATCAATTTATTGTGTCCTTGATAAAAAAAAAAAAAATCTTTCAAAACAAACAAAAAACAGACTCTCTCTGCGTACAATATGTGAAAACAATTCACAGCAAACACCAAAATCTGCCTCAGCATTCAAATGACATCCAAATGCAACACTGACCCTGAGTTTGTTTGCTCAGAAACATTATCTAGGTCAAAACACAGTGAAACAAAAATCTTAAAGACTTTCCAACATTAAAATGACAATACCAAACCAATGATACAGTCAAAGGCATATATGAAAGTAATTTAACCAAATAGGATACATACTTCCCTATTAGCTTGAACTAACTCAAAAATGCAAGAACAGAAATCTGCTGCAACTGAAAAGTGAAGATTTATTAATAACTCTAATTTAGACATTTCAAACTTAAAAATGTAAAAGAATACTGACAGATTAATTCGACTGATTTTCACTAGATTTACATACAGAGCACATTGTGTTCTCTTTGTAGGGTTCATGAAGTGCCACTAGGAGGCAGCGGATGGCTGTTAATGGCCTGCGGATATCGAGTAAATCAAATCACACAGTTTCACACACACACACACACACACACATCCGGCTGACTCTTCTCAGCTCCTTGCAATATCGCAAATATTTACACAGTAATCTGGACGCTGAATCAGTGCCTTTAAAGAACGCTTTGGAGAGTTGCCATTTGTTTCCCGGAAGGCTGCTCGAGCGCTCGCTCTGCTCTGCAGCTGAATCCTCCTATATTTGTGACAAGCTTTGATATACAGTGTTTTTGTTCGTAAGGGGGTTCTCCGAGATGCTGCCGTGACGTATGCGGCTCTCCGCCAATCACAATCCTCAGATCAAACATAACCGACCAGCACTTGTCAGTGAGGGGAAAAAAACCCACCGCGAAATGCAGGTCCATTCCCAGCGGCGGTCAAATAAACCGAAAGCGTTTCATATATAGATTCTTGCGCTCCTTTGAGGGATTATATCACCATTTCTGCCTCCTGAACATTTAATTTTTTTATCTCCCTTCGCGTTTCGTCTTATTGTAAGGATGTCTGTGGCGGGGTTTAAGAAGCAGCTGCACAAAGCGAGTCAGGTAAGGAGACGCCCGCGTTACGCTGTTTGTCTTATAATACCCAAGTTCTGAGGGTCTTAACAGGTGGATGTGGAGAAAAAGCTGTCTGATTGGTTTCTGTGTTTCTAGAGGCCCGTCAGAGCGGCAGAAACGCCGCAGAGCCGCTTTACTTCCCATCTCAATATTTGTGTCAACTTTGTTACATTTGTATCAGCGCTTTGTTACATTAATTGTTGCAAATTCTTCCTCAGCTTGCTGTTGTGAGGCCTGCTTAAATGACACTGGTAATCATGAATTGATGTTAAGCATTATAATCATAATCATCATCTGCTATAGGGGATGCCCTGGAACTGAAATGTGGAGGTGTTATCACGACTCATGTTGCGTGATGATGTAATTTTTGTTTTGTTTTGTTAAGATAGCGGTGATGTCACGTGTGGAAAACCGTTTTGACGTTTATTCCATAAAACTTGTTTATTAATGTGTTACTAGTTTTTAATTACGTATTCCAATAGTGACTGATATTTATTCAGTGAGTTTCTAGAACTTATTCAGTACATGCTAGTAGTGATTCCTTCGTACTAGTTATACTATTCAATAATAACATTTTATTGTAAATATCTATTATAATTATGTAATTTTTGTGTTTGTAGATATCACCTGTTCTGATTTGAGTTATAAGATAAAGATATAAAAAAAATATGTCCTAAGAACGCTTTGCTAACCCCCATTAAGTTATGAAATAACTTGCCGTGAAGCCGTGGTTTACAGTGAATTTATAACAGCTAACAATGCACCTTAGCTGTTATAAATTCACTGTAAACCACGGCTTCACGGGGCTTATTGCTTTTATAAAATGGTTATTCCATATACTTTGTAAAGTTTAACAAAATAAAACAGAGCAAATAAAGTGTAATGATATTAATAAAAACAATGTAGTTCCTCAGAAACTGTTGTGGTTCCAACAAAGTGGTTGCCGAGCAACACACAAATATAAACAAAGGTGTATGTTTGTAGAGTAATTTACAACAGCTTCGAACTTGCCTCAACCAATCAGAATCAAGGACCGGAACTATCCGTTTTAAAAACGTTATTTTTGAATGTTCTCTGGAACATTCCATTTTAGAATTTTGCAAAGATTATTGGAATGTTACTTTTGAACTGCTCTGAACATTCTGAAAGTAATAACAATGTTAGATGAAACATTGCAGACATAAAATATTCCATAGACGATGTATAAATAACGTTTTTGTGCTAACATTTTGAGAACATTATTAAAGACCAGATAACTCTGAATAAACATTTTATTAACATTACTGGAAGAACGTTTGTTCATAACTTTGAGAGAACCTTGCCAGAACATTAGCCAAACGAGTGTGTCTTCCATTTGCTACTAGGAACTTTTCTATTGTTATTATTGTGATTTTTCGTTGAACATTAAAACTAGTTTTTGCTTTGTTACTAGTAACAATTGGATCAACAATCTGCATACAAAGAGATGAAAATGAACAAAACAACAGCTTTGATGGGATGTGGCAGTACACAAAATCCAGTTAACAACCACTGCACAGTCCCCACTCTAAATGTTTTTCAATAACCCATTATCGTTAGATGTACATCACAATATGGAATAAAAATTAGTCACCACTGCAGTTTCTTTGCAACTTTAATCATTACCATTATGCAAATACGATTTACATTGTTAGTGGTATTTTTCAACATCATAGGCAAAACACAAGAAACAATATGTCGTCACTTAATGTTGTACAGTTAATGAATGATGCCCATCTGTTTTGCCAAAGAAATCCCAGTTTAACAGCTGGATAAACCCCCAAAAGTAGGCACATTCATACTGTAATTGTTCTACAGTTTCGCTTCTGTGTTAGTAGCCTTCTTTGTTTGGCCGTTCAGAGTTTAACATCCTCTTCTTTCAATAAAAACATTCAGTGGAAGTGTAGGATGTGTTTGTTTGGGAGAACTGTCAAATCGCTCTTTACCTGATTAATGTTTTGCTATATCTCAGGTAGTAGGTGGTTCTGCATCATTACGCTTTAATGATGTAGCTTCAGCTGTACACTTCAAATTATAGTGGTCTGATAGTTTACTGTAATTCATGTAATTTACAACTACAGTCATCAGAGACCGTAAAATTAGATTTAATGCATAACTCTTCACAATCTGCATAGTGAATAATTAGCCCTACTTGATCTGAAATCTGTAGTGTATGGCACAAAACCTGAGACCAAGGAATCAGATTAGTGTTACATTTATGAACTAATTTGTTTTACATCTTCTGAAGAAGGCTTGTATGTGTAAAACTCATTGGCATGTTGCTAAAGTTGAAATTGAAATTGATTACCAGGGTGTTGCTATGCAGTTTCTAAGGTGTTATGAGGGATTTTAAAGTGTTGATTTGGATATATTTTGACATGTAGCCTCACCAAAGCCTATCTCCTAGTGTGGCAGTTGTTTTTCATTTTATTATTTTGTAACCCCATGCTGCGCTCACTAGAAGGTCTGCAGTCTGTTAGTTTTAAAAAATATTATGGTAGTACGTTCGTGTTTTGGTGGATATTTTCCATTGTGTGTCTAAATGGCTCAACAATAATGTTTTGTTTCCTGCTGCAGTGGTTCAAATTTTTACTTGCTCTGTTGACATTTCCATGGACCCTAAGGCAATCTGATTATTTTTTGCTCATTTTACAACTTATTTTCATTTAAAGTGAAATATATAAAGTGTATTTTAAATGAACGTTTTAAGATTTCATGAGTAAGCCTAATCAGACCTGTTATTTTACACTGATTGAGTCAAGTCATGAGATCACATGACCGACCTAAATACTCACTTTAAAACAGGAACCCTCCTATAATTGGACACTTTCACTAGTTAAATAAATCATGGCTGACCTTGTATAGTGCATTTCTACAAAGGCATCAGTAGCTGTTGCATTCACATTGCTGTTATTTATCTTTATCTTTCTTGTTTATTCTAACACATAGTCTGTTTGCACACTTGCTGCTCATATACAATAAAGCCCTATGTTTTAGTCTGAGCCTACAGTCTACAGATGACCATTGCAGTAGTGCTGGTTATGAACACATTATTGAATATGGACGAAAGCAGCACATTTCAACCACCTACAGGTTTTTTGATAGTAGAAATGCAAGAGCATGCAAATTCATGACATGAAATTCAGATATTCAGCATAGATGCTTCTCACTGTCAACCTGTTA
Source organism: Spinibarbus caldwelli (assembly GCA_039654775.1). NCBI lineage: Eukaryota > Metazoa > Chordata > Actinopteri > Cypriniformes > Cyprinidae > Spinibarbus > Spinibarbus caldwelli. The sequence continues at coordinate 7,291,908 of CM077220.1, read as the reverse complement.
GTTTGGAGGCGTAAGCCAGCATTTAAATTATGGACATAAGTGGTGTTGAAAATTGTATTTTTAATAATATTTTGGTTATTACACAGGTTTTGTTCCCTGCATGCATAGGCATCCACACTGCCTTGGTTGGCTCTTCAATAGTCTTCAATGCAGGTATTATATAGAAAAAAAGAAATAATATAAAAATTTGATTCAAAGTTCAGGTATAGAAGGATGTTGGTACAATATACATACAGGGTTGTGAACACCAATTGTTATAGGAGTTAATACAATTTGTGCAGGCTACAGTGACAAAACAAATGTTGTTATTGTCTTTTATTTATCTTTTCATTGTCTATATTCTCTAGGTTGTATATTAGTGTAATATAAATTGTGTCCAGCAGTGTTTAGTACAAGCCTTGAGTGAAGTAGGTTACTTGTCAGACTTCCAATAAGGACAAATCATGGAAGCCTGTTTAGCTGGAGCATTAAATTGTAACCCTAAGAGCTAAATTGTTTGGTGTTTTATGAACACCAGTCTTTGCGATAATGACTTTATCAGTGAAGAACAATAGTGGGTGAAAACATGATAATGACCTTTAAACTTTAAGAATTATTGTGTCCAAACAACACAGAACTACTGCCAAAAAAAAAAAAAGTGTCAGCAAACCTCCCTACTCCCTTTACTTTGTAGACCCTGTTTCCACAAAAGAACCTCACAAAGCCAACATCATGAAAGAGCTGCAAATGCTAAAACTTTAATTACAGACAAAATGGTAAAATGCAAAAAAGATAAAACCTGGTCAGTTGGAAACCGCTATGGATAGTTTTGGAGAGAAGAGTGAGAAGCAGATTTCCTCCTCCAACATCTGAAGCAACTGGCAGATGTTTTGATAGACAACAGTCCACAGGAGACTATTCCGAAGTTGCATGAATCTATTCAGAAAAGGTTAGAAACTGGTAAATGGTGGCAAAACACCTTAATTAAATTGCCTATATTTCAGCTGTTCACATTATTTTTTCCAACTCTTGTTTTGGCTCTTTACATTATGCATAATACTATAACTGAATGATTATAGTTCATTCCACTGTTTTGTTTAAGGTTCATTTCTCAATTTGGAACAGATAAACAGATTTGACAGAAAATCTAGTAGCCGCTTCTTTATGCTTTTATGTATTTTGCAGATACTTTTATCTAGAGCAAATTTGAGGTAAATGTTTTATCTGTTCATGCGTTTCCTGAAATTAAACCCATGACAATGGCATTGCTCCTGCCAATTTGTACAGTTTGAACAGTTTGAGCCTAAAGCCCAAGTATACTTTTTTTGCAAAAATATACTCTATTTGATAGCATGCATGACCACAGGTGCTCGACAAATGATTCATCCTTAAATGATATCCTTAAAGTATTCTTTGGGCTTAAAGGTGTGTAATGGCCTTTTTGTGATTATTTAGCATGCATTTTTTAAAAGGTTTTGAATAGAAATATGTTTGAAACATTTTTGAAATTGAAACAATTGTATTAAAAATTACTTTATTTGGCATTGAATACTGACTGAGCAAAAAGATTGTAGCTGTATGTTTCTAGAAGTCAAACAGCATAATTGCAAAGAAAGAACAAACAAAAATGGTTTCAGGATCACCCTAGATATGCTTTGTTTTCTTGAATTTGGTCATTTTTCTCTATATGCAGCAGCAGACAACTAAACTGCAAATTACAGAGAGTAGTGTTAAAGCATAATATATTTTCAGCACAAATTAAAATCAGAAAGCAACTGTGAAAATAGGGCCTCGTGCTATGACAAGAAAAGAGAATGTGCGATTTATGCGAAAACAGCAGTTCCTCTTCACAGAAATCAGACTAACCGGCAGATGTGTTTACACAAGACTTCAGCTCACTTACAGCCACATTTATTATTGATTATGTGCTATCGATCCGAGCGCCCACTCCTGGAGAGGAACATCACTGTGACGAGGCTGATCTCTGTTTATTACTCACATTAGCGAGTGCTCCCATGGTCAGTTGGCACAGTAATGGTTTTACTGCAGATGGTTGGGAGCAGACGCTACTAGAGTTATTCTTGTGCACTCAGGAATGTAAACCACTTAAATGGGCCGCAGTGTGTCTTCAGCTCTTCAGTCTGGTATCATCACAAGCATAAGACTTTTTTAAAACTGCAGACTGTATGACTGAATCTCAATTTGCATTTTAGGATTAGTGTGTCCCAGATATTTTGAAGTAGACTGATGGATTTTTAAGTGTTTTTACTTGGTTTTTCAAATGTTATTTTCCATAATCTATTGTGCAACAGACGTCTCTTTAGACGTTTTCAAGTGGTTTTTTTTTTTTTTTCACCCTTATGCCTTTTTCTTTATTATGACTTTTATTGTGATACTGGGTATTATTATGGCCATTTTTTCACAAAAAAAAGTTTCTTGTGGCTTCAGAAGTCTTGGAATATAGAACACAACTAGTTTTATAATATTTTATGGTTCTTTTGTACCTTTTTTGAAGCTTGAAAGTGTCAGTCAAGTTCTGTTAAGTAATAATACTTTAATTTTGGAGTACCCTAATTCATTTAGCTATATGCTGAGGCTTACATGCAAATGTCGATGTGAGGACAATCAATGATATTTCATGAAGTCATATATATGTAATAGCTTTTCTGGATTGTCTGATTGTGCTGTAGCTGTTACTTTCTCAAAATTTTGTTTTGGCACGATGATTACGTGTTAGGATAGAAGTCTCCTCCCCAATCACAATCCAACACGTCCCTGTGAAAATAAGGCAGGATGTTCCCAGTTGTGGGAGAGCGTTTCTTCTCTTCCCGTCCTCTCTCATTCAGGAAGTTTTGATTGGACAGAGCCGTAATATTAATTATTTATGTGAAACACTATTGTTGAAATGTTGCTGCCACTCCCACAGGAAATATTTCAGAAGTGTCCTTTATCTGTCTGTCAAAATATCTATCTATCTATCTATCTATCTATCTATCTATCTATCTATCTATCTATCTATCTATCTATCTATCTCTCTGTCTATCTCTCTGTCTATCTCTCTGTCTAACTGTCTGTCTTTCTGTCTGTCTGTTTGTCTGTCTGTCTATCTATCTATCTATCTATCTATCTATCTATCTATCTGTCTATCTGTCTGTCTATCAGTCTGTCTGTCTGTCTGTCTATATGTCTATGTATCTATCTATCTATCTATCTATCTATCTATCTATCTATCTATCTATCTATCTATCTATCTATCTATCTATCTATCTATCTGTCTGTCTGTCTGTCTGTCTGTCTGTCTGTCTGGGTAGATACATAGTATACTATACAAAAGCATTATTTAAATATACAGTTTAAGATGGTTCTCTATGCTTTTTGTCTTGGACACCCTGGTGATAAGGGCTGTCATGATTCGTCGATTTTATTAGACTATTCGATTTTTAAAAAATCCTCGACATCATTTTGCTCGCGTTGACTAACCGGCAAAATACCGGAAGTGGCGCATTTCACGGACGAGAATCCAGAAAACACATTATTAGACTTTTCCAAGGCTGCATGATATATTAAACCCATTTAAAAATCATAATTAAGCATAATTGTGAATTTGAGAAGGGTCTGGCTGCAGACTTGCACTTGCACTCTCAGTCTTGCACTCTCAGACTTGCACTCTCAGACACCTGCACTTCCGCAAGTGACGTCACTTGCAGTCTTTTTTATTTTTTATTTTATTGTATTTATTAATTATTTTTTTAAATTGAATCTCTCAACATTTTACACAAGTAGCCAGGTGGTGAAGACAAGAAAAAAGAAACTAAATTACAATGTCACTTGCAATCGACGCTTGCACTTTTTGCTACCTGTGACGTCACTTGCAATCCACACAAACCATGCGTGTTGCCAATGGAGACGAGACGCTGTGGTGGTTAAACAATTAAAACTAATTTAATATCATAACATACAGGGTCCTGCAAGTCATCTGTAAGAGAAAAAGACAAGTCCCGCAAATCCGCGGCCACAGAACAGTAGAATATGAACGCAGTGCTCTCATTAAGCGCTTTTAAACCTCCCATAGAAAATCATAAACACTTAATATGGCTTAATGCGTTAATATATTGCTATTAAAAGATCAAATTCAATATACAGTTTATTAATATAATATGTATATAGTGTTTTCCTCCCATACCGCAAAACGGGGCATAATGTGGCATAACGGACTAAGATTATAAAGACCAAACTCAATATGCTCCTCTTCATTATTAAAACATAATTAATATGTACAGATAAGCAGGTGAGCCCAGAATAAACACAACACGCAAAGTTTCGCGTTTTTCCATTTAGAATGAAATGTCTACAGCCCTTTTGTATCATTGTCTTTGTCCATTAAGCTACATTACGTGTTTTATTTATAATGATTTTCTATGGGAGGAAAACGTTTAATGTGCAACTTAATGCATTGCTTTCTGGGCTCGTCTGCTTGCCTGCACGGAGTTGGTCCTTTAATATCATTTAATGCATTTCTTAATGCGTGTTCATATGTTCTGTATAGTTTGCATCAACAATAAGAAATAGCCTACTGAATTTGGTCATTATCATCTTCGTTATTATGCCACATTAAGCGTTTTGTGGTATGGGAGGAAAAGTGAAAATTTGCTCATTGTGTTCATGGACATATGCTTGCCTTGTAGTGCATTAAATTAATAAACTATATATTGAATTTGATCTTTTAATAGCACTATCAGCGATATTAAATGTTTATGGTTTGTGTTGCAAGTGATGTCACAGGTAGCAAAAAGTGCAAGCATCGATTGCAAGTGACATTGTAATTTAGTTTCTTTTTTCTTGTCTTCACCACCTGGCTACTTGTGTAAAATGTTGAGAGATTCAATTTAAAAAATAATTAAATACAATGAAATAAAAAATAAAAAAGACTGCAAGTGACGTCACTTGCGGAAGTGCAGGTGTCTGAGAGTGCAAGTGCAAGTCTGCAGCCAGACCCTATTGGTGAATTCACAAACGCTACAATTTAATTAAATAATTATATGTGATGCAGTTCTAATACAGTATATGCGCTTTAATTATTTACATGTGTGTAGGTTGTACGTGCATCTCAGAGCGGCTCCGTTCACAGTAGTTCCACAGGAACTGTTATCATTTACATGTGTGGAGCGTCTCAAACGCCATCTCTTCATGTTGTTGTGAGTTTGGGTTTATTAACATTCATCTGGGAACGCAACATGCGCCATTTCATCAGATTTGTAAGGTAAATCATTTAAAAATCTACACAAACACAGGAGAATACATCGCGGTTTCAAAACAAAAGCTCAAACCCTCACTCTGAGTTTACACGTTTTGATGTCCACATATTCATTTACAGTTTTTCTCAATTGCTTTGGCTCAATTCTTGAATGAAAATTTTATTTTTCGAAAAAATAAGTTCAGATCTCTGAACAATTAGCTTCTTGTTCACATCAGATTGGAATTTCTTATTGACTTGAGCAAATTGCAAATGCTTTGGCACATGTGTGCAAACAGTAAGTACAATTGTCTGCAGTTTGCACAACAACTAATTGCATATGGCTTGTTGATCAAAACTGATGCGTCGATTCTCACTTAAACTGTCAAACTCTTCACAACTTCTCAATCATTTTTCATCGTGTAAGCCATCACATTCAAAACGATCCATTCAATTATAAAAAATTGGCATACACACATGTATATTCCATAAATAGCTGACATTGACATTGTTTGTAATGTCTGCTACATTGGCAAATGACCTCTAATTGCAATACAATTTGAATCAACCAATCAACCATTCAACCATTTCACCAATCAAGTTTGGGAGCATATATATGTAGATTGCCCACAGCAAAATCACTACCATTTTTTGAGAATGGAGGACTTCCACAACCCTGAACTGTAGCAACATGCTCGTGGAAGAGCAATTGGAAGACGTGTAAGAATATGTGGTGGTGGTGTTAGAGGAAGACATAGCAGAGGAAGAGGTGGAAATAGAAGAGTCAGAGTCTCTGATGAAATCAGAGCCACACTTGTGGATCATGTCATAAATCGTGGTTTTACAATGGAAGAGGCTGGTCGAAGAGTACAGCCTAATGTAAACAGGTCCACAGTGTCATCAATTGTGCAAACCTTTCGTAGGAAAAACAGGTAAATATGTATTTATTTTTTTGTTTTACAGTATGTAAAGCATTTTTATAAACAACAATATTGTAAAGGTAAATGCAAGTCTATTTGTACATTCTATAGAACCGCACTACAACCTCGCGCTGGTGGTAGAGCAGCAGTATTTAACCATCAGTAAGAACAAGAAATTTGCAACATGGTCATAGCCAACAATTCCATCAGGCTAATATAAATTCTGTCAGCATTTCCACAATAGACAGTTTTGAAAAGACATCAAATGACTATGAAACAACTCTACAAGGTGCCATTTGAGAGGAATAGTGAAAGAGTGAAGGAGCTGCGGTACCAGTATGTCCAGGTAAACTATTGGTGTGCACTTAGTGAGTTTTACTGTACTTCTAAGATGCCTGTATTACTTGAAGTTTTAGAAATCCATAAGAAGAGAAAACATTTACTGAACTCTAGAATAAAAATTAACTTTATTTTGTTTCTGTTTCTTCGTAGAGAATCATGGAATTAGAAGGACATGAAACAACCCAAATTCTTGTTTTTGTGGACGAGGCCGGATTCAATCTGTCCAAAGGCCGGAGATGTGGTCGCAATCTCATTGGACACCAAGCCACAACTGACACACCAGGCCAACGTGGGGCCAATATTACAATGTGTGCTGCCATTTCAGAGAATGGTTTGAGCACACATATTCCACACATTGGGCCGTATAATACCCAACTTCTCCTGGCCTTCCTAAACACACTTTACAGAGACCTGATTCCAGAACAAGAAAGAGGTTTAGTTAGACCACATTTGCCTAATTATGTTATTGTCTGGGATAATGTCAGCTTCCACCGAACCAACATTGTTAGGGAGTGGTTTGCTGCACATGAAAGGATAACAGTGGAGTTCCTTCCACCATACTCTCCATTCCTAAATCCAATAGAAGAGTTTTTTCAGGCATTGAGGTGGAAAGTATATGATCATAGACCACAAGATCTGATGTCTCTGTTGGATTCCATGAATGCTGCATGTGCGGACATCACAGCTGATCATTGCAGGGGATGGGTGCAGCATTCAAGGAGATTTTTTCCCCGGTGCATGGCAATGGAAAACATCAGATGTGATGTTGATGAAAATCTTTGGCCTGACCAACAAGAGCGACAGGATGTACACCAAGAATATATTTTTCATGGATGTTCTTTTGTATTTTTGTGTATTTGTGGTAACATAAGAAATATTAAATGTACAGTAATTGGACAAGCAAGATTTCATTTTACATGTAATACATTCGTACAAAAATAAATGTACTGTATAAATACAAATGTTCATATGCTTTTTTTCTATGTACTATTGATTCTTCTCAACAAATATCAGATTTTTTTTATAAAACCTTAATTTCCGTGGTTGACTGTTATGGTGAAAAAACAACTAAACATTTTGACCAGTGTGGCTCACACGATGACAAAAATACTTTATATTTTGGTGGCCTTGGCCAAATTACTGACACGATAACAAGGTTTTGAAGCATGAATGAAATGTTCTGGGTGAATAACTACATTTTGCAGACATACAATAAAGTTCTGAAGTTCCAGCAAACAGCTGTGACATTTGCACTCACAGTTTAGAGAATGTTAAGACTGTTTCAAAAAATGTGCCAAAGCAATTGAGAAAAACTGTAATTACAGTGGCTATAGCATTTATGTCCTAAAGAAATGGCCAAATATTAAAGATTAAGTGGACATTTGAATTAAATGGTGCTTGTTCAATATTAAACAAGGATTAGATCGCACAGTAATATGTAAACAATCGTCAGGCCGTTGGCGCCCCTGCAGGCCTTTGTTGTAATGCGTAATCTACATTAGCTCTATTGTTTATAATACATTATGTATTTTAAAAGTTTTGTTCAATAAAACCATATGATTTCTTGCTTTTGATACTTTATTTGAACTAATTATTATTGTATCATTGCTATTATATGTTTTTAAAGTAATTTTAAAGGCTATTGTTCACTTACATCTATTTTTATTACCACAAAAAAAAAAAAAAAAATTATTATAATTATAGGGCCCTATGAAATTCGTTTTATTTCCAAATTTAGTTTTTTCTATTTTCATTTTTCTATACTCTGTTTTAATGGTTAAATTAAATTTTATTAATCAAAAAGCCTGTCTAATTAGTTGAGTTTTACAGTTTTATCTTTACCAAATTCTGTTTTCCATTATTTTCTGGATTCCATTTTAATGGTTCCATTAAAATTTAATAATCAAAAGCATCTCCAATTAATTGATTTTATATATATATATATATATATATATATATATATATATTATTATTATTTTTTTTTTTCAGAAATACTGCACATTTACATTTTTCTCCTAAATAAATTTGGTAAATAATATTTCTGGTAAATACTCCTTTAAAAAGTGTTTTTTGATTTTAATTTTATTATTAGTAGACTAGAACACGTGGATATTGTCATGAATCCAGTCTGTGGTGTTCCGCCCGATAGCCACCAGAGGTCGGCCTTTCATCATATTGACTCTTACACTGCACAGACTGTTTCACATTACCCCGGACTACATTTCCCAGCAGCCATTTCACTAATCACACGCTCACACCTGAGACCCATCACACACCCTACATAAGCCTTGGACTTCCTTATTCTAATCGCCGAGTATTGTTTAGCGTTTATCGCAGTCATAGGTGATAGCTACTTTACGGAGCCACTCCTAGTTTTATGGTCTTAGTCTTACCTAGGCTGTTTACCTGTGTTTTGATTCTTGCTTTTGTATTTTTGGATTGCCCTATCGTCTTGCCATTTGCCCCTGCCTGGACTATTGCTCGTGTACTCGGATTACCCCTCTTGTCAAGCCCTTTTGGATATTGTTCGCCGATCGACGGCCCACGCATGCACTTGGAATACTCTTGTGTCTTGCCCTCAACATATCTGTTTACTGATGTTTGACCCTGCCTGTGTTTGACTATGTTTATGAATAAAGATCTGCAAATGGATCCGATTCCTCTGTTCCTTCCATAACAGATATGTTGTCATTCTTACACTATAATACTGAACTTTGATTTCAGTGATTTGGACTATGAGATGGACACTTGCTTCTTGCACTCTATGTTGCACTTTACTTTTGCTTTTAAAAAAGGATTTCATAGAAATTTGGATTTCATTTGGTTTAATAAAATATAGTTTAATAAAATATTCTTAAGTAAAATTGTTGATTTTTTTGTGGGAAATTAATCATTTAGATTAATCGATAAATTAGTCAATAGATTGATCAAAATAAAAATAGTCATTAGTGGCAGCCCTACTGGTGATGTAAAAAAACAAAAAAACACCAAGTTTCACCTCAAGCACCCTGATGTAACCAATGTTACTTCACTCTCTCAGATGGCAGTTATATGAACTTTCCCACCCGAGGGGAAGAGGCCTTCTCAGCATTTCTCTCTGCCAGGCAGGCTGTTTAAGTGACAATTAACTGTGATGTTAAAAGCTCGTCCTTTCCTGAGGTGCTGCGTCTGATGGATGGGTTCATTTCAAGTTTTTGGCTTTCTATCTCATAGGCCTGGAAGAAAGAAATGTCCTGGCATCAGATGCGAAGGTTAAGAGAGCGAAACCAAACAGGCTTTCCTCAGAGAGTGCAGGATTTTCTCATATTCAGAGTTTTGATTGCATTTCTGTTAATAGAGAGGCAAATGTTTATTTTGTGTTCTCAAGTACTCAAAACTCATCTTCCAATTTTTTCAGTTTGTTTCAGATGGCGGTCTCATTGAAAGATCTTGCATCACATATATATATTTTTTTTCAGAATTCAGCGTTAGTTACCACAGAAAATGATGCTATAATTAATCTAAAACATGAAAAAACAAGGCCTATTTGACATGTATGTGCGTAGTTGTTGCTGGGTATGGACGAACTCAACTATTCTGCTAGTAGTGGGTAGTGGTTTAATATGTAGTTATTTATTTAAGCATTATTGGATTTAAAATGAGATGCAGAGTATTTTAGCATGCTGATAATATGCTCTATTTTAGCATACTAAAAATCAGCATGATTAGATGTCAAATGATCTCTTGTAAAGCACTGCTTGTGTACAAATCTACAGCTGCAACGTTCCTGTTATTATTTTGAATCCACAGCTTTATGTATGAGGTGTTGTGGAGAGATTTAAAGACAGTATTTTGCTTTGTGGTGTGTTACTTGCTCCCGGGTGTCTGCCAGTAAATGTTTTGCTACAGTAAATGGTTGCAGTAGGAAAAGAAAAGCCCGACAACTTTGATCCTGTGAACTAGATGTTTTACATTCACAATGTTTTTAATGTAACCGCTAGTCCATTAGTCTAAATACTTTGGTTACATTGAAGTTCATCATGTGCCATTCAGTATTGGAGACTTTCTCATGAGAGCTTTGAGTTTTGTGCAATAAAAGGTTATACTACTTTCACAACTTTGGGGTCAGTAAGATTTTTATTAATTTATTTATTTTTAAAGAAATGAAAATTAATTTTATTCAACAAAGACATATTAAATTGATCAAAAGTGACATTTATATTGTTACACATGATTTCCATTTCAAATAAATGCTGTTCTTTTGAACTTTATCAAAGAATCCTGAAAAAATGCATCACTGCTTTCACAAAAATATGAAGCAGCACAACTGTATTCAACATTGATAATAATAGGACCTGTTTCTTGAGCAGCAAATCAGCATATTAGAATGATTTCTGAGGGATCATGTGACACTGAAGACTGGAGTAATGATGCTGAAAATTCAGCTTTATCATCACAGGAATATATTACATTTTAAAATATATTCAAATAGAAAACTGTTATTTTAAATTGTAATAATATTTCACAATATTACAGTTTTTACTGTATTTCTGATTAAAGAACCATAACAGAATTTTTCAAAAACATTTAAATCTTAATCTAGCCCAGTTTTCAGTCAATTATGAAAATGTGTAGTTGTGCACATCTCTAGTTTTTGCTACATGTTGATTTCAGTGTGAAATGTTTTCAAGTTGAACAAAATTCAAGTCATGCAATTCTGTTTTCATGATCAATCATCTGTGGTACTTGTGGGCGTCTCTGCTAGTTGGCATGTTATTCTGGAACGGGTGACATTTAGAAGTCTGTGTAGAGCGTTCCTGTTTTTGTGACCTTTTATTGAAACTGCATTGATGAATCAGTTCTTGAAAAGCTAGAATAGGAAAGCGATCCCACCCATGAAAAAACGCACACACCATTGTTGTTGTTATATTTATTGTTTCGTTGATTTTTACCTGTAAAGGAAAGGGTCTCATCGGTCAGAACTGTTCCATTGATCATGCTGCATTGTCTTTATCCTTTGGGGAGGAAGAAGGTCAGAGCGCTCGTGCTGTGAAGCTCTTTCACAAACCGATGGATTTTTACTCTGGTACCCTGCAGGAAATTACACCTCTGAGAGAACATTGAGTCTGTGACTGTCTTTTCTCAGATGTTTGATGTATGGACTAGGGGTGCGCCGATCCGGTATTCAGTATCGGTATCGCTCCGATACTGGCATTTTCTGCCGGATCGGGTATTGGTCAGATGAGGCCAATCCAAATCCAATATTCTGCGTCTACTATTGTGTTATTGTTAAGCCCCACAAAAGCCACAAACACATTATAAAACACCATAAAGTTTTCGTGCACAATATTTCAAGTGTTCTGAAGCTGTTCCATAGTTTAATGTGAGGTACAGATGAAGTCAAGTTTACGTAAACTCTTCTCTCCGCTGCGGCGGTCTGTCATCCTCCATTCAGCGCTCAAACTGTGTGTCGTGTACGATTACGACAGTCAAGACGATGAAACCCTCTGCAAGATTATTAAATGTTCCTAATATTATACTTGGTCTGTAAATAAAGGTAAATGGACTTTATCTTGCAAGACTTTATCTTCGTGCTGTTTTCAATATCATGTTGGTGTCTGTTAGATCACAAATAGGGGTGGCTCGATACCACTTTTTCAGAACCGATCCCGATATGATACCAAAAATTCTGAGTATCTGCCGATACCGATATCAATCCGATACCTGGGCAGTTTTTTTTTAATCAGTGTTGAATTTTTATACCTCAATGTGTGTTGACCTGATCATGACTTTTTTTGTTACACAAAATATACTAAATAAAGACAACTTTACTGTAAAGAAAAACAACAAATGAATGCATATATAATTATAATCTATGACAAAAATACTATTATAAACTAGGTTAGTGGATCATTCAGTAGCAAAAGTTACTCTAGAAAAATCATGAGTGCACAATTTTATAAAATGAATTATTTTATATTAAATGAATCATTGCTTTTTGTATTGTTGTAAAATACATTCATGAAAAACAAGTAATATATTTATATATAAATATATATACTGTAAATTAAAAGACATTTCTTTTAAATGTAGAGCACAGTAATGAGGCAGAAACATATGATAAATAAGACGAACAAGAAAGGCTATTAATAATCTTTCATTGTGCAAAAGTATTATGATACGAAAGGCTCCAAATACAGAGCGGCACAAAGCGCTTATGTGCATTTTGTGCACAGAATGATGTGCTTGAAGCAGCATGGAGTCACAGCGCGCAGCGCTGCAAGACCACATAGAAAGGTTCAAAGCACAAAGTGAAGAGATATTATTGCGTAGTGTATTAAATCTGTGCGATAGTTTATTGAGCCTTTTCTTTCAACAGTTTTAAATTTCAGTTACTGTGCTCATTAAGAACATAGTGCTCTCAACACTGATTAAACACCGATTAAAAAAAACTGCCCAGGTATCGGATCAATATCGGTATCGGCAGATACTCAGAATTTTTGGTATCTGATCGGGATCCTTTCTGAAAAAGTGGTATCGAGCCAGCCCTAGTACGGACCTGTCCATTGAAGTACAGTTTTCTTCATTCAACTACTTTGCCTTGGATTTGTTTCTTTTAAAGATGACATTAAATGAAAAGTACTGAAAACAGATAGATAAACTACTTAGTCTTATTCTTATTAAGCACAATTCTTCTGTGCACATAAATAAAAAAAATATTTGTAAACTTTCAGAAAATTTAATCTACCTCTAAAATGAATGTTATTTTGGTATTAGACTGAAAAAATGTAACATTTTAAAATGATTGGTTTTATTCAAGTCAAAAATATTATTTAACATCGCTGAACCAACCTATGCACATCACTTTACACCGACATTAATTCATTTCATGGATTAAATTGGGTAGAAATAGCTTTTTAAAGTAATAATTACAGGTTAACAGTTTTTACAGTGTATTTAAATAATATTATAGCATTTTTTTGGAATTATCTGTTATTTTATTTTAATTTTAAGTTAATTTATTTTTGTATAGGGTTCATTTTTGTCATTTTTTACAAATATTTTTATTTAGTTTTCTAAATTCTATTTTTTTATTTTAGTTTATATCTAATATTAATATTTTATCTCATTTCAGATTTATTTCAATTAAAAAATGTTTTTTAATAGTTAACGAGTGGATGACATAACCAAGATTGCGTGGGCAGGGAAAACTAATATTAAATACTGAATATTCACTCAGAAATGTTACATTCCAGAAATTCATATTCAATAATTCAACATAAAATCGAAATGTAAGCAATTCATCAGTGCACATTATTCTACAGGAAAATATTTGTCTTTCATCATAATACAATAACCCTATATCATTTTTGAACTGAATTTCCTGTTTCACTTGATAATCGATCATGAGTGCCATTTGACGTTCTCTGTAAGATGTGACTCCAGGCAGTGTGTTATTAGTAAATGAGTCAGGACGATGCTTTCCTCGAGAGGAGAGTCACACCACACCGACGTCAAGTTGATTTCACACTCTCTGTTCGTCTCTCATCATGTGCAGTGATAATAAAGCACTACTGGATCCGTAATGGAGTCACGGTTTCCTGCTGCCTTCAGTGATGGTTATTATCACAGACACAGCTGTGTTCAGTCATCATTATCACCGCTAGACTCCCAGAAGCCTGTTGTTTCGATTGTATCTGTAATAGATTGTAGTGAAACTCAGCCTCAGGTTACAAAGCTCACTTCATTCCTTCACTGACAAATGTCAACAAGGAATTAAAGGAATATTGCAGGTTATTTTCTCCCTTTTGGTTTATAGACCACATATTGTACACATTATTAATATGCTACTGTAAACACACCTGCCTTTTGTTTATACAAACTGATGCACGATTCAAATGTATTGTCTGTGCAATAAATAACCATTCAATACAACTTTTTAAATGTAATGCTGCATTAAATTAAGAAATGGTATGGTGCTGTTTTTTTGACTGAGCTTGACTGGACTGACAGTCAATTTTAATCCATCTTGTATTGACAGTTTATGCAATAAATGTTTGACATGACAGTACATGTTGATAATATTACACCAAGGAAAATCTCTTGAGAAAATGGAAGCAGAGTCAGACTGCTCTAAAATGTATGTTTAACAGATGAATCCAAATTTAATTAATCCAAATCCAAATGTATTTATTTATTTATTTATGTGTTTGTTTGTTTGTTTAATTTGTACGGATTGACTGTTTGATTGCAGTCCTATGCGGTTTTATTTTGGTATCTTGTCAGTGATTGTCAGTCAGTCACCCTAAAGTACACTGTATTTAATTATAAATTTAAAATAGTGTCGTGGCCAGTGTTGGGTGTAACTAGTTACTAAGTAATTAGTTACTGTAATTTAATTACTTTTCCCTTGAAAAAGTAAAGTAAGGGATTACTCTGTTTTCTCTGTAATTTAATTACAGTTACTTCTTATAATTGAACTTAATGCTGTGTATGGACTGTAGAACATTTATATACAATACAATACAATAGTGGATTTAACATCAAAATTTAAAGTCTAACCTTAAAATGCATGCTTTTTATGTAACCTTCTCACTTTAAATACTTTGGTGAGTTAATAAGAATATTGGTAAATTCCAATTCTCACTATTAACTGGTTATTAGCGTGAATATTACTGGGATATTGGCTGTTTATTAGTACTTAAAAAGCACATATTAATGTCTTATTCTGCAAGATCTTATTCTAAATCCTTAATCCTACCCAATTCTTAAACTTTACAACTACTTTACTAAGTATTAATAAGCAGTAATTAGGACTATATTGGGGCAAAAGTATAGTTAGTTAATAGTGAGAATTGGATCCTAATCTAAAGTGTGACCAGAATAATTTATGTAGTTATGTATTTTTTATTTGAAAGAATTAAAAGAACGTTTCATGCCTATCCTTGTATCATTCATTAACTTGTCGAGGTTGATATAGGATTTAGAAAGTAATTAAAAGTAATAAGTAAATAAATACTTTTTGGAGAGAGTAATTTGTACAGTAATCTAATTACACAGTTGAAGATGTAATTAGTAACTAGTATTTAATTACTTTTTTAGAGTAACTTACCCAACACTGGTCGTGGTTGTTAAAATTCTGTCTGCTCTTAATTGGATTGTGAAACTCGTAAGTTAGCCAAAACGTTCTGAAAAACTTGTTTTTTAAAAGTAGAACCAATGACATTTTGTTGGAGGATTGCACAGACAAACATTTGTTTCTGTGACGTTTCATGAATACAGTTTGTGCACGATTAAACCAGGAATGAGCATAAAAAAATGTAAAGAAAAAATGTAAGGTCAATTTTCATATCAGGCTGACTTTAATCATGCATTCAGATATTTTTTCTCTTTATATCTAATTCATATTGCAGTGTCCTTCTGCTTCAAGGTTTGTCAAATATTGTCATTGAGCAGTGTAAGTCACAAGCAATACTGCCATATGAGGCTAATTTCTTTTGTGTGTTATGGCTAAATTTAGCCTGACCTAGTTGATTGCTAGTGAGTGGAGTTTGAGGAAGTCACAGAGGCTGATGTGATCATGGGTATCTTGGGTAAGAACCTCATTTCAGGGAGTCACCAGCTGTGAAGTTAAGTTTAAGATCACCAAGTGTGTGATCTTAAACCATGTAATTCTCATGAAGTCTATAAAATGTCTACAGATGGTCTCCTCTAGAAATCCACTTTGGTATATAAGAGGGAAAAATTACATTTGTCAAGCCATTTGATGTTGTATTTTTAATTTTTAATTTTATTAAAAGTGTTATTATAAATATATTTTATAAAAATATATTTTATATATTATAAATATATTTTTATAAATATATTAATGCATACATTTAGTAATTTAATTTAATATTTTACATTATATATTAAATATAATAATTTAATATTTATATGTAATACATATTTTAGTATATTAACATATTATATTTAAATTTAAAATATTAAATACAGTAAAACTAATATTGGGAAATATTACAATTTGAAATAACTTTTTTCTATTTCAATATATTTTTAAATGTCATTTATTCCTGTGGTGGCAAATAAATTTTTGTATCTCATTTTTCTACAATTTTTTTGCCTGTTTTGTCAAGTAGAACTGAAATATTATGTGCAGTACATTAAAATACATACAGAATCACTTTTTTAACTACTCAAGCCAAACATTTAGAATATTTTCTTGATGTCTGACATTATCATTCATAATTTTCTTTTTAGAATCAAACGGCTGCAAATGTCCTGCCTTTGATGTGTGGTTCGTTTCATCCTGTACTCTTGAGATGTGTGTAATGGCCTTACATAAAGAACACAGC
The DNA here is from genome assembly GCA_039654775.1 of Spinibarbus caldwelli. Taxonomy (NCBI): domain Eukaryota; kingdom Metazoa; phylum Chordata; class Actinopteri; order Cypriniformes; family Cyprinidae; genus Spinibarbus; species Spinibarbus caldwelli. Next base: position 7,275,100 of record CM077220.1, on the reverse strand, counting down.
AGTAGTGCTGCCTGAAAAAACATCAGGAGCGTTATCTGTTCTGTATCCGCTCGCTGTTGTGAGACTGCCGCCCAACATTGGCGACACACAGTTCAGAGGGTCAGGTCAAATCTATTGTGGTTTATTAGACAGGAACAGTTTGTGCTGATGTTATTTTGTGTTAACAGACAGATCAAATTCTCAGCCAGTGATATATCTAAGGTCACCACAGAGTAAAACAGAGATGAGCAGACCAAAGGCCTTGAGGCTGAAGGAAGAAGGAAATTTCAATGTGACATTTTACAAAAAGCTGTCTCTTAGAACTGTCTTTAATGTTAGTCTTTTCCTCTGCTATATAAACAAATGACTGGTTTTAAAGCAATAGTTCACCCTGAAATGACAACTTGCTGAAAATGTACTCAGGCTCAGGCCATCCAAGATGTAGATGAGTTTGTTTCTTCCTCTGAACAGATTTGGAGAAATTACAAAACAGTAGCATTACATTACATCTCTTGCTCAACAATGGATCCTCTGCAGTGAATGGGTGCCGTCAGAATGAGAGTCCAAACAGCTGATAAAAACATCACAGTAATCCACAAGTAATGTAAGTAAATTAGGACATTTTTAAATTCCAACTATTACTATAGGTTAAATTACGAGGTTTTTATCAGCTGTTTGGACTCTCATTCTGACGGCACCCATTCACTGCAATGAATACACTACATTTCTCCAGATCAGTTCTGATGAAGAAACAAACTCATCTACATGTTGGATGAAATGAGAGTGAGTAAATTTTCAGCAAAACGTCTTTTATGGGTGAAATATTGCTTTAATCTTTTCCTCTGCTATATAGATAAATTAATTTATACATTAAGTTATACGTCTAACTAAGCAAGCTATTATTTTGCACAAGTTTAGCAGGACTTAGAAGCTAAAGTTTCACCTTTAACCTTGCAGTATATCAACAATATTGCTGTTATATTAATATGAAATATTAATTTGTATGGTTTTACTGCACCATATTGCATTGTGCTGCATACAGTTTGCCTTTTGCGTAGGTTTGCATGTCAGTTCTGTGTGTTTGAGTGTGTAGGAGGTTTATGCTGTGTGCTGCGCAAAGGGGCCTGATGTTACCCAGTATTACTGAATCACTTAATTACTGTTAAAGTCGTGCTAAGAGTGCATTTTATCTTCCTAAATGATGTTCAACAGAAATCTTTTGTCTCAATACATCTTACATCATTGAGTTACATCACATATCCTTAAATCCTACCAGAAGACTTCATTTCAGATCAGCTTCCTCATTTCTAAACTGTATCATCATCTGTTTTCTCAGAGGGGAAGTTAAGGATGTTTCTGAGATTTTAATTTCTGGGTTGAATGTTGGGAAAGTTAGTGGTTATGTTGACACACCAGCTGTTTAAACCCCAGTGGACTGACACACTGTCTACAGTTCGTGCATTTTGCATTTGTGTTTGCTGCCTATATGACCCCATCAGAACCCATAAGAAACCACTGTTGTAGGCTTTATATCACCATCAGTGAAATTAAAAAGATTAGTACAATACAAATTAACACTATTTCATTATACAGCTTTCTGTGCAATTGCAGCATTCAGCATATTTCTTAATAATGACATTAAGCCAATGCTGTAACTGACAATCGGCCCTGTATGTATTGGTGCTAGTACTCTCATGTTTGTTGTATCACCAAAAAAAGAACAGATTGACATAAAATATTTAATTTATAATGTAGAATTTTATCATTTTAAATATGGAATAACTAAATTTATATACATTATTAATAAATAATGTACTTTTTATTTTTGATTTAATGAAATAAAATAAGTCATAAAATTTAATTTATATAATAATTTGTTTTTATATATATATATTTATATATATATATATATATATATATATATATAGATAGATAGATAGATAGATAGATAGATAGAGAGATACACACACACACACACATATAAAATAGGTAAGATAACAATTAAATCAATATTTTATGACTATTTAGTGATCAGTCAGATGGTTCCAGGTTTATTTTGTGATAATGACCGGTTAATTGAACATGATCACTGACATAAATGTTATAACATGGACACATTTATTCCACCTTCACTCTTTAGAAAATTAATCTGTTTTCACCAGGTAATCATCCAGTGCTGCTGTTAAACTGACTGGTTCATGGTGACGTCGCTGGAGTCGTTTGCTCAGCTGCTAATTGGAGAGATCACAATAAAGCAGTCACTGCTTTGAAAGACATTATCACTCTTTCTGTTCTTAGCCTCTGTTTTACAAGGTGTCACGCTGTTGTCTGTCGGTGCTAATCAGCGAGTGCTTTGCTATCTGTCATGTTTTTTTTGAGTCCAGGTCAGAGTTTGGTTTGCATGTGCTTTCTGTGAGTTTCCACCCTCACAGACGGAAACTTTTTCATTTCATTTGTTGACTCTAACAAGCGTCTGCAGCTTTGAATATGTCTGCACCCTTGATTTAATTGGGTGTTTGTTCCACAACACAATGTTTGTTTGTAAGGCAAAGTGCAACCTGCTGGAGTGAGTGTCATCACTGGCTGGACTTGTTGCAGTTTCCTTCCTCATTTAAACAGAGGAACGCTTCGTTCATTCCTCTGTAAATTGAACGTTTGTTCATGAAGAGGAAATTAGATTTTTTTTAGTGTTTGTGGAACTGCTATGAGACCAAGGTCTCTGTCTGCCTTTAAGTAGCAGTGGGTTGTCATACTATCATCAAGTTATTATCCTGAGCAGAAAACAAAATCATTTCATTTCACCTCAGACATTGCATGCAAGCGTTTTCTTCATGATGAGCAAGGTGTGAGAGCGTATTTACCAGTTTAAAGGGGGAAACATTATGAATGAAAGGGAGCGGACTTTATTCAGAAAAGTTTCATTGACATTTTTTCATGTTGCAGCCTGTCCGTATAATTCCTAATAAAATAGTGTTATAAGCACAGCGCTGCTTTGTTCACAGTGGTAACCATGGTAACCTCTGTATTTCTGCTTGTCCAAAAGCGCCACCTGCTGTCAGAGAGTAAATTTGCATTTTCATTCATGACATCTTCTGATTTTGTTGCCGTCAGTGTTGTAAATCTTAACTAGTTTGATGGTAAATAAGATAAATTCGGAAAATTAAATACCTAGGATTATTTGACACTGATTCATAGCTACGTCTTTCAAATGGATCGGATATACAGTGTTTTTGACTGGCTTCTGAGGGTTTCTTACTTTTATACTAGTCAACTAGTTACACAGTTACGCTTTAAACGGCAGAGATTTTAGTCTAAGTGCACATCCCTAGTCATATCAAGAGAAATGATTTTCATTGATCTTCTATTCCTGAAATTGGGTTATAAACAATTACAAAGCTATTTTGCTATGTATAGAGATATATCTGTCTAGTCTAGATATAGATAAATAGTTTTAAAAAAATTATTAATTAAAAATAATTTAATTATATAAATTGTTTATGAATCGTTTTAATTATGTATTTATTTACAATATATATATTTTATTTTATATATGTAACAATTTGCTTAATAATGTAATTTTGCAGTTTGTTTTTCTTTTTTAAATATTTGAAAAGAGCTGATGATCTGAAAATATGCTGTATTTTTCTCAAATGTAAGTGTAAAAATATGCTGTAAAAATGTAAAAATATTCTGTATTTTTCTCAAGTGTAATTGTCAGGATTGTCTTGTGTTTCCTTTCCTCTTGTATGCCCATATTTGGTTAGTTTCCTGTTCCTGTGTTTATTAGTTAATTATTGTCCAGCTGTGTGTGCTTAATTATCTAGTTATGTCGTATACTTATAGTGTGTCATGTCCTGTGTTTCTTGTCCAGTATTGAACGTCATATCTGTCTGTTGCGTGAGTGTTTCCAGCTTGTATGTAACTTCACTGTTTTGAGTTAATTAAAGACTCTTGTTTTGAAGTATTCCACGTCTCCCCATTCCTGGTATCCGTCTTCCCTGTGAAACCGTGACAGTAATAAGTCTTTTTATTTGTTTTCTTTCATCTGGTCATTTATGCGGTTTTCTGCAAGTTGACATTCTCTTGATTTGTATCAATGTCAAAGTGCATTAATTCTGATGAAATGTAAAAAAAAAAAAAAAAAGTCTAAAATGACAATAATTGTGATTTTTAATATGCACTATGTACTCTACCATCTAGTGTATGAATTTTAGAAGGGTAGTTTGCCATCTTTCTTAGTTTCCAACATGCCACACTTCAGTTTTTGGGTAAAATAAGTACATCATCTAAATATTTGAAGTGCACTTCTTCTTGTTGGAATATGTCAGTGTGATCTGGGTCATTTTGAGACATCATAACCTGTGGTTCAGTGAGTAAGTAAATGAGCCATCTGATCCGATTCAGTCCTGTGATTGATTCATAACTCTTTCTGCTGATCATAATGACAGTTTTGTCATTACAAGCGTGTTCTGAACAGTGTGAGTATTTCGTGTGGGTGTTTGAACAACCTCTGCCTGCAGTCACCCGTGCATTGAAGAGAGAGGGAGAGAGTTTTATAAAGACCTTCTGACCTCACAACTTCCTCACTCATGCACAGCAGTGTGGTAAACAAACAGCATCTGTCAGGGCCGGTGTTAATGAACCAGAAGCCGAAGTAGGTCAGAATTCTGACTCTGACAAGTGTGTGTTAGTATAAATGTTGGCCACTTCATACAGCCGCAGTTGGTGCTTAGTATAATTACCATTTTGGGTACAGATGAACTGGGGCGTTAGGTGTGGAAAAACTACATGTTTTCATAATTATCTAGTTGGTGGCTAGTCAGGTTTATATGTATAATAAAACGGGTTTAGTGCTATGCACAGATAATTGTAGCCTCTCAATAAGGTAACTGACAGATATTTAGTTGATAAAAAGGCTTTAAGTCCACATGAAATCATAATGGACCATTTATATATAAAAACATTTAGGTTTTATTTAGTGCAATCCATCAGTGTGCAAAAAAATTGTTTAAATTTTTCATTAAAATATAATTAAATTTCCTTTTCAGCTGATGTAATGGATCTCTCTAACATCCTGGCTCCATGATCCAATCAATGCGATAACATTTAAATCTTTTTTTTTTCCATGTTTAATAACGTACTTCACTCAGATTATGGAAGGAAAAGAGATCAACATCATTGCACACTGACATTTTGGTTTGAAGTCTGACAGAATTTATTTGGATTTTTTGTTTTTAATGTGAAGGCATTTTTTACAGAAGCTTTTACCATTCTTGACGTGTAACTGTTGGATTTTAGCAGACTAAAGCACAGCATGCTGTCAGCACGCTCAAACCTTTCTGAAAAGTTGACTAAATTAACCTGCTTTAAGGCACAGTTTAAAATATTAAAAGTACAAACCAAAACTAAAAATCTGTGTTTTCCTTACAAATATGTACAGCACATTAAATTTCCTTTGACTATGCACTATTCATTTTGTGTCATCTTTTTTCACTTTTTTTTTTTTTCAAATCTGTTCTCATTGACCTGAATGGCAAAAATGTTAACCTAATTTTCATTTTGTTGTGCAAGATATGTTAATCCTCTTTGTGATTATTAGTGGTGCTTATAACTAGTCTGAATTGTTATGTGTAGCACCATTCGTACAGTTAACCAGTGACGCTACATGAAGCCCATTCACAAACTGACATAATTCCTCTTCCTTTAGCGTGGCCACTCATGGACAGTGTTACATAATGATAGCTACTTTAACCTAGTTGTGTGTGTGTTTCTAAAGTCACAACAATCAGTCTAGTGCACCAATTATGTAACAATGCAATACAAGTGATATTAAGATTCTGGCTAATACAGATAAACTAATAATCATTTTTGTACTTGTTATGGTTGATAACCTATAAATAACTGATATTATAATAATTGTTTAAAATAAAGTGATGTGAAACCATATTTGAAATGAAAAGTAATGACAATATTAATAACAGTGCATCATGTGAATGTGCATCATGAAATATCAGTGTTTTTTATCATCTTATCACTGCTGCTTCAACACACACAAAAAAACTAAATTCAGACCCGAGGCATCAGGTATCATTTCTACGATAAGCTATGATGGAGGCTCTTTATTGATTTATTTTTTTCTTTCGCCCACCTCAGTGTGTGCACACGGAAACATTATGCGATTTCTTCCTGCTTAATGTCAATGCTTCCTGTTTCTGATCTAATATCTCTCTCTCTCTTTTTAGTTATTGAGTGAGAAGATAAGCGGCACAGAAGGGACAAAGCTTGATGAAGACTTCATGGAAATGGAGCGGGTGAGAAAAAAACAGCAGAAATGAGCCCCTCTTCACATGTGATTCATATGACAAACATATTTACTCTTACCTTTTCCCACCTCTACAGAAAATAGAAGTCACCAACAAGTCTGTTTTTGAACTTATAACGAAAACCACAGAATACCTTCAGCCAAACCCAGGTATGAATCACAGATCTGACATATTCGTAACGCTTATGATTTCATTGAGTCATTAAATAACATTAACACCACCTACTAAGCAGCAGTGTGTGGTGGACTCCTGAAATGAGGAGGCGAGGCGTTCTAGTTTGATTACAGGGTTGAAGTCTTGTGAAACACTAACCTTATACTCATCAAAATGTGAACAATGCTATAATAACATAGTATGTTTATACTGCCGTACTATTTATTAAAACGTTATTAAAAAGTCTTAGCAGATTTATACCACTGTTTGGGGTACGATTTTTCAGTGTTTTTGAAAAAATTCTCTTCTAGGCTGCAGTTATTTGATCAAAAATACGGTAAAATCAGTAATATTATTCCAATTTAAAATAACAGTTTTCCATGTTAATATATAATAAAATGAAATTTATTTTTTGTGATGCAATGCTGAATTGTCAGCATCATTACTCCAGTCTTCAGTGTCACATGATCCTTCAGAAATCATTCTAATATGCTGAATTGCTGCTCAAGAAACTTTTCTTTTTATTGTTAATGTTGAAAACAGTTGAGCTGCTTAATATTTTTCTGCATTTTTTTCAGGATTCTTTGATGAATAGAAAGTTGAGGGGAACAGCATTTATATGAAATAGTAATCCTATTGATAATTAATAAAAGTTATTACTTTCTTAAAAAAAATCTTACCGACCCCAAACTTTAACATTTTTACATTGCTTAAAAATGACTACAATAATACAGTAAAAACTCATACCATCCAGTCATCAAATCCTTGGTTAACACTTCATGGCATGATGGAGGTGGATCTTTATTTCAAGCTCACTCACAATTTTTTAGTGCATTTTGATTTAAAATTTATCAACAATGTTGAGTGTCTAAGTTGTTAACTAATTTAATTAAATCCATTATTACCACTAGTTTGATCCATTCAGGCTGACCTGTTCAAACATGATTTTTGCCCATTATCTCATTAAAATGATCATCTCGCTCAATGAGAAGAACACAGTAAACTCGCCTCCCTTTGAAGCTTCATCACTGTTGCACAATATTACTTTGGAAAAAGTGATTCACACACTATTTAATTTTGTATTTTGAAATTGCTTTGTTTTTGGTGTTGTTGATTATTTTCTCATGCAGTATTTTTATTTATTTATTTTTTTGAGTAGACATTGCCTCTCTTGCCTCCCTGCTGCTACTAAATCACTGTAATTTCTCAGTCAGTGACTCATATTTGGAGTGCAGTGTTGTGATTTCTGGTTTGGTCATGAGTGTATGTCTTGTATCCGCACAGCATCAAGAGCCAAACTGGGAATGCTCAACACCGTGTCTAAAATCAGAGGGCAGGTGAAGACGACGGGTTATCCGCAGACTGAAGGGCTTTTAGGAGACTGCATGCTGCGATATGGACGGGAACTGGGGGAGGAGTCCACTTTCGGTAACGTCCGCACATACCGACAGTCAAGCGGATGCATGCACAGACATGAACCACAGGGCGACGGTTACGGAAATCCCACTGCAGCGCGAAGGAATGCTGGTCGATCTCGAGAACTCTATCTCTCTTTGAGTCACACAATCTTGCACACTGTGCATTGTGAAACATGTTTCCTGCAATATTGCTGTACCTATAGCATTTGAACAAAACTCTGACACCTTGTGGTGCTTTGTTGATGCCAGACACAGATGAGCACATACTAGTTATTTTACAATGCTTTTCAAAGCGGCACCTCCAATTCGAATTTTAAATCAGAACAGGTTTACTGTTTTGGGTATGTTGTTGCAATTGGTTTTTATTTATTTATTTATTTATTTTTGCAATCTTTCCCTTTGAATTGTGTTCATTAACACAAAAATTAAACACACTGTAAATTAAAAAGAAATTATGAAATAAGTACCTTTCATTTGTAAAGTATTTAATCACTGGATTATCATATTATCACAAAAAGGCATTTTAATGTGATTATGTAATAAATGTTTTTTTTTTCATTGAATTTTATTGAATTTTAATATGTAGTTGTTTTAGTAAAAATTGTGGATAGTAATTATATATATAAGTATATAAAGTACACACAGAGACTAAATACACGTGCAATATATATATTCTACATATTCTATACATATATTTATGAAATATATAGAATATATTAATATATTAATTTATATATAATTCATGTATATACACACACATAATACATATACATATATATATATATATATATATATATGAGACAATTTCTCTCTCTCTCTCTACATTTAAATGTTTCGTTATTTTTATATGAAAGTCAAAATATTATGTCTGCCTCATCTTCTCAGGAGCTGCGCTGGTGGACATCGGTGATGCCATGAAGCAGATGGCTGATATTAAAGATGCCCTTGATATCAATGTGAAACAGAACTTCATTGACCCACTTCAGACTTTACAAGACAAAGACCTCAAAGAGATAGTGGTATGACGCTGCTTCGTTATTTTTTTATTAACCCTTTATTTTAAACAAAGATTTATTAAAGGTTCAATACGATTTTGCATTTAAAATGTTTTATACCTGAAGGCCTTTTGAAATGAGGCTTGAAAAGGTATAAACTCACATAAGATGAATACTCCAGGCAAATCAGTGGCCTAGAAAAAGCTGATTAAATCTACATGGAGCGTGACACCCCCTTATGGTGGCCGTATGTTGACCAAACAAATAACTACTCATTTTATTTCCCTGATTCATTCTATTATCAGACACTATCACTTACAGGTAGCAGTTTGTCCATTTTCAGTTTGTGTTTAAGGTTAGTGAAGTACATGAATACATCTCATATGATTTCCTGATAGCATCATCTGAAGAAACTGGAGGGTCGACGGTTAGACTTTGACTACAAGAAGAAACGTCAAGGCAAGATTCCTGATGAGGAGATCAAACAGGCTGTGGAGAAGTTTGAGGAATCCAAAGAACTCACTGAGAGGAGCATGTTTAACTTTTTGGAGAATGATGTAAGGAAAATTACAAATGAGAACATTTAATTTGTTTTAAAAAGTGATTATATATATGTATGTGTGTGTATATATATATATATATATATATATATATATATATATGTATGTATGTATGTGTGTATGTATATATATATATATATATATATATATATGTGTGTGTGTGTGTGTGTGTGTGTGTGTGTGTATGTTATACGGAAGTCAACATTTGATGTGAATCAAAAAAGTTCATCAAAATTGTCCTAAGACTAGAACGCATTTAGATTTTAGGTTTTAGGACAACTTTGATGAAAGGATTTGATCCACTTCAAATGTTGACTAGTGTGTATATATATATATATATATATATGTGTGTGTGTGTGTGTGTGTGTGTGTGTGTGTGTGTAATATGGCTTTAAAGGGATAGTTAATGCAAAAATGGAAATATTGTCATCACTTACTTACCCTCATGTCGTTCCAAACCTGTATAAGTTTCTTTCTTATGTTGAACACAAAAGAAGATATTTTGTAGAATTTTGAAGAACCAAACAGTTGTTGGTCCCCATTTACTTCCATATAGGGAAAGAAATACTATGCAAGTCAATGAGGACCAACAACTGTACGATTACCAGGATTCTTGAAAATATCTTCTTTAAGTGAAGTGGCCAAGTATGGTGACCCATACTCGGAATTTGTGCTCTGCAATTAACCCATCCAAAGTGCACACACACACCGTGAACACACACCCAGAGCAGTGGGCAGCCATTTTTATGAGCAGTTGGGGGTTCGGTGCCTTGCTCAAGGGCACCTCAGTCATGGTATTGAGGATGGAGAGAGCGCCGTACACTCACTCCCCCCACTTACAATTCCTGCCAGCCCGAGACTCGAACCCGCAACCTTTAGGGTACGAGTCCGACTCTCTAACCATTAGGCCACGACTTCCCCATATTTATGTACAGCATAAGACAATATTTCCATTTTTGTGTGAGCTATCATAAATTTGGGACTTTATTATTGAAATATCACATCATTATTCGTGCATTACATTCTTACATTATTAAGTTTTGTTTGAGTGTCCAAAGACATGTATATATAATCTGCATGTGTTTTCCTGTTAATTATATATTGCCAGAGATGGGCACAAATACATCAAAATGTATTTAAAATAAAAATACAAAATACTGTATGGAAAAATGTATTTAAATACAAATACAAAATACTGTGTGGAAAAATGTATTTAAATACAAATACAAAATACTGTGTGGGAAAATGTATTTAAATACAAATACAGTATATTTTGTATTTTGAAAATACACAAAATACATTTGAAATTGGCCATCCAGTGAAGTAACACTATTAAGGCCTGTTTACACCAAGAATGATAATTATAAAGATAACTATATTAGTGTATTCTAAGTATACAATGCAGTCGTGTCATCTGTCACTTTAAATGCTCAAGCTCTTTAAAGCAGAATGATTCCGATTGGCTGTCAATGTTTTTATCATTCATCATTTTTTGTGCTGTTATGGTTATAGTTGTGGTGTGCTATCTGCTATTCACTTAGATTTAGGATGTACTCACACTAGGGGAATCTGATCCGTGCTTGAGCACAACTGACCCCCAAAGTCCAGTTCGTTTCACAAGTGTGACTGCTCTGTACCGTGTCCAGTGCAGTTCATTTAACCATGCCTTGGCCCGCTTGAAGAGGTGGCTCGGGTGCGGTACACATGTAGTGTGATCGCTAACCGTGCCGGAGCATGGAACAATTAATTTACTATTTTTGTATGCGCTATTGTTATCATTATGACAGCAAAAATCTTTATTACTACTTGGATATCACTTTTCAATTAATTTAATTTCGAGTACATTTAGATTTATAATGGGTCTGGGTCTCATCTTATTGATAAACATGTATTGTAGTTTGTGAGTAAAGCTGCAAATTCCACCATTAACTTCAGTTGCCTCTGTAATAATCCTGTGATATCTGTCTGTTAGCGAAAGGACAATCGCACTTGGGCTTTAGTACAAGGCAACTGTGCCTAGTGTGAGTATGCCTTTAGAACGTTTTTTTTTATTTATTTATATCTTTATTATTAGCATTATAGTTATCTTTGTCTTGGGGTACACACACAGAAAGCTGCTTATTACTCATTTATCCATGTTTCTTTATCACTCTGACGTGTCAAAAGCTCCTGGCCACTAAAAGCTCCACAGATATGTTTGCATATCACGACGATATATAAATGATATAGAAAAAGTTCAATTGATTTACACTTTATATTATCACTGACATATATATTGTCATATCGCCATAGCAAGCAGTAATGATTAAAGTTTAATGAACACATTCGACTAGCTAGTTGATAAAGCCAAAATAAAACTAACAAGACTGACTAGTGCTAATGCTATGTTCCCCTTGCTAGTGCTCTTTTTTTACCTGCTGGGAAAGGTATGCTTTTTTTTCCCCCACAAAAGCAAGATCACCTTGTTTTAATGTTAAAGTCATGCACATAGTAGTGCAATAACTATTTCAATCATTTTGTATGGTTTATACACAGCAAAACAGCATGTATTTGACTGAAAATCCAGAATCATCAACAAACTAACTACAAAGATAGCACTGTGAATGATGAGATAGTTGTCAACAAATGGGATGCTACATTTTATTCAAAATTAAATATCTTAAATATATACGATTTCGGCTTTAATAAGACTTTCCCAGGAAACTTGGCGTCCTCCACGATTCCTATTGTTTCCAACAGCAAAGCATTTGAATGTGACAAGCTTGTAATCAGGACTTCTGAAATCGGAAGTAGGAAATTTTGATAGATGGAGTCATACAGCTGCAGCTCACATGCATGAAAGTGGCATGTTTGAGGTTTGAACTAGTTGATACAGGAAATCAGCAGTCTAATAAAGAGGATGATTGGCAAAAAGTATTTTATGTATTTTGAAAATACAAAAATACTAAGATTAAATGTATTTAAATACAAAATTCATTTGTTTTTTTCAAAGGTATATAAATACAAAATACAATATAGTATTGCCCATCCCTGTATATTGCACTTGTGCATCAGCAAGGTTTCTGTACTGGGATCAGTGAAAACGTCATGTTTTTCATTTACCTGTAGGTGGAGCAGGTCAGTCAGTTATCAGCTCTGATTGAGGCAGCTCTGGATTACCATCGACAGTCCTTGGAGATCTTGAAGGAGCTCGACAGCAAGCTACAGAACAGGTATTTTCAACTACACATGCTGCAAATCAGCTTGAAACCATCCCATATTCCTAGTCAAATTCATATTGTATTTTTCCATGTATTTTGTTATCTAGCCTACTGTTGACCTGTCTGGAAGATATGTTATGAAAGTGTCAACAATAACAAATGTTGGTTTCTTGCTAATATGCACTGAGATTATGCACAAATATTTTGCTCTTGCAGGATATCTACTGCAAGCAGTCGGCCCAAAAGAGAGTTCAAGCCAAAGTCGATCGTGTCCAGTTTGGAGACCGTCGAAAACACGCAGCACAATGGACTTACCCACACCTCATCAGTCAAAAGCACAGGTATTGACAAGAAACCAACAAGAGAGCTTCTTGTGTGCTTCAGTCTTAGCATGAAGTCAGAACATATGCAGAATCTTAAATGTTTCTTTTTGTATTTTAACAACTTTTATTTGTTAAAATTTTTCAAGATCCTGAAACATGCTCCTACATTCGAGGATTACATAATATGAAATTCCTAGTTTTTATGTGATCTGAGAATTTTATACAGTATATTTATTAATAAAATAATGCAAGTACAGTGCTTACTAGCAAAAAAATAATAATAATAAAAATAATTTTCTTGATTTACCAGCCATTGACTGGTGGAAAAAAATGACATTTTCTGTATTTTCATTTTGTTTTTTTTTTCCTTCTGGCTTGTCGTTCTTTGTTTTTTTTTTTTAACCCTCATCCGTCCCTAGAGCTTCATGAGTGGCTTTTATTGTGTGTTGTTCACATATTTCACCACCATCATGTGTTCTTACATATTCATTCATATTCCTTTCAGATATCCAAGTCAACCACACTGTAAATGGAAAAAGTAGGTGGTAATGTTTATCATGGAAATATTTACCTGTTTGGACTATTTATATTTCAGTCACATGATGCAAAATATGAATCAGACTTGAAAAGACTAAAAGCATTGGGAAAACATTTAAAAACATAAAGAGGTTAATAAAAGCAAAATAATAGGAATCAAAACCAGACAACCTTACAATTCACATCCGTAATTTATAGATGACATGGTTGTTTTTTGTGGTCATATTCACATTCATCAACAGTGTGTTTTATTAGCTGAATTTTGTGTATGTGTTTGTCTCTCATGTTTGCTCTCATGTGTTTTTGCTCTCAGTCAATGAGTTCACACACACAGCACCCATGACTCTATCATGGCCTGAGAGCCCCAATGGTGATAGCAAACGTGAGTATCATCCTGTAGGTTCATGCCTAGACGCTCACCGAATGTGAGGTAGTAGGCGATACCCGGCCCTGTAAAGGCCAGGAGATTGTAGTATTTGGTCGATAATGGCCATAATTTGAATTCTGCAGAAATATGTAGAACTTTTGTTGGAGATCTGCGGTCACAGATTTCATGTGGACCCACTCATCTCATCTGCCCACACATCAGCTCTCAAACTGATTTTCTATTACTTTCCTCTCAGTAACCCTGTGCTAGTTTCCATTAGTGGCACTGGATGTTTGAATGCAGCACATACATGTTAAATATTTCATTTTAAACCCAATTTTCTCACCCTCAAGTGATTCCAGACCTGTTTTCTGTGGGAAAAAAATCTGAAGAATTTCATAGTGACCGGGCTCTGTCAACAAATGACAAACAAAAGTGCATGCAACTTATTTAAGTTACTGCATTATATTTATGGTATTTTTTTTTTTTTTTTTTTGCATTTTAATTGCATTATACTTAATAACTTTTTGCCTGAAATGTAATAAGAACTTAAATTTTGTTATGTTTCTTGCTTAAAGCTACAATATAATATGACTTGGGAGGACTTAAGAATATTACACATGAATATAATATGTTTATACTTTTATGGTGCTTTTTTGGAGTAAACTTTAAAAAATCCATTACTTGAAATAAAAGAAAGATTAACTAAATTAAAATTAAAAAAAATAAAGAAACTAGTTTAAGTTGAAGTACTAAAATAGCCAAAACTAAATAAGCTAAAACCAAAACTTAAGAAAAACTAATAAAAATGACAAAAACACAACAAAAAATTTCTGAACTTTAAAAATGACAACAAATATAAAAATAAAGTCTAATTCGAAATATTAACAAAAACTATAATAATATATGAACTAAAGTAAAACTTAAAAACTATATTAAAAACAAGGACTTGAGAAAAATGACAAAAATACACAACAAGAGTATTAAAAATGTAAACATTTTTACATAAAATCTAATTCAAAATATTAACAAAAAATATAATAGTATATCAGTGGTACTAAAATGACACTGGTTTGACAGCCATGGTCACTGTGAACATTCTAGGACAAGATCATAAAATTAAAAAAGCAGCATGAATGGGTGAACTATTGCTTTAACAAATGTTTAAATGTGTGTGGTGGTTGAATTTTCGGCTTTGCAGAGGTCGAGTCACACTTGGACCAGCCCTGCTGTCGATCGCTCTACGACTTTGAGCCGGAGAACGAGGGCGAGCTGGGCTTCAAAGAGGGCGACATCATCATCCTCACCAATCAGATCGATGAGAACTGGTATGAAGGCATGATTAACGGCGAATCGGGCTTCTTCCCCATAAACTACGTTGAGGTCCTAGTGCCCTTGCCTCAATGAGCCTAGCCAACAGCCACGGGTCACTGACCGCAAGCCAAACCAGACTGTCTGAACCGTCCACTCACCCAACATCCTCTGCTGCATTCTCACCAATGAAAGCCTTGCGTTTGACCACAGACAATTTTGAACCTTTTACATTTCAGTATTTATTTATATTATTACATTTTCCAGGCCTCATGGTGCAACATCTAGATTTTTACACTGCAAAAAATTATTTTTAATCAGTATTTTTGCTTTGTTCTTTAGTAAAATATCTAAACATCTTTAAAACAAGATACATTTATTTTTAAAAAGTGAAACAGCATAATATATACATATCTTCAAGTTTAAAAAAAATGTGTAAGTCAAATGAAAAATTAAACAAATATAAAACTTTGTTTCTTAAGTAAAATTAATAATTTTGATTTAAAGTTGTTTTTTGGTTTTAATCTAAAAATGACAAAATACTGATAATTTACTTGAAATTTACTTTAAAAGATATACAGTGGTGGCCAAAATTATTAGAACACCAGTATTTTCACCAGCTAAAAAAATGGTTTTAAGTCAGTTATTTCTATATTTTGCTGTAGTGTGTCAGTAGGAAATATCAGTTTACATTTCCAAACATTCATTTTGCCATTAATTGTAATAATCCAGTGAGATTTTTGTTTGCTCCACACAGAGATCTGATCTGATCATCATCCAGTCCGTCTGGAATGACATGAAGAAACAGAAGAAACTGAGACAGACTAAATCCAGAAGAACTGAGGCAACGTCTCCAAGATGTTTCAAGAAACCTTCCTGCAAAGCTACAGTACTGTCAAAAGTTTTAGGCATGTCAAAATAATGTCAAAAGTAGATTTTCTTTATCAGTTAACTTCTATTAACTAAATTAAATCAACATTTGGTCTGAGCATCCTTTGTGTTTAAAGCAGCTTTTGCCCTCGGTGCACTTGTGCATAGTTTATAGCTTTGCAGGAAGGTTTCTTGAAGCATCTTGGAGACGTTGCCACAGTTCTTCTGGATTCAGTCTGTCTCAGTTTGTTCTGTTTCTTCATGTCATTCCAGACAGACTGATGATGATGAGATCAGATCTCTGTGTGGAGCAAACAATAATCTCACTGGGTTATTACAATTAATGGCAAAATGAATGTTTGGAAATGTAAACTGATATTTCCTACTGACACACTATAGCGAAAGATAGAAATAACTGACTTAAAACCATTTTTTAACTGGTGAAAATACTGGTGTTCTAATAATTTTGTCCACCACTGTATTTTTGTTTTTCTAGTTTTATGTATAAACCAATTTGCCAATTTAAGAGATATATGTCTATCTTATAAATAATTATAAAATAAAACAAATAATACAATTGTTTAGATTTAACAATGTTTAAATATTTTTATTGGAAAAACGTCAAAATACTGATTGTTTTCTTTTTCTTTTTTTTCTTCTTTTTTTTGGCAGTGTAATTTTATTTCAGCTTCAACGCAACATTTACCTTATTCATTTGAAAATGTGATGCATCCAATGGGGTGGATTTGGACTTTCGCTGTCTAGTTATATTGTTCTTTTGCTCTGATATGGGGTTTACCTGCCTGCGGTGGTCTTATGTGTTTTTTGAAACACAATTTTTCTATAAACTGTGACTCTCTTGACTGCTACTCTTATGAATGTCCTCTTTCTCTCTCTGTCTGTCTCCGTTTACAGACTTATTGTGATCTTAGGTATCAAGTATCGCGGGTGTTTTTTAATGGGTTTTGCTCTCTCGCGCCTTCAAGTACTTTTTTTGAACGGTGGCTGTATTGCACTAAAGCTTTAGAATAACACACCCATTGATGTGCACATTTTATTTTTGTGTTGTGTTTTTTGGTTTTAGGACATTGCACTTTCTACTTTATCTCTTTCTGCCATGCCGAGAAATACAAAATTTTATCAGTTTATCTAATGGAGTGCTAAAAAGTATATATAAATATATATATTGATATGGTTCACAACTTCATACTGCAGGTAACAAGAACTTTTTGCTCGCCTATCTGGTTTGTTTGACCGATGTCATATTCTGAATGACATTTTAAAATTTGCAGATGTTAATGAAACATTCTCTAGTCGAACCGTCCTGTGTTTATCAGCAGCAGTGGACATCTTTCTAATCGGACCAATTTTGTTTGAACTGATAAAATTTGTGTCTGTGTTTGTCCCCAAAAATAGACTGTATTCCAGTAATGTTGAACATTATTTTTGTTACTCTGAGCCGTATGTTTCTTGTGCATGAAATTGAACTTTAAATGACTGTTTTTGTTTCTGTATTGGACAGATACTGCCATTAACCATCACAGATGTTTTCAGATCATTCCCTTTTTGACTTGTCATTCCCTGTTGTATTTTTTTTCTGGCCAAATGAAGCAGTCAGAGAGCAAAAAGGGAAAAAGGAAAAAGCTGTTTTGACACAAATGATGCCTATAACTGCAATGTGTAACTTCTGGGCCACTAACAGCACCAAACTGCGTTGCCAAAAGTACTGTATTTTTGCATTCTCTAAAGAAAATATCAGTAGGGAAAGAAATTCCCTCTCAGCTGTTGCAATAGATTATATAGGGAACCTTCCAAAAATAATTTAAAATTATTTTTTAAATTAATTAACAACAGGTCCAAACCATGCAGTTCAATCAATCAACTATCCAAACTATCACTAAAATATCTTGTTTTACTGTAGATTTAGCAGCAGTTGCTGAAAATCAGTACGGGAAACAGTGGCACAGAGTAAAAAGATCACAGAATTTTGGAAATCTTTTGGATCTTAGGATTTTAAAAATCACTATAGAGATTGTTTAGATATTTTTATTCAGCCCTATTTTTTAGAAACATTTACCTAACACTCCATTTTTCATTGTTTGGAAAAAACATGTAGTTTTTCCACAAACCCACGCCACTCGTTGAGCTAAAAGTTCATTTTTCAGACCACTCAAACAAACTGGTTTAAAAGTGTTTACAGTTCTCAGGAAGTTAGCATATTTACATACACTACCGTTCAAAAGTTTGGGGTCAGGAATTTTTTTTAAATTTTATTTCTGTCGAAACGTTAAATTGACTACAAGTGACAGTAAAGACAATTGTTACAAAATATTTTTAAAAAATTGTTGTTCTTTTGAAAAGTATCATGGTTTCCACATAAATATGAAGCAGCACAACTGTTTTCAACATTACTAATAATAAGAAATTTTTCTTGAGCAGCAAATCAGCATATTAGAATGATTTCTGAAGGATCATGTGACACTGAAGACTGAGGTAATGATGCTGAAAATTCAGCTTTGATCACAGCAATAAATTACATATTAAAATATATTTAAATAGAAAATTGTTTTTTTTTTTTAACTGTAATAATATTTAACAACTTTTATATACTATAAAACATACTCTTTTTAATGTATCTCTAATAAAATAAATGCTATCTTGGTGAATATAAGAGACTTCTTTCAAAAATATTTAAAACCCCAAACTTTTGAACGGTATAGTGTCTAATTATCTCTGCACAAAATACTGGGATATGATGAAATGTTTTAACATAGTAAAAAATACACACGGCAGCTTTAAATTAAAAAATTAAGAGATTATAGATGGTTTTCTAGTAAAATGAATGATCTGATTCTCAGAAACAGTATATACGACTACTATTCTAGAAATTTCTCGACTCGAAAGAAAATGTGGCACCCCAATAATCTCGATCTCGGACTTTAGATGTAAAATAGCTCTTCGCTTCCAAACACTATTAGCCTACTAACTCCTGTACCAATTTTAGTGTTCTTACAAAACTTCTTCTCGAAATTTCATCACTACATCACTGAGTGAAAGGAAAGGCTGTGAATTGTTTTCTTTTTGCTCTCTGGCATAATTTATACACAAAGTGGTTTATAGATGTTGTAAATGAATATATTATTACACACTGTATATTGCATAAATAAACAAGGTGGAAATATTGATTACATGTCACGACTGATTGTACATTTTATTTCTTAAGCTCATCCAAACAAACGAGTAGCAGCTGCCTTCAAAAGCCAACTAACAAAAATAGCATCGTAATCAAATTTAAGACTCTTCGAATTGTCCATAATTGAGTTTATATCCAAACCTCAGTGCTCCTTTGCTTTGATTTTCTTCCTTTGTTCGGTTGCGATTTACCCTTGAGCGACTGTGTTCCTCTGCAGGTGTCCTTGTCTTTCTTCGTCGAGCAGTTCCCAGCACAGGTCCAGTCAGGTTGATGGTCCACGACTAGATCTAGGGTAGGTAAAGAAGTAGTGCTGGTCACGTCTCTGAAAGTTAGCGAGGCTATCGACTGCGAGTCTTGGTCTATAGCGCCGTATCCCCTCCAGGAGCCGTCCTTGATGAGCACCGACTTCTTGATCATCTTCCAGCCCAAATGATTGAGCTCTAGGAAGCTGAGGAAGATGCAGAAGACCCCAACACAAAACATGAAGATCAGGAAGATGGTTTTCTCGGTGGGACGCGAGATGTAGCAGTCGACCTTCTGCATACAAGGCATTGCCGTGCACACAAAGTGAGCCGGAACGTGGAAACCGAAGAGGAGCCATTGAGCCACCACAAAACCGACCTCCAAAACGGCGCGAAAGCACACGTGGAAGACGTAGTACTTGGAAAGGACGCCTGAGGAGCTTTTGGATGGAGCCCTGGTGGTTTCGTGCAACGCTGGGGTGCTTTGGTTGGTGATGCCCTCAAGGACGTCAGCAAGACTGTGTCCAAGATGCTTGTGCGACTTGATGGAGCAACTATCCGAGTCGCAACTGCGATCGTACGCTTCCTTCGACTGCTCGCCTTCCGGCTGCTTGGACAAGTTGTGCCAGGTGTAGATGATGAAGCAAAGTGAAGGAGTAGACACCGTGATGATCTGGAAGACCCAGAACCGAGGCTGCGATATTGGGGCGAAGGCGTCGTAGCAGACGTTGGGACATCCCGGTTGAAGGGTGTTGCATACAAACATCTCCTGCTCATCCGTATAGACGTCCTCAGTGGCCACAGCCACGATTAGCAGGCGGAAAATCACCATGACCGTGAGCCAGAGGCGTCCGATCATGGTGGAGTGCTGGTGCACGGCATCCAGCAGCCGCTTGAGCAGCGTCCATTCTGTCATGTCTCTACGCACCGGTCTCTTGAAGTACAGCACCTGAAATAGATCCACTTTAGCTCTATTGCCAGCAAGGACGGCCGTTTTCATGTTACAGCTCTGGCCGGAGAGCGAAAGTGCCATCACTGCTCCCAGCCATCCCTTTCTCCTTCAGAGATAAGGTGCGTGCCGTCCACTTCACTTTGGTCACATGGTGCCATCGCTTGTCTTTAGAGTCCATTTACAAACCGCTGGAGAGACATCACTCGTCCTGCTCTTGATAGCGTCTGCAGATTGCTCTCTTTTCAGATTGCCGCCGTACATGATAGGATGGGTTCCTCACTTTTAAAAATACGCCACAGATAGTGGAAATGTCCATGTGCTAATCTAGTTTGTGTACTAATCTATCTTAAACTTTAAACTTGGCATTGTGTACTATGAATATTGTTGGCGCTTATGAGAAATTGCTTGTGATGTGGCCCATTTGTAAGATGCTTTGGATAAAAGTGTCTGCTAAATGGATAATTTAAAAGTACTTAGTTTTGTCGGAATTCAAGTGACTGTAGTGGCTAGTGGTTGTTCACTTTGTCAGTCATGTTAGTGACTTTATAATCTATTTAAATCGAGTTAAAAATGATCATATACACTACTATTCAAAAGTTGGAGTAAGTAAGATTTCTTTAAAAGGTTTTGAAAAAATTTCTTATGCTTTGGTTGCAAGGTTGCATTTATTTAATGAAAATACAGTTAAAACTGTAATGCTGTGAAATATATTATTACAATTTAAAATAACTGTTTTCTATTTAAATATATTTTAAAATGTAATTTATTATTGTGTTGCAAAGCTGAATTTTCAGCATCGTTACTCCAGTCTTTAGTGTCACGTGATCCTTCACTTTTTGTGGAAACGTGAACCATCTTGGAATGGAAAGTTAAGAAGAACAGCATTTATTTAAAATAAAATCTTTTGTAACATAAAAGTCTTTACTGTCATTTATGATCAATTCAATGCATCCTTGCTGAGTGAAAGTTTTAATTTGTTCAAAGAAATCTTAATTACCCCAAACTTCGGAATGATAGTGTATCAAATGTTTTTTACCAGTATAGGATAAGGATAGAATGGTATAGGATGTCCTGATACTGATGATACTGGTTGTTTACAAAAATGATAGCAGCTATTTTGAATGTTAAACTAAAATAGATGTGATAGCATTTATCTTCATGCTATCAGCTAACAAGCCCCTTGTGTTTATAAGAGCCTTTAAAAGGTCTGACACGAATGGACTTAAGAAAAAGAAGAGGCAGTAACCATTGGGAATTGGAGACTGTGGCTCTGGTTCAAAACTTAGAGGCCTGCTATGTAGACAGTAAGGCAGCTCACTAAGTTGCAGTTTGAATGATTTGGAACACTTATAGCCAGCATCTCCATGTGTCATAGAAATAGCACAGGAGACTCAACTCACAAGTGATTTCAACAAAGTTTGTCGTTAGCATCCCACACAAAGCCTAAAATCGTATTATTATTATTTTTTTTAATTACATTTAACTTTATTTATACCTTTGGTATTGAATGAGATAATAAGTGTATTTATAATCAGCATTTCCTTTGTTTATCAAGTCTTTTTTTTAGCCCATTGCAATGCAAGATTGCCTTCTCAGAGAAGAGTACATGTGATGCTGCCTTAGAAAGACAATGTTTTGGAACAGCCTTCACATTGGGTGCCTTCACATTAAAATGCTGCCTATATAGGCAGCTCACTAGGTTTTAGAATAGAGTGAATGAGTGCCTGGCATCTTAAGCCAAATTCAGTCCAAAAGCATTTGGTTTCATGCAATATTGAGTGTATTTAAAGCAGTGCATGTTGGTGATGCAACATGACAAAACTACATCGGTTCAAATTGCACAATGTTGGCTATTGTGCTGCTCACATGTAATGATTGGGAATGTTGAATTGACAGGTATGTTGACATTTTTACAATGATATTGCAAGTTAATGACAACATTATGCTTCAGTTTTCATGCTATTTTTAAAGGGATAAAATTACAGATGAATGCCTTTTTTTCATGCTCTGGTCGGTTTTGAGATTTTCAGTTATTTGACACTTCATAACATTTTGTTCCAGACTAGTGGAAAGAAAACATCCAAAATACACTTAATTTTTTTTTTTAATTGCACTTCAACTGTTAACGTAGATTTTAATTACAAAACCTTATTTTTAAGTTTATCTTTATAATACCAATATCTTTTAAAAGGCCATTTTGAGACTGCATTTGACAATTTCCTGCACATTTGACTGTATTTTCTGATTAATGAGTGATAAAAGGATCCAAAACCTTTAATATGTTAATATTTTTTAAAACAAATAATGCACAATTTGTGTATTTAAACAACATTTTTAGAAAACTTGTAATACAAAACGTGTGATTCATAACGTAATCAATCAACTTGGAATGTACGGTGACATCTATAAGTAAAATTTTAACCATTCTCTGGTATCCTGCCTTAAACCAGTATTTTCAAGGCATATTTTGAGGTTGCAGTACATTGTTGAGACTGATACATGCCATTGTTCTCCTCTGAGCACAGTGCATTAATCCTGCTCTGGCTCATAGGGCCGGTGATGTTGATGTACTCACCATGACTAATGG
Source organism: Spinibarbus caldwelli (assembly GCA_039654775.1). NCBI lineage: Eukaryota > Metazoa > Chordata > Actinopteri > Cypriniformes > Cyprinidae > Spinibarbus > Spinibarbus caldwelli. The sequence continues at coordinate 7,252,090 of CM077220.1, read as the reverse complement.
CTTTATCAGTAGCTCTTGCTGTGATGTTGCCCCTGGCTATCAGACATGGTTCCAGGTCTCAGCTCTCTGTAGCTCTGTGTGTGTGTGTGTGTGTGTTACTTGTGCATGTTGTGTTTCCAGGAAGGCTGCTCTCAGAGCATTTCTGTTGATCTTTAATGAGCTGTCAACATTGTCTGAACCTTTATCACACAGGCACATGTGTAAAACCATTAACCAACACATTTAATATGCATTTAATACCAGATTATTTGCATGTAGTGTGTGGTAGATGTTTTGTTACATAAAATATGACTGAAAAGAAATAACATGATACATTTAGTCAGGTTTATGGTTAGAAAACATGATAATGGTCAAGATACATTCTCTGAATTTTAGCTTCCAGCTATTAATAATAATATTTTAATAATCAGTGATTTTAACAAGTTTTAATGATCTGCGATTTTTTGAATACGGATAAGAATACAGTCCTGCACTACAAATCTTACTTGTGTCTGGTTAATGACTTTTTCTAGACATTTAAGGAATATTTAAATTGTTTTTGCCAGATTATGACTATTTTGGTTCCAAGATCCTTGATAGTATTAGGGAACTTTATTGGTCTGTTACACCTTTTAGAATTGTAATAGAAACCTAAATAAATAAAAAAATAGATCAACATATAGTTTAGAAATATATGATATCCAGATTGACCCTTTTTATTTTTTTTATTGCACATTCCTGCTCATATTGTGAAAATTTTTGTTGCATGTAATTCTAAAGAACAAAAAAATGTCTTCATAATCTATCTTCAAAATATGAAAACTATCTTTCCTTTGGATTGACATAAATCATTCCGTAAAAATCTTAAGTATTTTTGTCAAAATGTTTGTTAAAATATCTAAAAAAAATCTCAAAACAAAACATTTGTCCATGGAAATATATATATGAAGAGTTTATAGGCAAAAACAGATAACTCCGTATTTTTATTTTCAAAAATCATGTTTTTTTTATTATGTTTTATTGTGTTAGCTGTATTTTTTAACCTAATCAAAATAACCCAACTGCAGTTTGATTGAGATTAATTGGAATGCACAATGAAAAAACACAATTTTTGAAAATGATTAAAAACGGAGTTTTCTGTTTTTGCAAATGAACTCTTCATGTGTTAAAAAAGATGCCACTTGATGATTTATTTTCCAGTAAATTCCAAATAATAAAATCTATTTTTTTTTCTCATTTGATATACTGTTACACTATATGTTCAGTGTTTCATGTTGAGTTATTTAATTTTATTAAAGAAATGTTCAATTTTGCACAGAGAAAATTTTGAAATTGCATTTGTCAAGTTGGAGCAGTGGCTTAGCGGAATAGTGGTGCTTATGCAGATGGTATGAGTTCAAATCTGGCATGCAGTCTTTTCCGATCCCTTCCTTATTGTTTCCTGCTTTATATCTCATGATCAAATTAGAAGTTGCCAAAAAGAGGCTGGATGTTCTTCCACACTACCAGACAGAAAGTGAATGTACAATAGCGCCGCAGCCGGTCTCAGCTCATTGCATCCCTCAATATTAAAGAGGAAGTTCTATTTTATTCCTCCGATAATCCCTGGTGTCTGGCTCTCTCCTGCAAGCGTCTAAGAGGTGTCAAAGGAATTATTCACCCCTTCATGCGGTTCATGAAGGAATCCACATTGATGTCCGTCCCCGGCGGCCATTCTCGCGAGCAGCTTGGCCATGAATAGCAGACAGGATTAGTGGCAACAGAACAGAATGAGAAGCGAGCAGACAGAGGGAGGAAAGAAAGAGGCAGATTTATGGGGCGAGACTCAATGAGAGTGAAAGTCCCTCATATGACTACTTGTCTACAGTGTTTCCCCTTCTACACTTTCATCTAAGCCACGAAGAGAGATCAAGTCATGAAAATGAATGCATTAACCCTTTGCTGCCTAATCTTCCGTGATTGTTGCAGCTGAGTTTCTCACGTGTTCAAAGATCCGCTATTTTGTCCATTATGCTTGTGTTGTGCCTGCGTCTGCTGGCTTTAGGCGACATTTGTAATCAAATAATCTGACCACCAGACGGGGGAAATTGTCACATGATTTAATAACGATTTGTGTTCAAATAAGGCAAATAAACAGACCCGTGCAAACAATCAAAATTACTCATTTTTCTCTGTTTCATGTCTAACACTGCTGTGGTAAATTCTTTGCAACACACAGAGTTAAAAAAATAAGGGTTTAAAAAAATTATATAAGATCATACAATGTATGTGAAATATATTAATTTATGTAAAGATCACTGCCTATAGCCTATTGTATATTAGGGTTGCAAAATGCCTCTTTTAAATGAACAGATGTCATTTACTGTTATAATAAGTGTTATAGGTTATAGGTGTTATAATATTTACTAAAATCCCTTTAACAGATTAATACTGAATATAAATATACATTATGTGATTAATATATATATATATATATATATATATATATATATATATATATATATATATATATATATATATATATATAATATTTTTAAAGGTGAAACGGTTCCTGTATATATATATACACTGTATATATATATACATACACTATATATATTTATATATATATATATATATATATATATATATATATATATACATACATATATATATATATATATATATATATATATATATATATATATATATAATATATATATATATATATATATATATATATATAATATTTTATTATAAAATATATAATATTTTTAAAGGTGAAACGGTTCCTGTGGTGATATATATATATATATATATATATATATATATATATATATATATACACACACATATATATATATATATATATATATATATATACATATATATATATATATATATATATATACACTGTATATATATACATACATATATATATATATACATACATACATACATACATACATACACACACACACACACACACACACACACACACACACACACACATATATATATATATATATATATATGTATATTTTTAAAGGTGAAAGGGTTCCTGTGGTGATATTGTGTGATTATCTCATTCTTGGAAAGTAATAAATCATTTAAAATATTTAAATTAACTAATGAATTTTAAAAAATCTTCCCAGGTGTATCAATAATATAGATATCATATATCTAAAACAAATTCTTTAAAATGTTGTAAAATATTGTATGATGAATATTTTTTGAAATATTGTGACAAAATAATGACCAAGTTGCAAAATTACTTAATTTTAAAGTTGTCCTGATAGCTTTATAACTAAATGTCAATACTGTTAATGTTAATACAGAATATATATTATATTTTTAAATAACCTTCTCATAATATGACTAATTAAGTAATATGACTAAGTTACTTATTGAATTAAAAAATTGTCCTGACATATGTCTATCACTAATATAAAATTTATTTATTGGCCTTATGTCTCACACGGGATGAAGTGGATTAAGTAATTATGTAAAGTTAATTATTAATTAACCATTTATTTATTTTTAACCATTTTAACAGCTTCTTGTAGCTCAAACAGTATAGAGCATGGTATTAGCAACACTAACATCATGAGTTTAATTCCAAGTGAATGCAAAAAAGGATAAGACATCTTGAATGGAATAAAAGTTTGGATAATAGCATCTATAAAATGTAACCCTATTTTATTATGCCTACTTAAGAGTGAAAGGTGTCCCAGTACAATGAAGATACCAATACTGATGCTCCACCAGACCATTTGAGCTCTAAATTATTATTAACACAAAAATACTTTGCTGCTTAAATGTAGCAATGGATTAGAGTGAATTATCGTTGCACTATTTCAGACATCAGTCTGCGAAGAAGATAATGAGGTATTTAGCAGGAGATCAGGCCTCTCTTAAACCAGCGGGCTAAAATTAGGCCTGGTCCAAGAGGTTTAGACGCCGCCAGCACTTTCAGCATTTGTTGTTGTTGTTGTTGTGTCTGCAGCAGTTTACAGTCAAAGCTTAGACCCTGTTCAGTTAGCATAATGTCAGGAAAATGAAAACCCACTGGTGATGACTAACTGGATTAAGGAAGTTTGAATGAGAAGGTGCCCGGAGTGTAACCAACGGTGATGTGAGAGGGATTTCCCTTTGTCGGCTCTGTGCCTGTGCTTTCCTTGCCTTCTGGATAATCCTCAACTGTTCTCACCAACGACCTTGGGCTCAATGCTAATCTGACCGGAGAGAGAGAGAGAGAGAGAGAGAGAGAGAGAGAGAGAGAGAGAGAGAGAGAGAGAGAGAGAGCCTACGAGTCTTTAAGCCTTCAGAGCCCGGGTTATGGGGAATTTGGATGGAGAACATGGTCTGTCTGATGGTAAGTTCCTAATTGTTTCTATTTTGTTGATTTGATATTGCAAAGTGATAGAATGTTAATTTTACAGTTGTTTTAGTACTTGGTAAAACGTGTGCCTATAGAGTAGATGTTGCTTCAGAGAACATTGTGAATCTATTGACGATGCATTATAATTATATATTTTGCAAAAGTGATGCTCCATCACGCAACCAAAACTTTTAAACTTTTGCTCTCTGACGTAAGCATCTATTGACCAATGAGAATTTCAGAGAGGCAAGATGTCTTTCAGAAACAACTTTTGGACAATCTTCAGAAACCTAATTTGTGGCACATGGCATTTTCCACACTCTCAAAACGAACGTTTTACACCCCATACAGTCATCTGTTCATTAGGCAGTGGAATAGAGTGTATCTGTTAAATCCTTTCATAAAGCAACAGTATGGAGCAGATTCACAATTATGTCCCAACTGTAATAATTACCTCTGCTAAAAACATGTTTCGAATGTAAATAACAAAATGCATGTGCATGCAATTGTTGCAATTATGCACTGATGTAAATGGTCATCATTTAACAAATATGACCATTGCAGCAGGTTAAAGAGGGGGAAACTTATATGTATGTATGTATGTATGTAAATATATACTGTTCAATATATACATTATTAACTAATTAATACTTTTATTCAGCAAGGGTACATGACACTAATCATAGTGTCATTTAGTTTGCACCAATCCTGGGTTTTAGGTACCATAAAAGTGGCCTGGCTTTCATTGCAATAGTAACTTACACTGCACAGCTGACCTGCTCCAGGGCAGGTTTTTCATTGCAATAGTAACTTACACTGCACAGCTGACCTGCTCCAGGGCAGGTTATGTTCTGGGTAAGAGATCTCAAACTGAAATCGGACCAATCAGATGTGAGCGAAGTGACACAATTATTATAAATCATTTATTTTAAATGAGTATTAATATATACAGATCATATGTAATATAAATAAGTGGTGGAATCAATAGATAACACTTTAAAAATGGATACATGTGACCTTACATGTTTGAGTCTCTATTGCTATCAGCTATATAAACTAAATACACAAGTTTCACTTGTGACTGCGCTAATAGAGCAAGATAATTTCCTTTATTTGTCCTCTTTCATGGACAAGTACTTCAGTGTAAATGCGTTTAAATTCCTCTTATTCTTTAATCTCTTAACTTTTAACAAAAGAGTTTTGAATCTCGCTGGTGCTCTCGTGAGAAGTGAATCACACTTGCTCTGTGTTGTGATTGGCTGATCACCACTGATGTCACACATTCATGTGCAAGCACTCCACAAAATTGTCAAGCCTGAGTTGACAAAGACAGTTGATGATCACTATCATGGTACCAATAAAGCCGGATTGGAGGGGTTTGGTTTAGTCAACTCGTAACTAATCCTGTAACTCTGAATTTGTTCTTCTACCATCATGGTACAGGCCCCTGTTCTGTCAGTGTCTCTTCATTGCTGTCATCACATGTGTCATCACATGACCCTCATGTCTCTGTGTCTCTCAGTTTGCAGTTGTTCAGATATGAACGGCCTCATGTGCAGCAGTCATGCTCTGTGACGACTCATCACCTGGACCTGGTGCTGGTCCGGATTCCGTGGTTCTGGTGAAACCGATTGCTGAGACCTCCACAGATCCTGTACAGGAGGTCATTCACAGCAGCACTTATGTTTCCTCTGTGATCCCTGCACATGGCGGCATCAGGTGGGTCAAAGTCAGGGTTCCTCAGACCTTGATGAGGTTGTTCAGGAACGTTGGTTTGGGTTTGGAGATAAAGTCTACATGGCATTGGCCCTCCAGGGTGAGATTTGAGAAAGTCATTCAGCCAAATGGCCCAAAGTATCTGAAATCCCATTAGACACTGGTGACATGTAAATGTGTGCGGTCATGTGTTAGTATTCATAGTGTACATCTGAAGTCAGAACTTTGACATACTTGTGGCTTGATTTTGTATATTAGATGAAGTTGTGAGTTGTGAAAGTTACAGTATGTTTTCATAGTAAAATGAACTATGGAAACTGTAAAAATAAATAAATAATTAATCATTTGCAATTTTTAATGTTTTTGAAAGACGTCTTTTGTGCTCATCAAGGCTGCATTTATCTGATCAAAAACACAGTATAAAGAGTAAATATTATTGCAATTTAAAATAACTGTTTTCTGTATGAAAATATTTTTAAAAAGTTTTACCCAAAATGAAAATTTCCTGAAAATGTACTCATCCTCAATCCATGTAGATGAGTTTGTTTCTTCATTGGAACAGATTTTGATAAATTTAGCATTACATCACTTGCTCACCAATGGATCCTCTGCAGTGAATGGGTGCCGTCATTGGTTCTACTGGACTTTTTCCACTGATGCGTTATGATGATTTATTTATATTTTGGCCAGTTAAAACACCTTAATGATGGATGTTTTTCTTACAAACATGCACCTTTTCACTTCACAAGACATTTATCGATGGACTGGAGAGGTGTGGATTGCTTGTGGATTATTATGATGTTTTTATCAGCTGTTTAGACTCTGATTCTGACGACACCCATTCACTGCAGAGGATCCATTGGTGAGCAAGTGATGTTATGCTAAATTTCTCCAAATCTGTTCAGATCAAGAAACAAACTCATCCACTTCTTAGGTGGCCTGAAGGTGAGTAAATTTTCATTTTTGGGTGGACTATTGCATTAAAAAGACTATAAATGTTTAATTTTAATATCCTGGAATCTTGTGTGACCTTGAGTTATTGTTCTCTGAATCTGCAGAATTGATGGTTAATATCCGGATCTCTGTTTTCAGTCTGAGTGCTGAGGAGCCGTTCTGTCGTATCTGTCATGAAGGCAGCGGCGTGGATGATCTGTTATCTCCCTGCGAGTGTGCTGGCTCTCTGGCGATGGTGCACCGTGTTTGTCTGGAGCGCTGGCTCACGGCCTCCGGCACCAGCCACTGTGAGCTCTGCCACTTTGAGTTCGCTCTGGAGAAACTTCCCAAACCATTCACCGAGGTAAAATCATCAGCGGTAGCGCTTGGGAATGACTTGTATTCTCTGAAGGACTTCTAATGAGTTCACTCACTTGATGCTCTAGACAATGTAAGATGTGACCAAAGTATTATTTTGCAGGTTTAGCAGGTCTCATGAATCTGAGAACCGTCTATTTGCACTTTCTGTAATTCTGTCGGTGGCTGCATGTTGCTATGGAAGATATTGTCTGACCTCAGCCTATCAAATTGACTTCAGAGTTCATGTGAGACAAAGGAATAAAGAGAGCTAAAGCTGTAAATGGACATACAATAACACACGTCATTATCAGCATCCGTTCTCCTGCAGTTAGTTACTCTCGAGTCAGAGTCGTGTCCTCGCGTCACATATTGGCGGGTCTGCTTTCCCTCGGCTTCTTTTAAACACTGATCCACTCAGCAGGAAAATGAGATTAGATGAGGACCGTATCCCTGTCGCTGCTGCTTATCTCATGTTTGGGCCGGAGGACAGGAAGATGACACTACAGTCCACGAGCATCACAACCTGCTGAGCGCTGCAAACCTGCCTGCTCTGTGAACAAATACATCTATCTGGATGCATAGATAGATCTATCTATCTATCTATGCATCCATCCATCCATCCATCCATCCGCCCATTGGATCCATTGTGTCCATTCATCTATCTATCTATCTATCTATCTATCTATCTATCTATCTATCTATGCATCCATCCATCCATCCATCCATCCACCCATTGGATCCATTGTGTCCATTCATCTATCTATCTATCTATCTATCTATCTATCTATGCATCCATCATCCATCCATCCCATCCATCCATCCATCCATCCATCTATCCGCCCATTGGATCCATTGCGTCCATTCATCTATCTATCTATCTATCTATCTATCTATCTATCTATCTATCTATCTATCTATCTATCTATCTATCTATCTATCATCCATCCATCCATTTTATCCATCTTCCCATCCATTTAATTTTCCATTTCTGCATTTTCTTCTTTTCATTTCTTCTTGTTATTTTTCTTTCTTTCTTTCTTTCTTTCTTTCTTTCTTTCTTTCTTTCTTTCTTTCCTTTCTGCATTTCTTTCTGCATTTCTTTCTTTCTTTCTGCATTTCTTTTTCTTTCATTTTAATTTTCTTCCCTTCATTCTTTATTTTGTTCTTTTTCTTTCTTTCTTGCTTGCTTGATTTCTTTTTTCATTTTCTTTCTTTTTCATTCTACATTTTCTTTCTTTTGCTCTTTTTTTTCTGCATTTACTTCCTTTCATTTACTCATTTATTTTTCTTCCTTTCTGCATTTCCTTTTCTTACTGCATTTTCTTTTTCTTTCTTTCTTTCTTTCTTTCTTTCTTTCTTACTGCAATTCTTTCTGCATTTCTCTTTTCTTTCTCTTTCTTTCTTTCTTTCTTTCTTTTTCTGCATTTCTTTTTCTTTCATTTATTTCCTTTCGTTTGTTCTTTTTCTTTCTGCAATTTTTTTTCTTTCACTCTTTTTCTCTATTTCGTTCTTTTTCTTTCTGTATTTTTTTCTCTTTTTCCTTATGCATTTCTTTTTTCTTTCTGCACATACTACTTGTTCTTTTTGCATCTACTGATTTAAATATATGCACTTATCTATGCATTATGTAAAGTGGTTTTGTGACCTGGATGGTTGCAAATTAATTAGGTTGTCTGAATTGTAAGCTCCATGTTAAAAAAGTTAATTAAAAAGTTGAGTTACTATCCAAACAATATATGAAATAAGCTTTCAAACTGCCTTAATTCAAGTATAACCCCCTCCTAATGAGTTGTTTTCCATGGCTGCAGTGGTTCACCACACCTTCCATGCAGCAGCAGAGACGGACGCTGTGCGGGGACGCCATCTGTTTCCTGTTCATCACACCCTTAGCGAGTCTGTCAGGCTGGCTGTGTGTGCAGGGAGCCAAGGATCTGTACTACAGCAACGGCATGGAGGCCGTGGGACTCATTGTTCTCACACTCACACTCTTCACTATTTACCTATTCTGGACTGTTGTAAGTTCACTCTTGTTTTCAGCATAGCACAATGAAAGTGCAATGACATTTTACACCTGCGGTGTTTCTGGCTGATGTGGGATTAGAAACTATTCTGATTTAGAAAACAAAAAACACACAATTAGTTTTATGACACCCAGGATGACACACTGAGAATTAAATAAAGAAAACGTTCAAAATTGAAAAATTAACAACAAATCTGTAAAAGAGTGATTAAAAAGTCAAATGATGATAAAATGGTACTACCTTATACAACACAATCTTCTTTTTTAACCGCAGGTATCCCTACGCTACCACATTCACCTCTTCAGGACGTGGAATGAGACAAATCCCAGCGTCCGGCTACAGATTCCCCGTCCTGTGAAGACACATCAGAGACCAAAACAACTAATGATGCGCTTCTTGTGCAAATACAAGAGTAAGGAGACCATGGTGTAGTGCCTGAAACATCATCAGGAGGAAAACAGCCGGCTGTTTCAGACAAACTCTGATTTCATGACGTCCTGATTTTGTGGGAAGCACTGATTTCGAGTCACACTCAGATCTTCTGATCTGGGACTGAACTGAAGTGATGTCCTAATTTGGAGTGAAACCCCAATTTTTAGAGATTTGGAGCGGATGGTTTCATCTGAACTTCTGTTTTAAATAATGGAAAACTAAAAGAAGAAACTTCATCAGAAAAGCGTCAAACCACAAGAAAAGAACACGTCTTCTTAAATAAACCAGAGAACAATGTTTTTGATATGATAACGACTGAGCTATTTATACCTGCAGGTTTTACCTTACAAAACTTGCTTCATAATTATTCAACAGAATATATATCTAGAGTACAGTGGCTAGGTAAGACAATCATAAGATTAGCAAATCATTTCATTACTGTTTGCTTTATCATGGAAACACTTAAAAGTGTTTTCTTCCATGAAAACATGAAAAATGTGAACATTTAATCATTTTTTAATCATTTGATGTTGTAGCTGAATTGAAAAGCCTAAAATGAATCCTGTGTACATTGTGAGCATTGTAAATGTCACATCAGAAAATTCAACATGAGAAAATATACACTACCATTTTTGAAAGAAATTAATACTTTTATTCAGCAAGGATGCATTACAATGATCAAAAGTGACAGTAAAGTCATTTATTTCTATTCATCAAAAAATCCTGAGTATTTTTTTTTAATCACAGTTTCCACAAAAATATGATATAGCACAACTGTTTTCAACATTGATAATAATAATAAATGTGTCTTAAGCAGAAAATCAGCATATTAGAATGATTTCTGAAGGATCATGTGACATTGAAGACTGGAGTAATGATGCTGACAATTCAGCTTTAATCACAGGAATAAATTACATTTTAAAATATATTCAAACAGAATTATTATTCTATCTATTTAGAAAAAATATTACTATTTTACTGTATTTTTGATTAAATAAACAGGTGTGCATAGGAGTCTTTTTTCATATCCCAAATTACTGTTTTATTTTAACAAATTCATACAAATTTGCCACCAGTTGCCACAATCTAAAATAGTTATGAATTGTCAGTTCAATTCAACAGCAAATTTAAGGTGAGTGGGTTGAATATCTCTTTCAGTATGAAGAAGCAATGTTTTGACTCTCTCTGTCTGCATTTCTCACTGTAAAAATATTAAATCATGGCAACTTATAATTTTCCATTACTTTAACTCATCAAAATAAGTTTAACTTTAATGATAAGTAACTTTTTTAATCAATTATATGAAATTCAACTTGATTTTTAAAGTCAGTTTAATGTATTTTAAGTTCAAATGATTCATACAATCAAGTTGATTATACTTAAAAATTTAAGGCGACAACTAAACGTAAGTTTTTAAGTTGAAATAAGTGGATTTTTTTTTTTTTTTTTTTTTTTTTTACAGTGTGTCTAGTTATGATTTGATTCCTATTGGGAAAGTGAGAAACAAGCAAATAAAAACAGGTTTTACTTTTTTTACCTTACATTTTCTGTCTCTGCTAGTACAAAAAACCTGAGTCTATTTCTTCTACTGTGATCTGAATCATTCAGAGAGATGATGCATGATCGTGCA
>CM077220.1:7233159-7235659 GCA_039654775.1 Spinibarbus caldwelli | reverse complement strand
CTCAGTGTTCAGTACGCAGCCCTGCGCTGAGGATATCGGAGAAGCTCGCAGTCATTCGCGCTGCATTCATCCTTTCTATCATCTGACTGACCGCTGCGTGACGGACGCACGCCATTCAGTCAACATCACCGGGACTCGCGCGGTGTTTATTGGTTACTGGTGCGGCGCCGCGTTTAATGGATTAAAATGTGAATCTATGAGTTACTTTGCAGCAAAAGGTAAGAGCTGATCGTATAAATGCACGTTTTTGAGTAGCTTTGCAGTGAATAAGACGAGTAATAACAGCAGGTCTATCGGTTTTTTTTTTTTTTCAAGTGTTTTATAATATGAGTCATTTATAAAGCAACTTTGATTTGTCTGACATAACCTGTATGTGCATTTGGTCAGTTGCTCCATCTCTTTGCAGCATCTCATAATGCACTTATCTGATCAAATAAAAGCAGTGTCATATGAATATTGGTATAGGCTATATGACATGCACTGCTGCACAGAAATGATTCACAGAAACCTATTACACTGCATTCCTACTGCTGCTGCATTATGCATGGGGAGTACCTGAGAAAGAGGCTTTTTTTTTCACTGCCAGACACCTCATACCAGACTAGATAGTGTAATTAAGTCAATCAGGAGCACCATTGCCTGGCACTTTCAATTTAAAATCAAGTTTCATCAGAGGTAAATAACTGAGCATCATTGCTACAGCAGCAGCAGCTCTTGCATGATGATCTGTGGTTAAACGCATCTCTGTCTGTCTCTCCTCAGGCTGATATCTGACTGACATCATTCACCAGGCAGCTCTGGAACAGGATTTTAAAGATGGAGTTCTGGGTTTTGCCAGTATGTCGGATCAGCTTGATGTTGACACTGATGTCGTCCACTGGTCGGGTATGATAAATGCCAAACATTGTTTTCGTGAAGTTCATTATCGCTCACCTGAATGCGATCAATCAGATCAGATTCTCTACACTGTAATTGTCTTGGCCACTGGCTGCTGTACTTTTAGTCATTTTTGCAGTATTTGCTGTACAATTTGCTGTACATTTCAGTGTATAGTTCACATTTAAACAAACTGCACTGTGATATCATAATGAGCAGGCCAAGTTATTACTGTGATGTTGCAGCATTGTTTAGCTGACAGTATTTTGAAACTCATTTGCTAATGTGCTATATTGCCACATATACTGTAGTGCACATTGCAAGTTGTAATCAGACTTCAAACATTACGCTTTTTTGCATTTTTATACTGGCTAATGATCATGATGATGACATCACACAAGAGTTTATGAGTGTTTTCACTATGGCCATTTGAGCCTTATTCGAATCTCACAGTGCAGTGTGATCTGATCATTTGTAAAGTAATTTGTTGTCCTCTGACAGAAAATTAAGTTGATTTTACAGTAAAAGTTTGTGTTTTATTGTAAGAAATTACTGTGAAAGAACTGGCAATAGAGCACATGAAAATTTGAAGAAGTGCACAGAGTACAGCCTTCTGTCAGACCTGTGTCCTGTCTTGTCTTGTGGTTTTCTGTCTCGTGCTCCCCTTGACTTAGTTTTCCCTCTTGTATGCCCATATTTGGTTATTTTCCTGTTCCTGTCTTCATTAGTTAATTTGTTACCAGCTGTGTTCATTAATTATCTCGTTTAGTTTGATTATTTAAGCCCTGTGTTTCCCTGAGTCTAGCGTCTGGTAATAACGTCGATGTCCTGTTCCTGTGTGTCTCTGTCCTACTGTGTGTGCGCGCGCCCCGTTTTTGGATTAAAGACTGTTATTTTGAAGTTTACCTCTCGTCTCCTCGCTTCCCTTGTGTGCACTGTGACAGAATACCAGACCAATACACTAAGCGGCGGCCATTTTCCTCGGTTTTGTTTTCCATTTTTTCTATTTTGTTTTTTCTTTCACCCGCGGCATGGAAGTCGCTGCTCCTCATTCCGCCCAAGCCCACTGAAACTGAGCTTCGGAGTTCGGCGCGAGTGCTGCAAGTCCGCTGGCCGCTCGTCAGTCAAGTCTGCCGGCCGTTCACCTGTAAAGCCTGCCGGCTGTGGCTAACCCAAGCCCGCCGGCCGCTCATCAGTCAAGTTTGCGGGCCGCCGCTCGCTCGCTCAAGCCTGCCGGCTGCGTTTAATCCAAGTTCGCCGGCCGCTCATCAGTCAAGTAAGCCGGCCGTTTATCTGTCAAGCCCGCCGGCTGCGGCTAACCCAAGCCCGCCGGCCGGTCATCAGTCAAGTTCGCCGGCCGTTCATCTGTCCAGTCTGCCGGCTGCGGCTAACCCAAGCCCGCCGGCCACTCATCAGTCAAGTTCGCAGGCTGCCGCTCACTCAAGCCGCCGGCTGCGGCTCCCTCAAGCCCGCCGGCCGTTCTGAAGTCTAGCCTGCCGGCTGCTCCGATGTCAAGCCCGCCGGCTGCGGCTCACTTCAGTTCCAAAGTTCGCTCCAGTGTCCTGACCAAGAGTCCAGTGCAGGCTCCAGTGTCCTGACCAAGAGTCCAGTGCAGGCTCCAGCC